>VDFB02000015.1:15911304-16281481 GCA_007258455.2 Sequoia sempervirens | reverse complement strand
GGGTCTGCAAAACCTAGTGGGGTCACCTTTAATGAAATTAGGTGTAGATATTTAGTTAGTGGTGCAACACGGTGTCTAGAAAATAAAATTCACACTAAATAACAAGGGTTTGTATGACTGCATTCATGAATGGTACACCCCTTGGGTAATAACCCAAACCTAATAGCCCAAAATTTACTACTGATTTTTTTTGTTTCTTGATTTTTATCTTATTATGTGTTTATTCAATTGTATACTCGGGTACTTCTATCCATACGGGATAGGCATCTGTCCATCTGGGACAGGCATCCAACCATATGATTTAGGTCTTTGTCCATACATGACAAAAATTCATCTATCCATCCGAGATAGGCATCTACCCAAAACGGGGTAAACGTCTATCCATAAAGGATAGGAATGTGCTCTAGCCAAAGACTTAGACTCATTGGGACCATCCAAGTCCTAAGTCACTCACTAAAGACTACACTTCCCCTTGGAAGTGTATTGAGGTTGTCATCCTTAGGATTATGCAATATTAATTATATAGCTTGAGTCTTGCCTTGGAATTCGGCCTAAGGCCTTGGGGAGTCAAGAAAATCTATTCAGGATTCCTTCCGAGTATACAAAGAATGTGGTTTATCTTATCTTTATGTTAAACATTCTTAACCCCCTTATCGATCAAACAATTCTCTTGAATTATTAAATTAAGTGTTAATTTATTATTATTCTAACTTTTCCTAGCCCTATCCCCAAACACCTGAGGTACTAGGAGCATCCTTCATTTCCCAGACTGCCTACATACCCTACTTCCAAATGGGATCAAGGCATAAAATATGTAGTTATATTTTCTAAACTATGTTTGATGTGAATTGTTTTGTGGGTACGCAACCCTTTCTAGGGCCCCTTTTCCCTAGACAATTCTTCTGTGACTATTACCCATGAAGGGGAGCAATAAAAATATAAGTAGATAGTCTCCAAGACTATTACTTGTTTGCTAAATATCTAAATCCTAGTTCCTAATAACGTCTTCCTTGAACCCTTTTGAGATATAATTACCTTTCAATTAACATATCTACATCAAATAAATTCCATCAAAACCTACAATAGAGTTTTCTAGGTTTGAACTAGAAAATTTCCGTTCATTTAAAATTATCTTATTAGATTATTAATCCAAAAGAGATTACTCGTCGCTTGGATTTTAATAAATTAGATGTTCCTTATTACCCCTTGGCGATTTAAAGGGATGGTGTCACAAAAACCATTGTTGCAACTGTATTAGGCTATGGATGCAGTAGCTCAAGCGCAATGACACTACCCGTAAACGTGAGCCAGAGGCACCGCTAATACTGAACACTGTTGGATTTTAGTTTCAACTCTTGACTAATGTTTACCTAACTAAGAAAGGAAATAACAAGTAATTACTTCTTGCAAGGTAACATGCTTTTCAAAATGAAATAAACATTAATTTGTACTAACTATACCATGACCAATACAAATAAATTAAAACAATATTGATTTAAAATAGTGCAATTTGAGATACTAATCTACTTGTAAAAATAACAAATTCCTTCTCACTTTCTGATCACCAAGATCCAAGTATAGGCGAGGTGAGAGCATACAGTGGTTGGGAGTTATAAGTACTATTTAATTCAACATTTAGAAAAAAGGAAAACTAAGAACACTAAATTTTCCCCTTCCACTTTTTGATCACCAAGATCCTAGTACAAGGAAGGTGAGAGCATACGGTGGTTGGGATTAAACATTTCATACATACAAGAAAGTAAATGAATACTAAGAATTAACACAATGTCAACATTTAATAATTATCCTTTTTAAAGAGAATTGGCTATCATTTAACTCATCAATCATTAACTACTTGAGAGAATATAATTAAATTAATTTTATTGACATTTCTAATCTACTTTGCAAATAAATTAGTGCTCTCTTAGATAAATAAGTATATATGTATATAATAGCATTAATTGATCATTTTTTTTATTTTTTTGTTTTTTATACATGGAGCTCTCCTCGGGTGGTGGCGATGGCAGTGGGGTGGTTTCAAATTTTGAAAAGGAAGGAAACTTTGGAGGTGTAGCAAGCGTTAATGGTGGACAACTTACTGATGGGAAGGTGATGTCAAATAGGTCCTTGATTGATGGTAAGTGGAGTGGGTTCCCTTTTACGGATAATGAATATTCTAGTGGGAAAGGTGCTCTGAAGGTTGATTTTCCTTCACATTCTCCAGTGTCCCTCTCTGAAAGGGGGAATCTCAGTGTTGAAAAGTCTGGGCCCAGTCAATCAGTTGATGGTTTTGGTGCATCTTCTAATGGCTTGGGTCTTGGGATTGATAAGACAATGGATGATTTATTCTTGGATTCTTCTCTTAAATGGAAAAATCTGTTTGGTGTGAATCCCAAGGTAAAATCTCTTCTCCTCCTGTGGCTTTTGTATTGAATATGAAAAAAGGAGAATATTCAATCTTTGTCCTGGATTACATTGTTGAAAAAAGTGTATCAAATATGGATATGTCTCTTCTGGGAAAATTTGTGGGTTCGCGTCCTCATATTGAATTGGTTCGTAAGTTTACTTTGAACTATTGGAGGCCTAAGGGCCAGGTGGATGTGGAAGCTATGGCCAAAGGATTCTTCTCCTTTACGTTCAACTGTGAAGATGATCTATTGGTGGCTCTAACGGGTGGCCCCTAGTTTATTGGGAAGTCCTCTTTGATGCTAGAAAGGTGGGAACCAAGCTTTAATCCTAATTTGTGCTCCTTTTTGGAAGCCCCAATTTGGGTGAGACTTCTAGGTCTCCCCCTTGAATTCTGGGATGAGGAAGTTTTTAAAGGGATTGCAAGCACTTTTGGGTGTTTTCTTTCAATTGATCAAATGACGCCATCCAGGAAGCATCTGGTTTATGCTAGATTATGTGTTAATGTGGAGTCAGTGGACCTGCCCTCTCTAGTGAAGATTAATTCTAAGTTTGCAGTTTGGGAATAAGCCGTGGAATTTGAACCAATCCCTTTTGCTTGCTTCCATTACAAGAATTCTAGCCACTGGGCCAAAAAATTTCCTCTTAAAGTGCAGAAGTAGGTGGTTAAGCAGTGGAAAGAAAAGGAAAAGGCTCCTAAGGTGGTATCTTCAAAGCCTCTTGATCCAGGTGGATACTTGTCAAAAATTGAAGTGTTCCACATGCTCCATATTTCATCACCATGTCAAATATCTTGTCAAGAGATTTCTAACGCATTTTGAATGGACCAAATCTGAGTTCGTACGTGAAAGTTATGGTCGGTCAAAGTAAGTTATTATTCATGTGCAATAGTCCTAGATCCTAACATCAGATCACCTCTGGAGAAAGGGGGGTCTGCTCCTGGTGGTGAGGTTGCTCTTGTGAGTGACAAACCTATGGAAATGAAGATGGTAATGGATGAGAACATCATGAATCTTGAGGGCCAAGTAGAACTTAAAGAGCTTAATGTGGTCTAGGAGTTGGGAGGTGAGGATAATGTGTCTACTCCCTTTCTTAGTACTAAGGAGCCTTGTGTTGATATTATATCTAAGGTTCTGGTTGAAGACAAGGTGGCAGCAGATGAGGGTTTTGGTACCCCTCTTCCGAGGGCTTGTGGTAGTGTGGTTTTGAAATAGCCACATGATGAATGTTCTAAGATTGAGGGGTTGGAGATTTGTTCAATGTCTGAAGCTAACGATACTAGTGATTTTGAGGATCCTGAAAACCCTCCTTATATTTTGGTGAAAGGAAAAAATAGAAACATTCTCCCCCTTCGGGAGTTATTACAAGGAATAGACAAAGATCTGATTGCAGGTCAGAGCCGAGAGGTAGAGGTCATCCTCCTTCAAATGTTACTATGGATAAGGAGAGTCGAATGGATATAGCTGATGGAACTCAGAGAACTTTGTTGGAGATGTGCTCCAAGAGCACCTCCCATAAGCTCTCATGAAGATCATTTCCTGGAATATGTGAGGGTTAAATCACCCTCATAAGCATGATCTTCTTGCTAACTTGGTAAGGGATCATCAGACTGATATTCTGTTGATACAAGAAACTAAAATGGTAATGGACAAGTTATCTAAACCTAAGCATAAGCTCTTTAAGGATTGTGTATGCATTGCTCTGAAGTGGTTGGCTCCTTTGGTGGGATTGATACTTTTTGGAATCTTAAGTTAATTTAGGGGATTGAGGTGTTTTAGGATTGTAATCATGTGGCTACTTCATTTATTAATGTTCGTGATAAGTTCTCTTGGACCCTTTCTAATATTTATGCTTTGAATAGTAAGAGTGCCAGGAATTTTTTTGGGAAAATCTTAGTTCTTTTAAATCTTTGCATCCTATTGTCAATTGGTTGGTTATGGGGGATTTCAATACGCCCTTGCATGATGATAATAAGTTAGGAGGATCGCATATTGTGGATGATAGTCGATATGATCTCATGAATCTCATTAATGACAATGCTCTCCCTAAATTGGATCTAAAAGGGGCCTCTTTCACTTGGTCTAACCAGTGTGTGGGTGAAGCTATTATCTAGGTTAAGCTTGATCGTGCCCTTATCTCCCTAGATTGGCTTTTATCTTATTCTTGCTCGCTTTCTACCCTGACTAGACTAGGATCTAATCATTTTCCTCTTTCTTTATCAGTGGATATACTAGGGAGAAAGAAAAAATCTCCTTTTAGGTTTGAAAAGATGTGGACTTGTCATCATGATCTTAAAGATTTGATTCAAGCCTGGTGGAACATTCAGGTGGATGGTTCGGCTATGTACAGGGTTACCAAGAAGCTGGCCAATGTGAAGAATAATGTTAGGAGATGGAATAGGTCTTCTTTTGGGCACATTTTTGTTGAAAAAGAGGATGTTAACCGAGAGCTTTTCATGGTGCAGCAGTCTATCCAAGTTTCTGGTTATGATCAATCTCTTGATATGAGGGAGGATGCCCTTCTTTCTAGATTGCATAATATTGTGGCTAAGGAGGAGGAATTTTGGAAGCAAAGATCTTGAATTATGTGGTTAAAAAGTGGGGACATAATACAAGGTTTTTCCATCTCTCTACTCTGAAACATCAGGTTTCCAATCATATTAATGTTATTAATTATAATAATCAGGTGTTGGAGAAGGATGTGGATTTGCAGTAGGCAGTGTCTTCTTTTTTCTCTAACTTGTTATATGTGGAAGGGGAGCTAGATTTGGAGTGTTAGGATGATCTTCTTTGGGATATCCTTCATGTTATCTCTGATTATCTCAATCAAAAATTGGTGTGGATTCCTTTAGCGAAGGAGATTAGAAGTGATTTTTTCTCTTTTGAAGGTAACAAGGCACCAGGGCCTAATGGTTTCTCGATGTTCTTTTTTCAATCTTTTTGGGATATTCTTGTGAAGGATGTTGTGGATGCTACTAAGGAGTTTTTTGATAGTGGAAATCTTTTGAAGGAATTGAACTCATCTTTTATTATCCTTGTGCCTAAGAAACCGATTGTTACTTCCTTTGATGAATTTCGCCCTATTAGTTTGTGTAACTCTATCTATAAGATTTTCTCCAAGGTGTTGGCCATTAGATTGCAAAAGGTTCTTTCTCAAATTATTTCTCCCCGACAAAATGATTTTGTGGCAGTAGGAAAATTTTGGACTCTATCCCTACTATTCATGAGAACATTCACTCTCTTACTATTAATAAGTGTGTTGGTTTTATCCTAAATTTGGACTTGCTTAAATCTTATGATAGAGTTGACTGGGGTTTTATGTCTAAGATCCTGAAATATTTTGGTTTTGGGGAGAAACTGGTGGTTATGGTGCTTCAGTTGATTTCCACCTTGAGGTTTTTTATTCTTGTCAATGGCTCTCCCTCTTCTCTTTTTGATTGTTCGAGGGGGTTGAGACAAAGATATCCTATCTCTCCCTTTCTCTTTATTATCATGGTGGAATATCTAGGCTGCCTCATTCAAAGATTTATAAATAATGGTCAGATGTTTGGTTTGTCTCCTTCTTCTCGTAACCTTATATGTTCCCATCAACAATTTTTTGATGATACTCTCATGCTTGGGGAGTCATCTATCAAGGAAGCCAAAGCTATTAAACTTATTTTTCAGAGATATGAGGACGCTTTGAGGCAAAAGATTAGTTTAGCCAAAAGTGTTATTTTCTTTCTTAACACTCCTGAGTGTACGCAGATTAAAATTGCAAGGGTTTTGCAATGTCAGATTGGTGAGCTTCCTACGTTTTACCTGGGCCTCCCCCTATGTTCTAATGTGGTTCCTAAGTCCTTTTGGATGGTATTTATTGACAAGATCAACTCTAAATTGGCTGGATGGAAGGGTGCACTGTTAATTCAAGCTAGGAAAGTGCAACTTATCAAATCAACTTTTCAGAATCTTCTGGTTTTTGCTCTTAGCCTGTTTTATATGCCGCATAAATTTGTGGATAGGCTAGAAGGAATTCAAAAAAAATTCCTTTGGTCTGGGGTCAAAGATAAGAAAAGAATTCATCTGGTCTCCTAGGATGATGTTTTCTGACCTAAAAAGGTGGGCGGTGTTGGTATTCGCAAAATTAGAGAATTTAATTTGGCTCTTCCTGGTAAGCAACTGTGGAACCTTATTTTTGCTAATTGTGAGTGGGCTAGAATTGCTATGGAAAAATATCTTCATGGTGTGGATCATATAAGGGATCTTTTGTCTTTTTGGTTTTCCCCTCCATCTGGTTCTGCTCTCTTGAACTGTATGGTTAAGGCTCGTAAGATTGTTTCTAAAGGCCTGCTTTGGCAGTTGGGAAATGGTAGGAAAATTTTGTTTTGGGATGATTGTTGGTTTGGTAATAGATCGCTCAAAGATGATCCTTGGGCCCTTCCTTTTATGGATATTTGTTTGCGGAGGTTTGGAAAATTTTTTGTTGACTATATGGATGGGATGCAATGGAAAATGCTGCATGAGGTGGAACCAAGGTTGGAGGGTCTCTTTATTGCTCTTTCCTTAGTTCATACTCCTTCTTATGCTCCTATTGACAAGATTGTGTGGAGGGATTCTTCCAATGGTAAATTTTTTGTGTCTTCGGCCTTTAATCTTCAAGTTTCTTTTTTTGGCCCTGCTCCCTTTTGGTCCTCCCCCTGGTCCCCTAAATTGTTTCCTAGGGTGAATATTTTTTTCTGGATTTTTTGTTAGAACAAGGTTTTAACTACTGATAATCTTGTCAAGAAAGGTTTTATGATGCCTAACAGATGCTTTCTATGTGAAGAGGATGTTGAGGATTCCTTTCATCTCTTGATTGGTTGCAGATTTGTTAGTGAGGTGTGGACCCATGTTCTTTCTCTTTGGAATCTCAATTGGGTGTTTCCCTCTTTTATTGGGGAAGTGTGGTTGCAATGGGTGGGACCTTCATCGAACCTAGCTTTAATTTTTCTTTGGTATCTCTCTACCTCATATTGCTTGGGGTATTTGGCTAGAACCTAATAACAGGATCTTTCAAAGTTCAGCTCTTCCTGCCATCTTTATGGCACTTAAAATTTGTACTACTATTAAGGAGAATTTTGTTTCTGGGGCTTCTTTTTAGGATGGCCCTAGGATTGTGCTTAATTTGGGTGACACTTCTATTGTGCAAAATTGGAAGTTTCCTTGTGATATTTCCCTTCCTTTGACTAAAGGTAAAACCTCAAGAGATGATATTGTTTGGGCTTCTTTTTAGGATGGCCCTAGGATTGTGCTTAATTTGGGTGACACTTCTATTGTGCAAAATTGGAAGTTTCCTTGTGATATTTCCCTTCCTTTGACTAAAGGTAAAACCTCAAGAGATGATATTGTTTGGAAATCTCCTCGGGTTGGTTGGGTGAAAGTTATTTTTTATGGAGTTGTTAAAGGTAATCTGAGACATGCTAGTTGTGGGGGAGTGTCAAGAAATTATAATGGTAGGTTCATTTCCATTGTGGCGCTCCCTTTGGGAACCCAGTCAAACCACTTCGTGGAAGCATCAGTATCCTATCATGCCTTGAAGATGGCTCATTCTAAAGGCTATAGAAAGCTGTGGTTTGAGGAAGACTCATTAAATATTATCAATAATCTAAAGAAGTCTTTTGTTCCCTCTTGGAGTGTTGAATCCATTATTATGGATGTCATTGAAATTCTAAATTCTTTTGATGAATTTTATATTTCTCATATTGTTGGGAAGGTAATGGTCTTGCAAATTTCTTTGCTAACTTTGGGGTTAGTGGCTCTAGGGTTTGGGATGTGAATGACCCCCTTTCCCATTGAGGCTATCACTTTTCTTAATCATGATTATAAAAAATGCTAAGTTGGTTGGCAACTTCATGATGATATGTGCTCACATGACTCTGTTCACTTGGCAGATTATTGTTTAGAGTGATGGTGAGTTGGACCATGCTTTGGATAATGGTAATTTGAATCTTCGTATGGGGAGGCCTTCAAGGTTAATTATGACCCTCTACCACCATGTCATTGTCACACAAATTGTGGGTATTTCCTGGCCTATGTTCTCGAGGTTTCTCTTAATTGTCTATAAAGTTCTCAAGCTTTTGGGATTTACTAAGTTTGTGATCATTGGTGGTGTTAGAAACAGGGTGGAGCCTTTCTCCTATGACACCGTGAAAACCAAGTCTGAGGTGTGGAAGAGGCTTCAAATGGATAGGATTACACCTTACTTGGAGAAACTCCATGGGAATGACCTGCAAGCAACGACTTTTTTTGTCAAGGGATGGAATAATAGGGTTCTGAAGTTGGGAGGTACTGAATTTTATATCAATGAGGATTTCATAGAAAATATTACTAGTCTTTCCATGGAGGGAAAAAAGGTGTATAGAGATACGAAATAATCTAAAGTTACTTTGTAGATTTTCTTCAAAGGAGATGAAGAACAAAAGCTCAAGCAAGCCAAGAGTGGTGGCTACCAGCAAAATTCCATCAAAGCTTTGTGGGGAGATTTTTCCAAGGAATTGGTGAGGTACATTACCTTAGAAGGTCGATTCTTTGATATTAATGTGTATCACTTTGTTCTTTTGAATCATTTTCGTCATAAGAAGAAAATTTCCTTTCCTTTCTATCTTTTGGCTTCTTTGGAGTATGGTCTTAAGGATCACAAAAAAAATCCTAAGAATCATGTGCTACCTGTTGTGTTAATTCTCCTCATAACGGATTATGCAAAGGAATTTGTGGTTCCTAAGCAGCCTGTAATGGCTCCTAAGGGTAGGCATAAGAATAGTGTCTCCAAGGAGGGTGATAAGGAGGCTAGGGATGTGTTTAACATTGACCGGGAGGAGTTGCCTAATGTTTTGGGTCTGGCTAAGGAGGGAACTATTTCCCTTTTCAAATTGTTCAAATGGGTTTTTCATGGGCTCAATATTACCAATGTGAGGGTTCGGGGAGTTGTGAGAAAAGTTTGGGAATCTTCACAATCTTTTGTACAGACTCAAATTGACGAGTTGTATGATTCCTTAAATATTGTTGCTGAAGAGATGTTGAAGATGAAGTATATTTTTGAACAAAGAATTGTGACTTTGGAAGAGAAGATGGAAAGGGTTAGCATGAAGTTGGATAAGGTTGTTGAAGTTACTAAATCTGCTATGAGGTACAAGGCTAAGGGCCTTTCTACTCCTAATGAGAAGGCTAAGAAATGGAAGGAGGGAGCTCCTGGTGATAATGAAGCTGCTAGGGAAAGGAAGATGGTGGAGAAAGCTTCAGTTGATAAGACTGATAGTTCATAGGATGTTTTGGTTAAAGAGGTAAGTGTTTTGGGACCTAGTACTAGAACTCGCAACAAGACCAAGATGCAAGTTGGGGTCCCTGCCAAAGAGAGTTTGGAAGTCATTGATGCACATTAGAAGATAATTGAGAGCGACATGGAAGCTGCTAATATTTTGAAGAATATGCAGTTTTTTGTTTTTGTTCCTCCTTTTTGGCAGTTGTCTTGCTAATGTTTTGATGTGTGTTGGTTGTTGACTACTTTGTTTAGTTATCTTTTGATATAGCTTTCCTTTTTTGTAAAGGGTTTTGGGTCCCCTTCAAAATCTGCTTTACCTCTAATCAAAAACATTAATTGATCACAAGTTCATTAAGTAAAACAAGAAAATTAAATAAGTTAAAGTAGAGTATTATGAATTAAAGCAAACTTTGATAAGTAATTAAATACATGTAAATTCTAATCCATTTTTATAAAATTATATGATAACCATTTGAGAGATTGGAAACTATTTTACTTTCTTACATTACGAATTTTATAATAAATTAAAACAATGATACATTAAAATTTATTATGTCAAAGTTAACTAAGTTTACTTAATATTAATCATATGGAAAAAGGAAATAAAAACAATTTACTAGTTACTTTACTAACTAATGAAAAGTATCCATTCTTTTACAAATAGAATTAAAATAATATTTCTTAAAAAAAATCATATACTAATTTGATAAAAAAAATTAAAAAATTAAAAAATCATGTACTAATTTAGAAGTAAATAATGAATTCTAAAAAATTCTGATTTTGTGCTTTATTGTTTCAAATTTTCATTTTGTACCAATTTACTCATTAATCTATAAATATATATCCTTTTTAAGAGAAATCCCTTTTTTTTTTAATTTTATTGCTATAATTTCCACTTTTAAATGATTTGTTGAAAAAAATAAGATCAAATTTTTTTTATTTTTTTTTTACTTTCCAAATTTAAAATTATTATTTATAGAAACATTTTGTAAAAATCTATAAAAAACAAAAGAAATTAAATCTATTTATTTACTTATTATTATTATTTTATAAATATTTATTAGTAATAATTATTAAATATCCATTCTAATGGTGGAGAACTTGTACTCTTGAAAGAGAGGTCACAAGTTCAAATCCTGCAGGGGGTAAGGTATGTACACCTCGTATTGTGGAGCACGAGTTATGTGCCTCCCTCAATATTGGGAGTACGAGGAGTCCCATATTGCTGTAGGCCGTCTGTAGACCCAAAAACAGATTGCCGGGTATCGTGGACTATAAAATAATATTATTATTATTATTATAATACTTATTTTTAAATATATTAATTTCAAATTAATAAAATTTATATTATATAAAAGAAATTTTAAATCAGATAATATTATTTAAAATTTAATAAGTCTATGTTATAAGGAAAAAAGTTTAAATTAAATAATATAAATTTTAATTTAATAAAGTTTAAATGAAATTTTTTTTAAACATTTAAAATGGCCTGCGGCCTTCTATGCGGCAGCCTGTATAAAGGGCTGCGCCAAAAAAAAAAATCTTTAATTGTTAATAATTTTTCTTTTATATTTTCTTTTTCTTTATACATTTTTTATTAATTAGTTTAAATGATTTATTTTAAATAAATTTCTCAAGTAAAATAATTTACTATAAATAGATTTCTTAGTAAAATAATTTACTGTAAATATTTTTTTTCAAAAATTTAATTAAAAATTCTGAGTAATTTTTTTAAAAAGGAATTCAATAATTTTTTAATTAGAATTAAAAAAAATAAATAGATAAGTCTTTATGAAATCTAAATAATGTTTAAAAGTAAAATAAATAAAATTTCATTGAGGTTAAATAGATTTTTCCACCATTCAATTTTTTGTAATTTTAATTTTTTTTCTATTAGATTTATGAAGTAATAAAAAAATTTAACATAAAATTTAGGAATTAAATTTCAATAAAATTTTAATAATGTTTAAATAAAAAAATTAATTCCTTATAATTTTTTATTACAATTTTTAATTCTTTAATACTATTTCAGAAGATTTAAATAAAGTTTTCACTGATAATTATGATGAAGTAACATTTAGAACAAGATTGAAATCAAATATCCATAATTCTACTAAGGAGAGAAGGAAAATCTAAGACGCCTACCTATAACACAATTGTGCAAATCCCACTCTCTTGATCCAAGCTTCTTCAATCTTTTCAAGACCTTGCTCATCTATGACAAGTAAAACAAATCTCCTCCTATTCCATATTTTCCCTAAGGATTTACTACTCTTTGAATTTTATGCAAGAAAATTAAAGAAAGAAAAATGACTATGAAGGACTTTGAATTTCATCGTCCCCTTGAAAGAGACTAAAGAGTCATATTTTACACATAGTTATAAAATGAAGTTTCTAAAAGAAACAAACAATAGTTAATTGATAAGGAAATATTTAATTCCAAAATAAGTGGAGTTAACTGAGATGTTGATTGGGAAAAACAATAGAAGGTTGAAGTAGGAAAAGATGCTTATTTCTAAAATTAAATTTTGCATCATAAGTTTATTTATTTATTTTATTTTATTTGTAAGGTAATTATTTGATTTTCTTAATAATTTAATTTATAAACTTCAAATTTATATTTTCTTAAGTTTTAATTCCATAAAATAAAACAATGATTACCATCAAACCAACTTAACTTAAAAATCAAGAGTCTCTTTTCAAACATTCTAGGAGGGTTGTGGCACCTTGTTCTAATTTCAATCCAAGCATGAAGTTGGACCAGAAAATAAAAACAAAACTAAAAGCATAAAAAGGTAAGAAAACAATGCAAGACCGATGCCTACCTTGGGATACATAGTCATATGTTTTGCATTGTATATGACAAAAGCAAACATATTTTGATGGTCATTTGATAGACTATCACCTTATGATAATCTAACCTACACAAGCCTACTATGCAACCATACTTAACAATCCCTAGAAAATAATAATACTTATTAATTTATGGCAAGAATTTACTCTACCCCTTAGACAGACAACAAACCATTAAACTAACTCAAGACAACAAATGTGCTTGAAAAACTAATATAACCTTTGACTACACAGCTTAAAGAATATTATCATTCACAGTTGGAAAAAATTGTATCAATAGTATATTTTCATATAAGTCACAGTTTCAAAATATAGAGGCACTACCAATGCAATGACTAAAACAGGCATTTACCTTTGGCATTCAACACCTTTTGTACTTAGATTTCTTCCTTGACCAAAAACCTGGAACATGGAGCCTTCTAAAATCTCAGAACCCTTAAAAATTAATACAATACTTGTCTTTATAGTTTAGGCATAACTTAGATGATTTTAGACCTAATCCTAATCCAATTAGGATTAACAAAAAGGATGAAATTCGATCAGATCACACAAAATCTTATCTCAAACATGTGCAAAGAAAACCCATGCATTGCACCTTTACTTTTAGCGGCTCGAGAAAATGAAACTCCCACAAAATGCACGTTAGAGGACATCTGTAAGGGACCATTAGTCAATTATGCCACAAACTTTTTCTAAAAGGATACTCAAAGCCTTAAATTTCATCTCCCTCATCTTAAAAACTAGGATTGGACATTTGAGGAGAGTTGTTGGGCATTAAAGACGTTTACAATAAAAAAAACATGTCATTTGACAGTATCACCGAAGTTTTGGGTATGAAAAACTACTAGAACGAATATTAAATGGTTTGTAACCCCGAAAAAGAAGAACCATGTCTGACATTGGGTGTTAGACCTAATGCCTAGTGCATACCACAAGTTGCATAAGATGGCATGAAGAATGTCGGAACCGCAATCTCCAAAATACCACTTTTTTCGAATGTCAGGCATAATATTTGTTGGAAGAAGGGAAGGAAGAATGCCAAAATTCTTGAAGGTTGGCAGAAAGGTTGGAAGAGTGCAAAGGAAAGAAAAATGTTGGGAGTCAGGAAGAAGGCTATGCTTTATCACAAAATGCGATCAAAAGTAAGAGGGATACATGATGCCTAATGTTCGAAAGTTAAACATCGGGGATCCGAGTTGGAAGGATCCTTACGTCTTATCATAAAAATAACACAAGAGATAAAGGGAAGGCTTGATCACCGAAAGCCGAAAGTGTCAAGGATCGAGAATTGAGAGGAAAACTTTCACCTTATCGCAAACTGTGATAAAGGATATGAGGGAGACCCGATCACTAAAGGTCAAAAGTAGGTATCAAAGATTTGGGATCAAATGAAATGCTTAACACTTAAGATGAAAAGATGGTAACAGGCAAGGAGGAAGGTCAATACCCAAAGTTCAAAAATTTGAGACTTAGCTATATTTTGAAATTTTCATAAGAACTTTGATGATTTGAGGGAGGACTTAAATATTACAAAAGGGAAGTGGTAAGAGTTAAGGGTTAAGACCAATGGCCGAAACCAAAAACACTTGGGAAAGTGATGGAAAGAAGGGTAAAAGAGGTAGGATATCGGGAGCGATAGAGAAGGCATGCAGGTATACAAGCAAACAAAACCCCAAAAATCCAAAAAAAAATTATACTTAACCATTTTTGGGGTTTTTTACGCATAATTCATGCAAGATGACCCATATAAGATCTCTCAATTTAGTTTTTATTGATGGGCCATATAAGGGGGACATGAAATTCCAATAAGAATCACATGGAGGGCGGGAGTGGGGTGTGGGGCGGGAAAGGAGGGCGAGGGAGGGGACACAAAATGACAACAACAAAGCAATATAAATTCATCAAACTTATAAGTTCCAATAGTAGGCATGACTTCTAAGACTACCCTAAAACATATTGCATTATCAAACCTCTAGAAACACACAACAAAACCAACCCCTCTTCTACAAAATGAACAAAATCCTCCATTTTACATCTGCTTAGCAGCCAACCCTAAATTGTGCACTATATCAACTTCAAATCAATGGATTGGGTGCATTTTTATAAATAAACAAACCCATATCCAAGATGACCTTAAGAGGGTATTGAAATAGTGAAGGGTAGTTGGGAGGAGACGTAGCAATAATGGCGTTTGAATGAGGTAGATGAAAGAAACAAAGCGTCATTCCATTTAGCGCTCGTAGCCCCTTATTAAAATGTTTACTAAAATAACACAGGCTCCTTTTAATATCTCATGCCTACTAAAACATTTGATTGAGTCTTCTTCTATATCATTTTATGGTGGGTCGAGCCTTGCAACATTTTAATGATCTCCCTTTAAACTTTTGTCCCCTTATTCGGCTCCACTATAGGTGACAGCGCCAATTAGTTGATCTTTGGACATAGGAGACCGATTCAAGTCCAAACCTTCCAAGGTGCTTTAATCCCATCACTCGCAAACCCATCTTCTTGTATATCGACATCCAAAAAATTTCCCTGCACCATGGGTCAGAGGCATTATTCATAAAATAGCTCTGATAAAGCCAACTCCTATGACTTTATCCCTTTTCCAAGTTACTCACAACCATTGGGCCTTAGAAAATCAAGCATTAATGCCTCTACATATCTGATCCAATTATAATAGACTTTCACCATATGCTCTTTTCGGATGCTTGAAGACCATTGGGCCTCTAGAGAATTTCATTACTATTCTCATCTTTCCAACATATACAAAGAGCTATCACTTTCTTTCCTTCACTGAGATTCTCCTATAGCCAGGTAGGGCCTTTTGTGAATGGTACATGTTCATGCAGAGCTTCAACTTGTATAAATGTCATGTCCTCTTGTCTGTCAAGTTTCCATACACTAGTATGATCCCTTATCGGGCCCCGACCAAACACAATTGCCACTTTGTCAATATTCCTTGCATATAGAATCGAGACGCCATGAATTACCTCCTTGATACCCAACATGCAAAGCAAAACACTCTCCACTTCGGCCATTGGATTTGTATCGACCCTTTAGGCCTTCCTTTTCCTGAATAACCACTGGATGGAAAAATTAGAACCCCTAATATCCTGACAATAAAACAAATTCTCATACCTTATCAGACCATTGGGCTTATCATTTACCTTGACACCTCGATAACATTACATGCTTCACCTAACAAGGTGGGAGACAAGTCTCTACCACCCCAATGTTCTGACCAAAAATGCAATGCCCCTCCATTTTGGGCCTCTCCATTGCCCAATGCCAAGGAAGTAGGAACAGAGGTATGCACATCTTTGACATCCCATCAATAATCATTACAATGCTCATTGCCTTAGTTTATCTGACATTCCTCAAAGTATCTAACATGGGGGAGAAGCTAAAGTGTAGAAAAAATGCACATATGTGTGTAACATTATATAATAACCCCCATCCCCCATCCCACACACTCGACAAAACGCACCAATGGAAAGACTTGATGGACGGTTAGGTGTGTTCCGTCACGTGTCCGTCATTGGAAAAGGATGCACGGTTGGTTCAAAATAAAAAATTCATAGACAAAATTCCCAAAACATCGCCATTTTCCACATTTTCATTTTTGAGGTTGTTGGGGAGGGAGCACGGGAAAAATGGAGTTGCAGGGGAGGCTAAATGAGAGCCCAGACTCTCCCTATGTAAACGCCAGCATTCTTGCAGGTATGTATGTAGTACCCCTCCATTTTGCTTATGTTTTCTGACAGTATGTTTCACTTTGATAGACCCTGATACATTGTTTTGATGTATTGATCGCTGACATTAGAGCGATGGTGGATTCATTTTGTGATGTGATGATACACTATTTGGTGGTGATTATTTATGACATGCTTTATGTTAGCATAGATGTTTACTTGAGATGTTATTGCTATATATGTTTATGGTAGATTAATTGATATTTAGGTCTGAGATAAGACAGACGCGACAGTGAGGAGAACGAAAGCGCGTCACCCCGGCTGTTCCTCGTGGATTTCGCGATTCTCCTCACGTGTGCGCCTTGAACCACTGGCATATATGTATGCTATATGTCCGACAGATCTGCACATGACACCGACCGTCCGGCTCTCATGCGTCCCGGAGATGCATCCAAGCCCAACGCAACGTTGATTGGGAGATAGCACCTCGAATCCAGCCTTAAACCTAGTCAAACATGTCAATGCCTTTAGGTCCTGCATGTTTGGTTGTCACGCTTAAGCTCTTCCTTACATTTGTTTCATGCAAGGCCATTTATTTTGTGAATTTAATGTTAGAACAATGTTTTTTTATAATTAGTGCTTATTTAATTAATTTTAAATATTGTAGATAAAAGCTTCATATTTTATTTTAATTAATTAAATTAGTTTATTGGTAAAATAATTTAATCATTGTGATTAAAGTTATTTTATTAAATAAATTAATTAATTGATTAAATTTCTTATTTTTGGAGTGAATAAATTAAATATAGATTAAATGCTTTTGTGTGAATTGAAATTTTAAATATGTATTAAATAAAAATGAAATTAATTTTGAATTCTTAAATTCAATAAAATAAAATAAATTCTTGATAATTGTTAGAAGAAAATATCTCCGAGTTTGTTAGAAGATATTTTCTTGATTTGCCATGTGTGTTAGTAAAATTAAATGCAAATTCTTGTTGAGGATTTTCTCGGAAGAATATTGCCAGAATTGGGAAGGCAAGAAGGCACTTCACGGAAAAGAAAAGAAAGAGAGTATTACTAGAAAAATTGTGATTTTTGTTTTGGGGTTTTGATTTAAAAATTCTAGAAGAAGATCTCGGGTTTATATTTGTTCAGTAATTTGCATTCTTTTGGAAAGTGGAGATTTAAAAAGGGCTTTGGAAGTTGCACGCAGCAGACAAAGCTTTCCTTCAACTGTCAATTCTTCAAGCTACAGGAATACAGGTTCTTTGCTATTTATTTAGTTTATTGTGTATTGAAAAGATTGCATGTATAAAGATTTATTTTTGTAGAATTTTTGTTAAATTTGTAAAATAGAAAGATTGTCTGAAGAAATCATTTTGATTGAAGCTTTTGTTCTTCTCGGTAAATTTTTGTTGAAATATTTTGTAGAAAATTTGTTACCTCTCTGTGTTAAATTTTGAAACAATATTTTATAGTAAAATCACAGAACAACACAGAAGGTTTTGTTAAACAATAGAAAATTCTCAAAAGGGAAACAGAAGAAATTTCCGTAGATTTATAAATGAAGTTCTCTGTTAAATTTGGGGAAAAGAAACCTCTAGGAAGAACTTTGCTAAACTTTTCCTGTAGAAAATATTTTGATAATTTGAATTGAAAACCCTCTGTTATTGAAAATTGAAAATTTCTAGTAAATTTGTGTCAAATTGGTAGATTTCTCAGTTTCCTGTAGAAAACCCTCTCTGAGAATATTTGCCTATTTTTTATATTTTTATTTATTGATTAAATGTATATATATATATATATATATGTATATAAATAATATATATACATATACTTATACAAATATACACATATGTAATTTTATTGTGATATTATTCCATGGAATTTTTATTTCAATAAACTGTATATCCGTACGCGAATTTATCCTAAATCGCAGAAATTGATTTACGAAATTTTTCTATTAAAATTTATGTTTAAAAAGAAATTTTGTGAGGGGAAGGGTTGTGGCTGTCCCCACAGTCGCCGCCCCTAAGGGAGGCGACAATGGGAGCAGCCCAGCGCCACCCCACCCACACAGGTCGACGCCCTTGTATGGAGCCAGCGGTTGTTAAAAACATAGCCCCAAATACTTGCCCACGGCTGTGTATAAACCACAATCTGCCCTAATCTATATTCGCCGTGCAATATATTGATACGATTTGCTTTATTAAAATTCGGATTTCAAAATATTTAATTTAAATTTTAAATACATTATATATATATATATGTAAATATATATATATATATATATGTAAATATATATATATATATATATATGTAAATATATATATATATATTAATTATATATGTTATATATATATATATATATATATGTATGTATATATATACTTATATAGTTTTAGGAAAATAATTTAGTATTTAAATAAGGTTTCTTTATTAGATGCATGTAATGCATGAGATCAACCATTTTTAAAACAATAAGATTGAAAAGAGAAAATTTGATATTTATTTTTATATGAAATTGAGAAAATCATAATTAGATTAATTGATTCAATTTCTTTTTATTGTTTGAGAAAATAACTATAAAAAAGTTGATTAATTTTCATGCTATATGTAATTGATTTGATTGGATTTAGTAAATCCTAATATTAGATTCTTATTGTGCTTGAATTGCTTTAAGTTGTTTTTACTCTTATTGGGCATATTGGGGATTATTCGGGTTAATAAGTCTTCCAGATATAGTTTCTTCATAAGGGAGATGTTTTTATGATGGTTTCATATTTCGAATAAACTAGGGTAGTGCACATGGTTCTATTTGGTTTTAGACACTTGGTTCTATGAACGGGTTGTGATGTCTAGTGTTATATTGTTGGCTTTTGAAGTTAGTTTATGTGCACCATGTCTACCCTTAGTTAGTGGAATTAGTTTCCTTATGTTATTATTAGGGGAGTGGCTCTTTATGAGGTCCGACACACAAAGTGGTGCCAGGGTAACTCATGTAGAGTTAGTTTAATCAGTGAAAACTAAATCAACACATTAGGTAGTTTAAAACCTTTAACTAGATTAATTAAGCCTCACTCATAGACTCAAGGGCTAGTTCAGACTTGGGGATGAGTCGAGAAAGCCTGGAATGGAAAAATCGATATCTAGTCACTATGAAAGATATTCGATTCCGCATCACATTGCATGAGGGGTCGGGTTTCGTAAGAGGTTACCAGGGTAACCCAAGATGGGGGTCAGAACCTAGGAAGATTCGCCTGGGTAACCTATGCAACATTGTGATGACACTCCACCTATAATAACAGTATCTTTGTGAACTTAGTGTATTTGATCCTTCAATTCTGGAAGCAATGTAACCATTAAGTTAAGTTTGTACTTATATAGTTTTGTCTATGGTTTCGCTTGTGTCTAGGGTTTGTAGGTTATGTCTAGGGAACCTTTTTAATATCTCCTAGCACAGGGGGTGGGCCTACGGGTACCACTTGGTTGGGTGGAATGTGCACCTTACACCGTTGGGTCCCCAGTTCTTGTTCGTGGAGACGAGTACTTCTTGATTGGAGAGCTCGTATGTGATAATGTACTTTCTTATTTGTACCAGTGGAAACCTTATTCATGTATCACTCCTCAATTGTAATCGGGGAGAACTTTTGTAACATGTAATTGAACACTTTTGTATGACCTACTTCATTTGGAAATGAGTATTGTAAATGTTATTATAAATGCAATGTAAGAATCACATTTGTTCTGTATATCTTCAATGTTGTAATTTATTTGTTATAGAATGTGTGTTCTTAAGTTTATGAGAATTAAACATATGCTATGTTAATTACTTTTTTCATCTATGGGATTTACATGTAGTGCGACGTCACGTATCTTAGGGAATGTTTGCATTTATGAAGTTTATGTTTACACTTTAAAAAAAAGATTATTACACTTTTGTAGTCAATGTAACATTCTTTAAGTTACAAGATGGGGCATTACAATGTATATCTTGTAGAAATATATGCCATTTTTCCATTCTACATAGGAAGTGTAAAGCATTGAATATTTATTTGTTAAAGAAAATGGGTTTTCTATGAAGCATTGAACGACTATTCATTAAACAAAATGGGTTTTCATTGATGGTAAAATAAAAGGTTTTTTTTGCGTGTAGGGTTTTCATTTCAAATGCATAGTTGTTTATGACATCACCATTTTCCATATTTTCATTTTAGAGGTTGCTAGGGAGGGAGTGCATGCATAATGGAGTTGCAAGGGAGGTCGAACGTGAGCCCAAACTCTCCCTACAAAAATGTTGGCATTCTTGCACGTACGTATCTCTTGCAGAAATATATGCCAATTTTCCATTTTGTGTAGGAAGTGTGAAGCATTAAACAAATATTCATTAAATAAAATGGGATTTCTATGAAGTATTGAATGGCTATTAGTTAAGAAAATGGGTTTTCATTTATGGGAAAATAAAAGGTTTTTTTTGCATGTAGGGTTTTCATTTCAAATGCATAGTTGTTTATGTTTTTTGTGTTGAGGGTTTTCAAGTTTCATTGTGAAGAATTGAATGACTATTCGTTGGGAAGATAGGTTTTCATTGATGAGAAAATAAAGGGGGTTCCTTGTGAAAAGGGGTTTTCATTTGAAACACAATGTGGGTTACATGTGCTAGAGGTTTTTCAAAATCATAATTTGGAATGGACATACAACCCAAAATGTTTCCATTTTTGACATTCTCATTATGAAGGTTGCAGTGTCTAAATGGTTTTGAAATATTAGGTGGGTTGCAAGTTCTGTAAAACACAGTGTTTCGTATCCTACAATTTTACAAAATAGTATGTATGTATTGAAAATCTTTGTGTTATTTATAGCATAGGAATGTGATGATAGGCACCGTTTGTAAACACCCAATAAGGTATTTGGCTTCAGTGTGTAGAGGGCTTTACAACATTGTGTGGGTTGGAGGTTTCATAATTCATGTTGTCACCTCACCTCCCACTATGTTTTCCAACCTACAATCATACTGTGCATGTACATTTAGATCATCTTAAGAAATTGAAATGAAATTTTTACTCTGCGTAAGACTTTTTATAAGGTTCCTTTCATTACATTTGTACTCTCTAAATTATATTCATATCGTTTTATAAAATTCTAGGTTGCAAAACACTGGTTTTTTGAAATCTACAACCCACATAATGTTTTAAAACCCTTTAGCAATAACAAATCAATCGGTTACAAACCTCTCACCTCAATTCCGTTGGTTTGTCATCTCCCCCACCTGCAACTCCGCCCCCTACTCTCCGACATTTCTCTTTCAACCAAAATGAAAAAACCCACAACACAAAGTGTTTTCCAATAACATTTCTTTGAACAATTAGTAGGGAGAAGCTAATCTCCTAAAAAAAAACACCTATGTATAGACATTATAACATAACACCCCATCCCCCATTCCACTCTCCCGACAAAACGCATTGATGGAAAGACTTTACAGACTGAGCTGACGGACATTCATATTATTTTGCAATATTCCATGTTGCAAAACCATACATGTTAAGAAGCAAGCAACCCACCGTGAGACAACCCTTTACATTTAAACAACAAGATTCAAATAACTAAAAACCCACATTGTGTTTTCTAAATTACAATTATTGTGTGCACTATTTTTTTCAATCATGCAAAATTTAAATGCAATTTTTACTCAAATTAACAGTTCTTATAAATTTTGAAGGGGCCTTTAAATACATTCACACTATCTAAATTACAAAATATTTTCAAGACATTCATTATGTTTTGTAAAAAATCATGTTGGAAAACCCTAGGTGTTAAGAAACAAGCAACCCATATAGTGTTGTAAAACCCTCTACAACCCAATTGCTTAGCACCCCTCAGCTCGATTTTTTCAGTTGTCTCCTCCATCTCCTCCATGTGCACTCCAACCTTCAGCTTTCAATGTGCAGACATGAAACAAAAAGTGTTTTCCCCTTGTTTCTCCAAACTAAAAATGCACACGTCAATTTGCCTCCAATTCTCGTGCCAGAAAAAGCTCTCAACATGATAACTCATACTCACATTGTTTGTACTGTCTAAATTAATTACATTCATACTCACCCCTCACCTCAATTTGGTATGTTTTGTGATTGCCTTGAGAACCTTTTGTGAATTAGATAGTAAGAATGTAATGATATTGGAAAACACTGAGTTTTAAGAAATCTACAACCCACACTGTGTTGTAGAACCCTCTAGACGTAACAACCCAATTAGTAAGTTGGGAAAACCAAGCTGATGCACCTATGTACATATAGTCAATTAGAAACCCCTCACCTCAACTCAATTGTCCATATCCCCCACCTGCAACGCCCACTTGCTCTCCAACATTTCTCTTTCAACCTGTAGAATGAGAAAACCCAAAACACAGAGTGTTTTCCAAGAACAGTACTTGTTATAATTTAAAACGCATGTCTTAATCGCATGAATACCCTTCTTGCCTGCAGTGAAAAGATAGCTTCTCACACAAGGAAAAAAAATGTTGTCTTAATTTCATGCGACGGGACACCTCCTCACTTTCCTCACCATGACGTTTCCTCCCATCTATCGGTTTCATCACTTTTATCATTCGTCTTAGCAGGCCCTACACTATGCCATCTCATCATGTTATGTATGTTTCTATGTATGTTGTTATGTATGCTTTTATGTGTTTTTGTATGTACATAGGTGTGTTTTTTCAGGAGATTAGCTACATTCGTAAAGGGTTTTACAACATTTTGTGGGTTGGAGGTTTCATAAATCATGCACTCACCTCCCACGATATTTTCCAACTTGCAATCATTCAGAGTTTTAATGGTTGTTGGAAAATAGTGAGTGTTTATAAAATGGTTCCTTTCATTGCATTCCTACTGGATAATTAACAAAATCTTTTCAAGACATTCATGCTCATGCTCTCCACCACATAACTTTGAATGTATAGAATGACATAAATGGAAAACCACATTGTGTTTTCCAACCTGCATATTATATTTTGCATTTATTTTTAAATCATATGAGGAAATTGAATTGCAATTCTTTTTGTGTAAGAGTTGCTATAAATTATGAAGGTGAATGAACTTTAGTACATTCTTACTGTCTACAATCTTTAAGGTTTTCAGTATATGCATGTTGTCTATATATAATTGCATGTTGGAAAATAGTATGTGTTATGAAACCTGCAACCCAAATACTATTCTCAGCTTTGAGAGTGTCTTTCTAATTAGGGAATGAAAATGTTTTGTTTTTAATAAGTTGTTTACAAAAAATTTCTACCTTTTCACATAGGAGTCTCATGTCTCCATCCAACTGATTCTCTTTTCTGCACTAACATCCTATTTTACCTTCTTTTCATGTTTTGTATGTTTCTATGTATGTGTTTTTGTATGTTTTTATGCATTTTTGTATGTACATAGGTGTGTTTTATCCGTAGATCAACTACTATTTTTTGGTCAATCAAGGTGATCACCAAGGCTTGTGTTGACTTGTTAACCTTTATTCTTGCAATAATTATATTTTTTTAGTCGTCTATACAAGTAATGGTTCAGTTTACAATATCATTGAACAATGGTTATGATACCGATGTCATTTAGATGTTCACTGAGAGACACGGGATATAAACAAAAGTCTAATAGTGGTATGTGGTATCCTTCCTATCTATCTTCCATGCCCTTATTGATTATTGCAAGTTATGGCCACTTTCATATGTCAGGAGAGATGAGTTTTTATATATCTAAATGGACGTTCAGTGCTTCACAGTTCCTGCAGAATGGAAAAATGGTAGATATAATTGCTATTATATATTACTAGTGTTAGCGATATATTAAATTGGAAATTAAATTCCCATTGTACAACTTAATATGTTTGTTTATTGTTTTTACAAGCTGACATTTTGCACTCAACACAACATATAATCCTATATTGGTGAAATTTGGAATAAAAAGAATTCTTTGTAGCACCAAATGTCTTTAATTTACCAATTTAATGTATCGCTAACATGTGTCTTCCTTCCAAGTGGTTGATATATTTGAGGAAACAAAATTGAATAAAACAAGGGCAGGTGGATTGAGAAGGACGCTTTAGGAGACATGAAGCTTCTGCACTAAATACAGGTGATTCTAGTTGTCATAGCTTGAATTGCAAGTGTACTAGTCAGTTAAATTTCAAAAATTTATTTTGCATTTAGAAGTTATGATTTATTTATAGATGAGATGCTTAATGTGGTGAATGCAAAGAATTTCCAGTTTAATTTAAAATAAATAAATGTTACATTATTGTGTGCCTGTTATATCCCAAAATTTTACATGAAGGATGTTTCCTCCTTGAAGTGTGAGTGGTACATGGGAAATGCTTGAAACAATAGTGAACAATGATACTACATCCTTTTAATTACCCCTTTACACAAAAACACATAAAGAGCTCTGCATTTCAAATGAAAACCCTTTATGCAAGGAAAACCCTTTATTTTCTCGTCAATGAATAGCCATTCAATTCTTCACAGTTCCTAGGAAGAATGCCAAAATGACATATATTTTTGGTAGATATACATACTTTCTAGCTAGTTTCCCACACTTTATCAAATGTGTTTTGGTAGGGAGAGTCTCTACTCTCGTTCGGCCTTTGAATGCCTACAACTCCTACACTCCACAACAACTTCCAAAATGCAAATGTCGAAAATGGAAAAAATTTGGGCATTTTGTCCATTGCTCTTTTGATTTTTAAATAGTCATTAGTTGCATGGTCCTTTCTTGATGGTGAGACACATGACGACACACGCTTAACCATCTATCAAGTCTTTATGTCTTTGTGTTTTTCCAACACATGGGATGGGGGATGGAGGTTATGATATAACGTTACATACATAGGTGCATTTTTTCTAAACTTTAACTTCTCCCCTAATAGTGTCATTAGATTAGTTTTCTCATCGCCTTGAATGATGTTGGTGTTCTTTTCCTTGCACAAGAAGCTATCCTTTCAGCATGGGAGGGAAGGGGAGTTGACATGATTAAGAAATGTGTTTTAATATGTAAGAAGTATTGTTATTGGAAAACACTCTGTGTTGTGGATTTTCTCATTCTACAAGTTGAAAGCGAAAGGTTGGAGAGCAGGTGGGGGAGACAAAAAAACCAATGGAATTGAGGTGAGGGCTTTGTAACCGATTGGGTTGTCACTTGTAAAGGGTTTTAAAACATTGTGTGGATTATAGATTTCGAAAAACCAGTGTTTTGCAACTTGGAATTTTACACAATAATATGAATGTCTTGAAAATATTTTGTTATTTAGACTGTAGGAATGCAATGAAAGGAACTATTTTTTAAACACCTAGTGTTTTCTAATAACCATTAACACTTTGTATGATTGCAGGTTGGAAAACATAGTGGGATGTGAGTGCATGATTTATGAAACCTTCAACCCAAACAATGTTGTAAAACCCTCTATGGATGCAACTAATCTCCCAACAAGATGCACCTATGTACATACAAAAATGCATAAAAACATACATAACAACATACATAGAAACATACATAACATGATGAGAGGGCATAGTGTAGGGCTTGCCAAGATGGATGATAAAAGTGATGAAATCAGCAGATGGGAGGAAACGTCACGACGAGGAAAGCGAGGAAGTGTCAACTCCAACGGTGTGTTTTGTCAGAGAGTATTTGTATCCATAAAGGGGACGACGTAGTGCGGGGCCTGTCAAGATGGATGATAAAAGTGACAAAACCAATGCTTTGCATTATGCGGGTTTTAAAACATTATGTGGGTTATAGATTTCATAAAACCAATGCTTTGCAACCTGGAATTTTACAAAACAGTAAAAAAAAATTCAAAAGCTTTTGTTAATTAGACAATAGGAATGTGATGAAAGGCACCATTTTATAAGCACCCAATGTTTTCCAACAAATATTAATAATCTATATGATTGCAGGTTGGAAAAGCATAGTGGGAGGTGAGTGCATGATTTATGAAACCTCCAACCCACACAATGTTGTAAAACCCTCTACACACTAAAGCCAAATGAAATCCCTCATTTTTCTCGCCGCTTCAAATTACGTCAACATTTTTTCCCTACATGAGAAGCTATCTATGTGCCGCATGTGGGAAGGTTGATGTGACTAAGACATGTGTTCTAAATTGTAACAAGTATTGTTATTGGAGAACACTATGTGTTGTGAGTTCCTTCATTTTGCATGTTGAAAGCTAAAGATTTGAAAGCATGGGGTGGAGTTGCAAGTCGGGGATATATAAGACTATCCAAATTCACCTGAGGGGTGAGTAACCAATTGGGTTGTTACTTGTAAAGGGTTTGAAACCAGTATTTGCGTTGTAAGTTTCATAACACCCAATATTTTCAAACCTGCAATTACACATAGACAATATGAATGTAATGAAAATGTTTTGGTTACTTACACAGTAAAAACCCAATTGGTTGGTCACACCTCAGTTGATTTTGGATACTTTTATGTATCCCCCATTGGCAATTATATTGATAGTATGAATGTATTCAAAAGTTTATTTTATTTAAACAGAAAGAATGTAATGAAAGGAACCTTCAAAATTTATCGCAAGTGTTAGGTAGACTAAAAATTATGTTTGAAATTCCTCTTATGATTGAAAAAATATATGCTTGCTTACAGCAACGGTCCAAGAAGATTTGGAACTTTAACGGTATGTAACACTTGCAACTTTTTTACATATTATAGTCAATCAAAGATGCATCGTTTGATTGTGTGTTTATTATGTGCATTCTATTTATGTTAATATGAAATATATTGGTAGGCAATGCCACCCGAAGTCTTATTTTTTATGGTAGCTTGCTTATAAATGAAAGAAAAAGGTTGACATTTAAATTGTTTGAGCTGGAAAATTTTTAATATAGTCTTCAATGGTATTCAATAGAGTATAGCAATAACTTTTTTGTATGTATATATGTGGGAAACTATTTTTCTCATCATGGATACTTTCAAATGAATAATGATATTAAATGCCATTTGTAATAGTAAAAATTGGCATTTCACTATCTTCATCTAATTGCAACAAAAAAAATGCTCACATTATTTGTAGTGTTGGAAAACACACTGTCCATTGTCAGTTATTTACTTGTGAAAAAAATTTGTTTCCTAGGCACCAAGAATGTAAGTCCACCTTAAAAAAAAAATCTTATGATTGAAAAAATGTATGCTTGCTTACAACAGGCGGTGAAATAAATTTTGTAACTTTAACTGTCTTGTAACACTTGCAACTTTTTTTACATATTACAACCAACCACAGATGCATACTTTAAAAGGGAAAGTGGGAGAAAGTGGGAGAAAGGGTAATTTTGAAATCCATTTTTTAACATGTATTTTAATATTTTGAATGAATTGGTTTTATGTATTTGAATTTGATGTGACGTTTACATTCCTGCTATTACAGGCCAAGGATGGACAAGGAAGTGGTGGGCGTGAGCAAATTAGTGTCCATTTAGGATAGGAAAATGTGCCTCAACAAGGCAGCAAAGAAGAAAGGGTTCATGGGGAGGAGATCATTTTCCTGGACAAAAATTTTGAGAAATAGGAAACTCATTATCTTGCTACATTGATGTAATAGGACAATGGGATTCCAATTTCTCAACTTCTAGCAAGGAAGTGGAAAAATCAGGCCTTGACCTTATTAGCAATGTTTCTTGGATAGCGTTTTCAATATCTTGAATACTTTTGTGTCGTTGTAGTCACTTGTTGATCAGCTTTTAGAATGTCTGTGATTTTATTTAGAAAATTACATTTTTGTTACAAATATGTTGATTTTGACAGTATATTGGAAAACACATTGTCCCTAGTTCCTTTAGAGGAAGAAAGTGGAAGAAAGGGTAATTTTGAAAATTGCTTTTGAACGTGTATTTTCATACTTTGAATGAATTGGTTGCATGCATTTGAATTTGATGTGATGTTAACATTCTTGAAATTATAGGGCAAGGATGAAAAAGGAAGTGGCGGGTGTGAGCAGGCTAGCTAATAAGGTCAAGGCCCGATTTTATCGATTCTTAACACTAGCCTACTCAATTTCTCAATGTCCCTCAATTTTTGGCAAAGAAGCGATAAAATCGGGCCTTGACCTTATTGGCGATGTTTCTTTTGTTGGCCTCCTTTAATGGTTTAATAACTAAACCTTTAAAGTTGTGACTTAGAGATTGGACATCTGCACTAAGTAGCTATCTCACTCATCATGAAGGTGCATTTCATTTGTCAACCCAGGGACGTAAACTTGAAATGGGTTAGCACTGCATGTGCACTAGGAATCTACTGCAGTCATCCATAAACTAGGAAAGAAACAATGCTAGAAATAAAATGCTGGAAGGAAATGAACTTAAACACTGAGCATAAATCAACATATGCACTAAGCATTAACAGCTGGACTGGAAATGAAAGATGGAAATGGAAATCTCAACAACCAAATAGGAAACTACTTTTTTTGCCTTGGCTGCAGGAACAGTCACAGAACATAATTTCAGTGGTTGTAGGAACAGAAAATTGTTGAAATTGAAACTAACTATTGAACATAAAATAACTTCTAAATTAAATAGATGGAATTCTCACCAATTGGGCCCCCTTGGGTGAGTCTCCTTTAAAATAACTCAAATGCAGCAACACAAAATATCATATTATTTCTTGAAAGCATGATTACAACATCTCAACAATATAACTGTATTACTAAAACTGGAAAATGTGAATACAAACTCATAACATCCAACCTTATCAAAAGGGGCATCTGACCATTATTTATAGAGAGAAAAACTACCAATTAACCCTAACTACCTAGGCAGTTGACTCCATCAAAATAGGAGGATGCCACTTATTGAAAGTATAGAAAAATATGGAGGAAGTTATGCATGCGCTAAATTGGTCAAAGCAGACTTGCTCCAACGGGAATCTAGCACAACACACTTCCTATATTTTCTCAACAAACGAATATGACCATTAAAAAGGTAGTTACATTCTTTTATTCAAATTAGGAATTTCCCTCCATGAGAGTTTTCCCTCCTTTGACCTTTTAATGATCATCTTCTTGGCTTCTTGGTAACCGACCAGCTAGTAAGAGTTTCTCCCACTTGGAAGGCTTTGTTGACATCAACATTTTAGTGGAAACCTGCATAATAACATTAGCACTCACAAATAATTGTATATCTATAACTACATTAGCAACATTCATTCAACCACTTGTAAAATCAACATAGATAATTCACATAGCATGATAATGTCATTTAAAGTCACAAGGATAAACTTATTCCCACGATCTATGGTTTCAAGGAAAATGTCAACAACCAAGTGTCAAAGTCCATGATAGCAACAACAAATAGATAATAGATCCTATCCAAATTGAGCCATTAATTGGGCTCATCATTCCCCCCAACCTAATGTTTTGTTGGTCCTCTAGCAGAAGGAGCACTATTCTTTTGCCTAGTCAATGCCCTAAAATCACCAATTTCCATCTATCCCACATCAGTCTTTGCAGTGTCCAAATTAGGATCCTAGTAGAATCTGTGTTTGTTCTCCAGTTTGTTCCATCTTTCCCTTTCTGTAGCTATGCCATACTAGTAAAACTTGTAATCTGTCACAAGCCACAATAGTGTAGGTGGTTGAAATGTTAATGGAAGCCAAAACTATTGTTTCAACCTTCCAATCTGTATGTACCTGTCAACTCTTTTGCATGCAGCATAGTTTTGTAAAGAGTGGGGTTCAGCTTGTTTCAACTCTTCTGGCAAGTTGTTCCACCTCTGTGCTAAGTACCCAATTACTGATTTTCCTATGGTTTCAGCTACCTTCTCATATTCCTTGTAGGTTTCCTCTCTAACAAGCATAATACTATTCTTGTAGCTTGGGCGATAGAGAATACTATGCCATGTCTGGAAAATATCTGCAAGGTTACTAGATTCAGCCCTAAGAGGCAAGGGAGTATGAAATTCCCTTTCCCTGTAAGTTCTATACTGTTGTCCCCAACTAATTTAATTTTGAATCTAGGACATAAATTCCATTAAATGGAGATCCCCAATATACAGTAGTGGGTTCCAATCATGATCATCAGACACAACATAATTATGCAGATATAGTTCACACAACAGATTTTTAACATCAGGAGGGGCAAACTGATAAGCTTGGAAAAATTCATGTGGAGTGTCAAGAGAAGGACTCAAACCTGAAATAATCCTTGATACTTTAAAGGAAAGATTTTTCTCCTTCAAATGCAGGGCATACACTCTAGGAGGAGTTCTACATGCCAACATTTTGGGTATTAAATCTACCACATTGTCTACCTTTTCCTTCAAGGCAACAATTTCTACATTCTTTTCTTCAATCTCTGCATTTTTTTTTAATCTCACCCTATAGCTTGTGTATTTCTTTTTTCCATTCCTCCTCTTTTCTTTGCATCTCACTCCATAATTTTAGAGCTACATCATTCCATGAAAAGGTAGGAGGTTTATGTGTTCCTACCAAAATCTTCCTTTGCATCAATTCTTGTTGTTCAAATAAAACTAGTTGTAGTGATTTTGGTTGTTCATTCTACTCTGGCTACAGGAGCTCTAGATTCTCATCTTGTTCTTGGTGTAGGGGTTCTTTACTTTCATTTTTCTCTTGATTCCTAACCTGTTCTACAATGGCAGCAAGCTCTCCTAATCTGATATTTGCTTGTTCCTCAAAAATGTCTCTTTCCTCATCATTCACCTACCCCATTGGGGCTTCCATCTCCTCCCTGGATATTTTTCTAAGCCTAGGGATTCTCTTTGGAGGTACACCAATGGCTGGACCGACTGGTTTTGATCTCTTAGGAGGGTTTTTATCTTTTTTCTTCAGCTGCAAGAAGAATAGTGTTATCAACCTTTTGTTTCCTAAGGCTTGGTGTTGTTTTTTCTGTCATTTTCTTCTTAGCCTTCCCCTTTCTCATTTTTTCTTCTTTCATTTGTTCCTCATCTCTCCTAAGGGCAGCCCTAGTTCGAATTGGGGTTTTGGGAAGAGCACTCACATCAGAGTCTAAGGATAAACTTTCCTCATCTGAATATTCTGACTCAGAAGAACCAATTCCTATAGCTTGCTCGATTGCGGGAGGATTTGAACTAGGGTTTGCACCAAAGGTTGAAGCTCTAGGAGTGGCTTCAACAACCATCTCTCTCCTACTAACCCTATGAGGTTGAGACTGACCTCTAGGATGTACATTTTCTGGTCTAAATTGATCAATGTTTACAAATTCCTCCCATGTCATGTCAAACACCTCTTGCAGAGATTTCTCTAATAACAATTTTATTAAACAATGGTGAGAGATAGAATTATCCCTACCTTTTTTTGTTTCAACTACCATGAATATAAGGAGGTGATATAACACATTAGGCATGTTCATTATTCTTCCATGCCTCATATGGTTCAAGAGCTTGAAGTGTATAGAATAGAGGCATGACTAGCGGCCCTCACAAGTGATATACTTGACAATGTGGACAGCTAATTGTTTCAATGGCTCTGGTAGAGAATTTTTCTTCATACCTTGTTTATCCACAACCAATGGAGGGTCACTGGGTTCAATAAATTCAGCCCTAGATGACCTTGCATCTTTGGTAGTAGGGTATGGCTCTCCATTAGTAGGTAAACTCATTGCCTTTACAATTCTTTTCTCAGTAGCGATCACCTCTAACCCTTTTACCATTGCCTTCCCCTCAAAGAGTGTATGTGCAAATTCTTGCACAATATCCTCATTGTAGTTGTCAAGTTTCAAGAAATAATCTAGCCATCCACAATTCCTAAACTCTACCAAAGAAGGTTCATCTTGCATTACCACATCATGAACCGTGGGTTCATTCCTAATTAACTGGCCTCCCATTGTTTCAATTGTCTGCAATCAAACAAGCACTTCAGCTAAATTTCCTTTTCTTGCAATCTCTCTCTAAAAACCAAAACTTCTTCCTACAATTCTTCTGTAGTGCTAACACCAATGTCATGTAGCTCACCAATTTACCTTTTTTGGGTGACGTTTAAGATTATGACTAGGTAGTAAAGAGCAATAAATGAAGGGTATTATCAAGAGAAATGGCGGCAGTTCAGCGACATTTCACACATGCAAGCCATCATTTCAATCTATCATTCAAATTATCTTATTTCAAATTTGTTGACATGGATGACATGTAGACTTGTGAGTTGACACTCCCCCCCAACCTAAATTACAACATGTGTCCACACAAGTTGGGTGGTACTTATGATTTGACAGAGCGGAGTACAATTTTATGCTATGTGAAATATCCACATTTAAATTATAGTAATTAAAGAAATTCACCAAAGGTAATTAAGATATAACAAGTTGTCACATACGTCCCTAAAAACATGGAGTATCTTTTCAAAGATTGTGGAGAAAGTACTGGTTACCTTTTAAAAAGTATGATTGAGCAATTAATATAGTGGTGATGGAATGAAGTGATGGTGAAGTGGAGTGATGGTGGAGATATGGAAGAGAGAGAATATGGAATGGATGGGCGGATGGGTGGATTAATGAAGAAGTGGATTCCCACAAAAGTGTAAATCTTTATTATGAAGTGATTGCATGTGTACTCAGATCAGTCAGAAGGAGGGACACTAGGTCCGCTTCCTGTGGCTGCAGGAAGTTCGGAGGTTGGGTGTTGGTTAAATTGCTGCATGAATTCCTCCTTGGACGTTGACTTGTGATACAACCTTAGATGGTGACCATTGACCAAAAGTTTGAATCTGACAAGGTTAATGGTTGTGAGTTGTACAACACCATTGGGAAAGACTTCTACAACTTCATACGGTCTCAACCATCTAGTTTGCAATTTTCTTGCATTATCTAGATACCTAGAGTCATAAAGGAGTGCCCAATCACTAGGCTGGAACTTCATTTCCTTTATGTACCTATCATGCCATTTGACCCTTTGATTCTACACTACCTTAGTATGATGCGGGGTTGTCTTTCTCATCTCATCCAAAGCATTTAGTTGCATGATTCTATCCTTTTGTGCCTTGGATATGTCCATCCCAAGATCTAATGCAGTCATAAGAGTCTTATGCTCAAATTCAATGGGCATCATGGTTGTCTTCCCATACAGTAATTCAAAAGGAGTGAAACATGTGGTTGTTTTCCAGGTGGTCCTATAGGCCTAGACAGCTTCTAACAGCCTATTTGCCCAGTCTTTCCTATGAATAGCCACTATTTTGGTCAAAATTGCCTCAATTTCCCTATTGGTCACCTTAGATTGGCCATTGACCTGAGGATGATAGGGGGTAGATTTCTTGTGCCTCACATTATATTCATTGACTAGTGTTGTAACAAGGGTTGATGTAAATTGAGCCCCTTGATCAGTCACTATCTCCCTTGGGACCCCATAATGAGTGAAGACTTCCTCATAAAGAAATTTTGCAACCTTATTAGCTCTGGCATGCTTCATTGCTTTAACCTCAACCCACTTGGTCACATAGTCAGTGCAAACCAAGATGTAGGATTTACCATTTGATGGAAGATCAATGGGACCTACAAAATCCAATCCCCATTTGTCAAATGGAGTGATGATTGCCTATGGGTAAAGAGGCATCTCATCAAATTTGGTTGGCCGACCCATCCTCTGGCATCTATCACACTTCCTTATATACCTGTCTACATCCTTATCAAGTGTGGGCCAGTAATATCCTATATTAAGAATCTTCATTGTTGTCCTCTTGGCTGAAAAATTCCCTCCACAGGGTTCATTGTGACATGCATGCAATATATCATATGTCTCATCTTCCCTTACACACCTCCTCATGACATGGTTTGGTCCAGTGTAGAATAAACAACCTGCAATCCATGAGAAAGGGAAGGTTTTCTCAATGAGTACCCTTCTCTCTTTTAGAGAGAAATGAGGAGGAACTCTTCATGTAACCAAGTAATTGGCTATGTCAGCATACCAAGGTGTATGCACACTGATGGAAAACAATTTTTCATCAGAGAAAGAGTCATCAATGACTTGAGTATCTTCTGATGTATTCAATCTAGAAAGAAAGTTTGCTACAACATTTTCCTTTCTTAATTTATCAAAAATGGTGATGTCAAACTCCAACATCAGTAACAACCATCTTGCTAGGCTTCCTGAAATCAAGGGCTTATTCATGAGGTATCTTATGGCTGCATGGTCTATATGAATGAAGATCTGATAGCTTGTTATGTAGTGCCTAAATTTGTTAAGGGCATAGATGAATACCAACATTTCTTTTTCTATCATTGTGTAATTGAATTCAGCCCCCTATAGGTTCTTACTAACAAGGTAGATTGCATTCTCAATTGCTCCTTTTTGTCCCAAGATAACTCCTATAGCATAGTCTGATGCATTTGTATGAATGTGAAAATGAAGCTCCTAATTAGGGCCTTTGAGTATAGGAGCATGGGTTAAAGTTGTTTTCAAATCAGAGAATGCCTTGTCATAGTCCTTTGTCCACTTGGAATTCAACATCTTTAGTTAAAAGATTGTACAGTGGTGCTGCCATTTTGCTAAAATATTTGATGAAATTCCTATAGTACCCTACATGACCCAAGAAACTTCTAACATCTTTTTGCTTTGTAGGAATAGGTAGATTGGTAATCACTTCAATCTTGGCTAGGTCTACTTTAATTCATTTTTGAGAAATGTAGTGTCCAAGGACTATTCCTTCCCTCATCATCATGAAGCACTTTTCACTATTTAGGGACAGATTATGGTCTTCACATCTTTGTAAAACCTTGGTTAGATTCTCTAGTGCTTCTGCAAAATCAGCACCATAGGTAGTAAAATCATCCATATAAATCTCCATGCAATCATATGAGATGTCTGGAAATATACTAATGACTAGCTTTGAAAAGTTGCAGGTGCATTACACAGACCAAATGGAAGCACTGAGTAGGAATAAGTCCCCCATGGATAGGTAAAGGTGGTCTTCTCTTGATCCTCAGGTGCAATTTGTATCTGATTATAGCCATTGAATCCATCTAGAAAAGAAAATATTGCTTGCTTGCAAGGGAATCCAATACTTGGTCTATGAAAGGAAGGGGAAAATGATCCTTTTTGGTGGCTGAGTTGAGTTCCCTGTAGTCAACACAAACTCTCCATTTACCTCCCTTTTTAGGGACAATCATCAATGGGGACACCCACTAGTTGTTTGAGATGGGATAGATAAATCTTGCATCCAATAATTTATGTAGTTCTCCTTTTACAATTTCCCTCAATGTAGGGTTGATTTTCCTTTGTGGTTGCCTCACTAGTGTGCAATCATCTCTAATATATATCCTATGAGTACAAACTTTGGGGTGAAATCCCTTCATGTCATGGTAGTCCCATGCAAATGCATTTTGATGGGTCTTCAATAGGTTTGTTAGGGACAACTGCTACTCTTGACTCAACTTGTTGTTAATATTTAGATGTTTTCCTTCTGACACTTGCACTTGTGTGGTTAACTCTATCATAGTTTCTTCACTAATACTTGGAATTTTTAATTCATGTGGCAGAAATGTGTGGATCATATCAGTTGCTACAGGAAGTTCAGTTGCAGGAAGAGTGGGAAAAAGTGTCTTCATTGGACCTGCAAAACTAGGTTCATGAGTAGATGACTCTTCATGCACCTCACAATGGTTCTGAATTATGTGGGACAACACTTCATCTTCTTCCTAAAGCTACATGAAATAATTTTTTCCTAACATCATGAGTTGTGCCATTGAATTGACATCCTTAGCCTCTTCTCCAACATGTGGTCATATGGTTTTATCCATATCATGAGATGGTTGAGCAGGAGGGTAGAGAACAAGATTCTTGGTGTTTTTTCCATCAGAAATAGTCATGTCCCCTGACTGACATCCAATGTAGGCATTTGTTGTGGCTAGCCATGGCCTACCTAGAATAATGAGATACCCGCCTAGTGTATCTTTAGGAGAAAGAATCATAAAATATGTTGGGTACTCCCAAGAGTCTAGAGTTACCACAAGGTCCTCTACTATACCATCAAGTTTGACAATGGAACTATCAACAAGTTGCAAGACAGTAGGAGTAGGTCTCATATTTGAAATATTTAGTTGTTGTAGGATATCCTTAGTCATCACATTTATTGTTGCTCCCAAGTCAATTAAGGCATTCTTAATTTGGATTCCATTTATAATAACTCCTACCACAGGACTACCTGGGTCAGTGTACTTAGGAACTGTAACTTTTCCAAGCATGATATCTGCTAATTGTCCTACCACATGAACTGTGGTGGGGTCTTTCTTTTTCTTCCCTGGCTTTTTAAGGCATGCATCCTTGATTGCTTTGCCATATATAGGGACACCTTTTATGGCTTGAAACAAAGGTATCTTAATGCATATTTGTTTTAGCTGGTCCAAAATTTCAAAGGTTGTTTCCTCCTCTTCTTTTGTTTAGCAACTTCTAACCTCTAAGGAAATGGTGGATCTTGGGTAGTCTACTGAACTGGAACTAGTTCAGGATTTTTAGGCACACTTGGCTGAATGGGGACATTCAGAGGCTCCTCTTCTTCCATAGGAAGCTTGGTGATTATAGGAGTGGAAGGAGCTGGCAAAGTAGTTCTTGAACGTAGATGGATGTCACTCACACTCACAACATATGCAGAGAATTGATTAGGATCTGCAAAGTATACTAGCTATTGTTGTGGTTTGTTATTTGGGTTAGGTGTGGGTTGAGCTGGTAACTGAGTAGGTCTAGGTGTGCTTGAACTTGAGCTAGTAGGAGGAGGCATTATAGTAGGCTATTGAGGCTGTGAAGGTGGCTACATGTAGCTAGTTGTCTAGTTTGGCCATTGTTGTCCTCCCCTCCATTGGTATGTTTGCTACCAGTTTCCTAGAGGTGACTGCTAATTCCCCTGAAATTGTTGTCAATTTCCTTGAGGTTGTTTCCACTAGGGTGGAGAGTTTTGGTGATTGGGCCAAGTATTTGGAGGGTTATTCCAAGGTTGTGGTGGATATCATCCATAGTTGAATGGATATGGGGGTTGCCATTGGTTACCAAATGCATAAGAATTGAAATAAGGCCCAACAAAAGATAATGGATCTAGTGGTATACCTTGTCTTGGGGCCCATGGTCTCCTTTGTGAAATGTAGTAGACTTGATCATCATCACCCTGGATTGTCTTGAACTCAGGTGGAATCTGCTTGCTGTCAATGTTAGCTACCATTTTGCATCTACAATCCTTCTTCTTTTGTCTGCAATGAGGGCAATATTTTTCCAACATTTCCTCTGCCTCCTCATGTTTCTTCTTTTCTTGAAGTGTATCCAACTGAGTGGCTAGGTTGTTTATGATGTCTTGTTTGAAATCTGCCAACAAGTGAGTAATCTCCATCCTTGAAACTCCATTGGTGGATGATTTACCCATAGAGGATTGGTAACCTCTTCCTTTCTTTGAAGCTACCCTAGAATAGTTTTGACATATCTCCTTAATATCATCCCAAGGAACTTGGGTGATATCTCCTCCTCCCATTAGGTCCAAAGCATCAGTGCAACTATCTTTGATTCCTCTCAGGAAGAGAAAATTTTGAGACTCTTCATTGAGTGTATGATTTGGAGATTTCTGTAGGTAAAACAAAAACATTGAAATGTAATCCTCCAAACTCTCATCTTCCTTCTATTTCATCCTAAAGATGTCATCTCCTCTCATGACACTAGCCCTGTAATATTCCTTGTACTTCTCAAGGAACTTTGTCTTCATGACATCCCAAGTCTCCATAGTATTCTTTCCTGAGCTCATAAACCATCTCAATGCAACTTCTTTCAAGGTGGTAGGAAACAACTTAAGCCTATGAGCATCAATGGTGTAGTCATAGCTTCTACAAAGGATATCAAACTCAAACAGGAAAGTGTTAGGGTCTTCTGTGACAAGTCCATAGAACTTAGGAAGGACTAAAGTGGGGATGTTTTTGAGGTTGTCAACCTCATTCTGATGAGTGATAGAAAATGGAAAAGATGGCTAGTTGGGTCTATTTATGTGTCTATTCTCATTATTCTCATCACCCATGCCTGGTTGATGAAGTTCCAAAGCAAATGGATTCTCAATCAAAATTTTATCTTAAGATGAAGTGTTTGAACTAGTCAAATGGGGAAATGCATCAACAAAAGGGTGTGCCTATTCTTCTTCGTTTCTTAGCAGATTTTGATGTTCAACTAGCTGGAATGGATCAAGGTCATTAGGAAGGAATCTCCCATGAGAATCTCTCCTCCTTCCTCTATGCATGTGGTATCAACTCAGTATCAGCCAACTCACACAAATAATTGGTGAAAGAATAGCGGGTCATTACTTTCCTAAATGAAGGGTATACTAAGAGAAAACTTTCAAAAATACTACAATGAGAAATAAACTATCAATGACTCCAAAGAACTTCCTAGTTTGACACCATCCCCAACAACAGCAACAAAAATGTTGGCCTCCTTTAATGGCTTAATAACTAAGTCTTTAAAGTTGTGACTTCGAGATTGGACATCTACACTAAGTAGCTATCTCACTCATCATGAAAGTGTATTTCATTTGTCAACCTAGGAACGTAAACTTGAAATGGGTTAGCACTGTATGTGCACTAGGACTCTACTACAATCATCCATAAAGTAGGAAAGAAACAATGTTGGAAGTAAAATGTTGGAAGGAAATCAACTTAAACACTGAGCATAAATCAACATTTGCACTAAGCATTAACAAATGGACTAAAAATGAAAGATGGAAATGGAAATCTCAGCAACTAGACAGGAAACTACTTTGTCTGCCTTGGTTGTAGGAACAGTCACAGAATAGAATTTTAGTGGTTGCAAGAATAGATAGTTGTTGAAATTGAAACTAACTATTGAACATAAAATAACTTCTAAATTAAATAAGTGGAATTCTCACCAAGTGGGCCCCCTTGGGTGAGTCTCCCTTAAATTAACTCAAATGCAACAACTCAAAATATCATATTATTTCTTGAAAGCATGATTACAACATCTCAACAATATAATTGTATTACTAAAATTGGAAAATGCAAATACAAACTCATAACATCCAACCTTATCAAAAGGGGCATTTGACCATTATTTATAGAGATAAAAACTACTGATTAACCCTAACTACATAGGTAGTCGACTCCATCAAAATAGGAGGATTCCACTTATTGAAAGCATAGAAAAAGATGGAGGAAGTTATGCATGTGCTAAATTGGTCAAAGCATACTTGCTCCAATGGGAATCTAGCACAATGCACTTCCTAGATTTTCTCAACAAACAAATATGACCATTAAAAAGGTAGTTACATTCTTTTATTCAAATTAGGAATTTCCCTCCATGAGAGTTTTCCCTCCTTTGAGGTCTTTTAATGATCATCTTCTTGGCTTCTTGGTAACCAACCAGCTGGCAAGAGTTTCTCCCACTTGGCAGGCTTCGTTGACATCAGCATTTTATTGGAAACCTGCATAATAACATTAGCACGTACAAACAATTGTATATCTATAACTACATTAGCAAAATTCATTCAACCACTTGTAAAATCAACATAAATAATTCACATAGCATGATAATGTCATTAAAAGTCACAAGGATAAACTTAAGCCCACGGTCTATGGTTTCAAGGAAAATATCAACAACCAAGTGTCAAATTCTATGATAGAAACAACAAATAGATAATAGATCCTATCAAAATTGAGCGATTAATTGGGCTCATCATCTTGGTCCATCTAATTTTTCCTTTTCCTTCTCATCTATTTCCAATTGTATTTTACCTCCACAGGTACATATAAATGATTTTATTTCGTATATATAAATGTGTTACGAAAGTTGAATGCGTTTTTCAGATAAGACTTACATCTCTCCCCCCAACTAATTCTCTTCCTCTACACTTAGATCTGATGTTGCCTTAAATCCTTATATCCATATGTTAATTATTGAATGTACTCATTTATATTGATGGTTTTGTTATAGGCTGAAGGTGTCTAAAGGGAAATGGTCAAAGCAGAGGCTTCTCCAAACCCTCTTGTTACATGAACAATGAGGATCTGTGCAAGTGGAATCACCCCACCATCAGTGCCAAGGACCCAAAGAATCCTATAAGATTTTATTTAAGCGTCTCCTCGATCGTACATAAAAGGAAATGTAGGAGAGGATGAGAGAGGCTAAGAATAGTCATTTTGCATTCGGTCTTTGATCATGTAAATATTGAACAATTATGGTGTGGATTTACATTATCTTTGATCATATAATTTTTGAACAATTATGTTGTATAATTACATTATTTTGGTATGTTTGAAGACTACGGTCTTTTGCCAATAGTGGCATGGTGCAATTGTTAATTTGTATTGTTAATCTTGTCATCAAGGTTTGAATCCCTTTGGGGTGTAGTTTTTGACAATTTATATTGGGGATGAGGTCCCCCGTTTGTGACCTCATTGGTCCATAGCTCTAAGTCAAAAGTGTTTACCCCTCTTAAATAAAAAATATAAGACTATGTTCTTGAAGATTTCATGACACTTTTTGCTGTCATGTAAAATTTCATTATAAACAATGTCAAATACCATCAAATAATGGTAGTAAATTCCACCTCAAGTCTTATTATTTATATCAACTTACTTACAAATGTAAGCACATGCAATGAGCACTTTTTATTCTATAGACTGTAACAAAACAATGTATTAAAGTTCACCTTCATATTTTATAACCCTTGGTTTGAGTAAACATTGCATTTGAATATCTCCATACGTTTGGAACAAAAAATGCACATAATAGTTGCAGGTTGGAAAACACACATGGTTGTGACTCACTTTTCAATTATTGTTCAATGAGCACTTTCTATTATGCAGACTGTAACAAAACAATGTATTGAAGTTCACCTTCATATTTTATAACCCTTACTTTTAGCAAACATTCCATTTCAATATTGTCATATGTTTGGAATAGAAAATACACAAAAAAGTTGCAAGATGGAAAACATACAAGGTTGTGACTCGCTTCTCAATTATTGTTCAATGAGCACTTTTTGTTATGCAGACTATAACAAAACAATGTATTGAAGTTCACCTTCATATTTGATAACAACCCTTACTTTCAGCAAACATTCCATTTCAATATCATCATACATTTGGAATAGAAAATGCACAAATTAGTTGCAGGAAGGAAAACACACATGGTTGTAACTCACTTCTCAATTCTTGTTCAATGAGCACTTTATGTTATGCAGTCTATAAAAAAACAATGTATTGAAGTTCACCTTCATATTTTATAACAACCCTTACTTTTAGCAAACATTCCATTTCAATATCATCATATGTTTGGAACAGAAAATGCACAAAAAAGTTGCAGGATGGAAAACACACAGGGTTGTGACTCACTTCTCAATTCTTGTTCAATGAGCACTTTTTGTTATGCAGACTATAAAAAACAATATATTGAAGTTCACCTTCATATTTTATAACAACCCTTACTTTCAGTAAACATTCCATTTCAATATCGTCATACGTTTGGAACAACAAATGCACAAAATAGTTGCAAGATGGAAAACACACAGGGTTGTGACTCACTTCTCAATTCTTGTTCAATGAGCACTTTTTGTTATGTAGACTATAACAAAACAATGTATTGAAGTTCACCTTCATATTTTATAACAACCCTTACTTTCAGCAAACATTCCATTTCAATATTGTCATATGTTTGGAACAAAAAATGCACAAAATAGTTACAGGATGTAAAACACACAAGGTTGTGACTCCCTTCTCAATTATTGTTCAATAAGCACTTTCTGTTATTCAAACTCTAAAAAAACAATGTATTGAAGTTCACCTTCATATTTTATAACAACCCTTACTTTCAAAAAACATTCCATTTTAATATCATCATACGTTTGGAACAGAAAATGTGTTAGAAATCTGAAATAGATTGAATAACCCAAGGAAATTTTTAAGAGAAAATCAAAGTTACATAAACTGGAAAAACATAAGAATACAAACTAGGACTCTAAGAGATTATGCAATGTTGATGTGACATAATTGCATTAAGAGCTTCAAATTTGAAAAGATACAATGCAAATATGCATGAATAATGAGTGCATGCATCAAGGTGCATGTATGCCAAAGTATGCAACAATGCAAGAGAATGAATGGATGCAAGAGTATTGCAAGAATGGATGCAAATACAAGCTAGGTAGTGAGTTTATATAGAACTTAGGAGAGGAGTTAGGTGGAAAATCCAACCAATAGGAATCAACCACAAAAAATGGAGATGGACCACCAAAAGTGAAAAGTGGTTCCACCCTTTAAGGAAGGTGACACCACATACTTATCTCCTAGTAATAAACTCACTTTATATCCTAAAAAAGCTTAATTAAGTGTAGAAAAAATCTAGGACTAAGGGAAAATAAATTAACCCACTAGGAAAATAAAAACCTACACCAACAAAATCCACAAAAAAGTTGTGGGATGGAAAACACGAAGGGTTGTGACTCACTTCTCAATTCTTGTTCAATGAGCACTTTTTATTATGTAGACTGTAACAAAACAATGTATTGAAGTTCACCTTCATATTTTATAACAACCCTTGGTTTAAGTAAACATTGCATTCAAATATCTCCATACATTTGGAATAGAAAGTGCACATAATAGTTGTAGGTTGGAAAACACACAAGGTTGTGACTCACTTCTCAATTATTGTTCAATGAGAACTTTCTGTTATGCAAACTATAATAAAACAATGTATTGAAGTTCACCTTCATATTTTATAACAACCCTTACTTTCAACAAACATTCCATTTCAATATCATCATACATGTGGAATAGAAAATGCATAAAAAATTTGCAGGATGGAAAACACATAGGGTTGTGACTCACTTCTCAATTCTTGTTCAATGAGCACTTTTTGTTATGCAGACTGTAACAAAACAATGTATTGAAGTTCACCTTCATATTTAATAACAACCCTTGGTTTGAGTAAACATTGCATTTGAATATCTCCATACGTTTGGAATAGAAATGCACATAATAGTTATAGGTTGGAAAACACATAGGGTTGTGACTCACTTCTCAATTCTTGTTCAATGAGCACTTTCTGTTATGCGGACTATATCGAAACAATGTATTGAAGTTCACCTTCAATTTTATAAAAACCCTTGGTTTGAGTAAACATTGCATTTGATATCTCCATACGTTTGGAATAGAAAATGCACATAATAGTTGCAGGTTGGAAAACACATTGGTTTGTGACTCACTTCTCAATTCTTGTTGAATGCTCAAGGGTGTATAGTTTGGGGTGGAGTTGCAAACATATGAAGTTAAAAAAAATATGCACTAAATAATTGCACGTTGGAAAAAATAGTGTGGGATGTTAGTAGATGCTTTTATGAAACCTGCACAGATTCCAAACATCTCCTCATTTATTCAATATGATGGAAGTTGGCAGACTTCTCCCTTCTCTCAGTACAAGGCCCATGGTAAAAAATTCCAGCTACCGCTCTCTTATTCTTATGTAAAGCATTACCTTTCATATGTTAATTCCAACATTTTGCAAATATTAATATTTAAAATGATACTGTAATCTTGCATGTCCTTTTGATGGGTAGCAGGTTAAGGAACACATGTATTGTGATGTTCATCTTTTGTTAACGCTTCAAGCTTGTACATTTTTATCCTTTTTTCCACTCTACCAACCAATTCAGTCAATGTATGGTGATCACTTTTGTGATGTCTATTTTCAAAAAGAGAAAGATCATAGAATTTCAGGTGTACGCAATATTTAAAATGTGAAAGCATCTTTTCCAATGGCAACCATGTAATTTCTACTTCAATTCTTGCTAGCATGTTTTGATGAATAACACATTGAGACTCTACCTGAAACAATGCATGAATGCATCTTAACAATTCACCTCCTTGTTTGTGACTTCCACCAGTAAGAAGACCACTTGGCTGAAAAACATCCCCTTTGTAGCATCTGAATTACTGCAAACTCATGCACTACAAAATATAAAATGCATAGTTGGTTCAATTTCATCTTCATATGCAACAAGAGATAGTGGCAGCCTTGTGTTTCCATTGCTCACCAATTTGGCTGGTGATTGTTGAGTTGTTGAGGAAATGGTATGGGCTTGGATTTTGTTTAAAGGGATAATCATTACTCCTATATGTAGATGACCTATTTGAAGTGGGAACTTTCTTGTATGTTCCATATCCACCACCACATTACACAAATTCCCTCCTCCACCAACCTCCAATGTAGCTATTGTTGTGGAATCTTAAAATTTGATAAGTTGTACAACAACATCTTTGACTTTTGACCTATCAAAATGCTTTACAGGACCATTATAGGTAAATTGAGCATTTCCTAATCAAGCCTCGAGGAGCCTGATATCATCCTTCAACTTAGGAACTACTTCAAATTCTTGGAAAGACTCATTTTCTAATGTCTCTATGTGCCCTTCTTCGTGGGAAACACCTTCCATTGTTGTCTTTGTTTTATTAAATCCCTATCTTTTAGATTGTAGCTCTCTTTGAATAACATTAATCTCCTCTTCTTTTGACCATGATAGCTTCTTCTTGTGTTTTAATTCCTTTTATAATTGGTTAATTTTAGTCTTTGGTTATTTTTCTCCACTTTGAGCACTTCCAACTATTATTTTTCCATCTACAAATTGATCATTGGTATTATTTTCCTCATCACCACTCCTCTTAACTCTTAACACCCCTGCTATTCCTTTTCATGATCTTCTAACTTCTTTTTCATATCTTTTTCTTCAAGCTTTAGATAATTTGCTCCCTCATTAGCCCTTAGAACAGTAGCATCCCTTTCTTAGATAGAGTTTGGAATTTCATTAATACTTTAATGTGCCTTTGCAACTACTTTTAGGTGAGTTTTTGCAATGTCTTTATCATTAGAGTATGCAAATGTTTCTTTTGGAAAGCTAGTTATGAAACTTGTCTACCTTTTTAGATAATACTTTCATGCCTCCACCCAACTGATTCTCTTTTACTACACTTAGATATGGTTTTGTCTTTTCCTTTTCATTCATTTCCAATTGTATTTGTTCCATAGAATTGCTAACTTCAAGAATGCTTTGCTTTATTTTTTTAAATCCACTTATAGCATCATCTCTCTCTTTCTTTTCTTGCACAAATTCATATGCAATACAAAACCTTTCAAGTTAATCCACTTTTGCATTTCCATTTTCCCCTTGTACATACTGCACATGCTCCTTCCTCCACTTCTCATGAGTCAGAACAACCTCTTCAGTCAATACATTATCTATCTCATTCACTTTGGTCTACTTCTTCCCAAGTGTTTTTAGAGAAGATTCCTTTTTCATTACATACTTTCTAGTACGTCCTCTTATTTTTTTTATTACTAGCATGTCATAGAATTCTAATAACAAATATTTTTGGGATTTTGTCGGATTTGTTGCAAGAAAAGGGATAGATTTTTGAATTTATTGAATACTTTTATGTACCTTTGTAGTTTTTTTTTCCCAACTTTGAGATTGTATTTATGATTACATAATCCATATGTTTCTTTTAACAAGTTATTTGCAACAAGTGTATTTATGATTACATAATTCATATGTTTATTTTAACAAGTTATTTGTAACAAGTGTATTTATGATTACATAATTCATATGTTTGAGATAATATTTTCATGTCTCCACCCAACTGATTCTCTTTTTTTGCACTTAGATATGGTTTTACAACTATGAGTGGGTTGCAGTTTTTATAATACCCAGTGTTTGCCAATCTGTAGTTTTAGAAAATAGTATTCATGTAACTAAGACCTTTTGTTTTCATAAATGTACTGCAATATTTATTTATTTTCTCGAGTAGTGGATGAAGCAGTAGTTGAAGTAAATAACAGTAATACAAAATATCTTCCATTCAACAGTAGTGTTTCAAAATAGTGATACAAAATAAAATTCGAAGCTTCCATCTTTTATTTAACATTATTCTTTGTGGATCCTAATCAGATTCAATATTTTAATTTGTGCCCTGATCCGAATAGCAGGGGAATCCGAAGCCAATGTTTTGAATAACATTTTGATTTTTTATCGACATTGGCACGAGGTGGTCTATCAATGTGTGAAGGGCACAAAAATATCCCGTATATCTTCTTTGATATGTGGCTCCACTACATGACCATGCAATTGCATTGCTTGGTCGAAAAAACAAGGACCCTCATGATGTAGGTTGTTGCTAAATGCTACTTTTACATACCTCATATCTGAGGATGATTGAAGCAAGGAATGTGAAAAGATGCCACTGATGGGGTATACACCCTCATCAACATCATATATTTCCAATGCTTCATCAAGTTGTATTGTATTTACCACTGAATTCCACACATACTTCACACATATAATGTGAATCATAGTTTGGCTTGTGAGTAGGTCCATGGAGTTTGAGAGGAACCCACATGCTACATCAGCCTCAGAATAGGGGAATGCAAGTTCCATGGGCTCCCAAAATTTGTCGATCTTACGAATCACATTCTCCATAGTCTGACAATTAAATTTAAAAGTAGAATGCAACCTCTTTGTAGTGAAAAGATTGTCATTGTTTTCTTGAGTGTCACTGGGAAGCTAGTGGATGTGAATCCTTGAGTTCAACATTTTTCAATTGTACTATCAAAAAAGAAAAAAACATCAATAACAAATATCATTGCGGGCATGTAGAAAAAACAAATTTACTTGCAACTATTGCTTCATCAACTACTTGAGAAAATAAATAAATATCATTGTACATTTATGAAAACAAAAGGTCTTAGTTACATGAATACTATTTTCTAAAATTACAGATTGGAAAACACTAGGTGTTATAAAAACTGCAACGCACTCACTGTTGTAAAACCAGATCTAAGTGCAGAAAAAGAGAATCAGTTGGGTGGAGACATGAAAGTATTATCTCAAACATATGAATTATGTAACCATAAATAGACTTGTTGCAAATAACTTGTTAAAAGAAACATATGAATTATGTAATCATAAATACACTTGTTTCAAATAACTTGTTAAAAGAAGCATATGGATTACGTAATCATAAAAAACCTCTCAAAGTTGGGAAAAAATCAGGTGCAAAGGTACATAAAAGTATTCAATAAATTCAAAACTCTATCCCTTTGCTTGCAACAAATCCGATAAAATCCCAAAACTATTTGTTATCAAAATTCTATGACATGCTAGTAATAAAAAAATAAGAGGACATACTAGAAAGTATGTAATGAAAAAGGAATCTACTCTAAAAATACTTGGGAAGAAGCAAACCAAAGTGAATGAGATAGATAATGTATTGACTAAAGAGGTTGTTCCAGCTCATGAGAAGTGGAGGAAGGAGCATGTGCAGTATGTGCAAGGGGAAAATGGCAATGCAAAAGTGGATTAACTCGAAAGGTTTTGTATTGCATATGAATTTGTACAAGAAAAGAAAGAGACAGATGATGCTATAAGTGGATTTGTACAAATGAAGCCAAGCATTCTTGAAGTTAGAAATTCCATGGAACAAATACAATTGGAAATGGATGCTAAGAAAAAGGAAAAACCATATCTAAGTGCAGAAAAAGAGAATTAGTTGGGTGGAGGCATGAAAGTCTTATCTAAAAAGGCAGACAAGTTCCATAACAGGCTTTCCAAAAGAAACATCTACATACTCTAATGATAAAGACACTGCAAAAACTCACCTAAAAGCAGTTGCAAAGGCACATTAAAGTATTAATGAAATTCCAAACTCTATCCAAGAAAGGGATGTTGTTGCCCTAAAGGCTAATGAGGGAGTGACTTATCTAAAGCTTGAAGCAAAAGATATGAAAAAGAAGTTAGAAGATCATGAAAAGGAATAGCAGGGGGTGTTAAGAGGTAAGAGGAGTGGTGACAAGGAAAAACATATTGATGATCAATTCGTAGATGGAAAAACAATAGTTGGAAGTGCTCAAAGTGGAGCAAAATAATCAAAGACTAAAATTAACCAATTAGAAAAGGAATTAAAACACAAGAAGAAGTTGTCATGGTCAAAAGAAGAGGAGATTAACGTTGCTCGGAGAGAGCTACAATCTAAAAGACGAATTTGATAAAACAAAGACAGCAATGGAAGGTGTTTCCCATGAAGAAGGGTGCATGGAGACATTATAAAATGAGTGTTTCCAATAATTTGGCACGGTTCCCAAGTTGAAGGATGGTATTAGGATCCTTGAGGCTCAATTAGGAAATGTTTATCTTACCTATAATGGTCCTACAAAGCATTTTGATAGGTCAAAATTCAAAGGTGTGGTTGCACAACTTATAAAAGTTTAAGATGCTACAACAATAGTTGCATTGGAGGTTGGTGGAGGAGGGAATTTTTGTAATGCGGTAGTGGATACAGAATAGACAGGAAAGCTCCCACTTCAAATAGGACATCTACATACATGAGCAATAATTATCCCTTTAAAAAAAATCCAATCCCATACCATTTTCTCACCAACTCAATAATCACCAGCCAAATTTTTGAGCAATGGAAATGCAAGGCTGCCACTATCTCTTGTTGCATATGAAGATGAAATTGAACCAGCTATGTAATTTGTATTTTGTAGTGCATGAGTTTGCAGCAATTTAGATGCTACAAAGGGAACATTTTTTTGCTATGTTGTCTTCTTACTAGCAAAAGTCACAGGCTAGGAGGTGAATTGTTAAGGTGCATTCATGCATTGTCTTAGGCAGAGTCTTAGCGTGTTATTCATCAAAACATGCTAGCAAGAATTGAAGAAAAAATTGCAACATGGTTGCCATTGGAAAAGAGGCTTTCACATTTGAAATCTCGCCTACACTTGAAATCTAATGATCTTTCTCTTTTTGAAAATAGACATCACAAAAATGACCATCATACATTGATTGAATAAATGACGAGTTGTTTCGAATCTATGGAGGTTTCATAAAAGCATCTACTGACATCCCACACTATGTTTTCCAACCTACAATTATTCAGTACATTCTCTTTTACCATCATATGATGAAATTGAAACCTAAAATTTAGTCCACCCAAGAGTTGTTATAAATTTTGTAGGTGACATTCATTAAATTCTTAATGTCTAAAAAATACAAGAGTTTCATTATAACCATACTATCTACGTATAGTTGCATGTTGGAAAACATTGTGTGCTATACAACCTACAACCCACATACTCTTGCATAACCATCTACACATGTTGGGCAACAAACCAATTAGTTAGTCAGCCCACACATCCATCTAGTTACTTTTATGTATCCCTCACACTGCAACTCCACCCTAAACTCTACACCCTTGAGCATTCAACAAGATTTGAGAAGTGAGTCACACCCTAGTGTGTTTTCCAACCTGCAACTATTATGTACATTTTTTGTTTCAAACGTATGGAGATATTCAAATGCAATTTTTACTTAAACCAAGGGTTATAAAATATGAAGGTGAACTTCAATACATTGTTTTGTTATTGTAGACACCTAAAAATGACCTAGGCCTGCAAGCTTCATTTTTACCACTTTCGTCCTGGCATAATTATGACATTTAATTATGTCCTTGGTCCACATTCGACTATTGATTAAATAATTCATAATTATTTAATTAATTCATGTCCTTTTATTCTTCATGACTATTAAATAAATAAATTTTATTTATTTATTAAATACGTCATTAATTGTCTAAGTCTTCCCTTAATTAAATAAATTTCTTAATTTATTTAATTCCCCTTTGTCATATATTTCTTCCTAATTATTAAATAAATAAATTTTATTCATTTATTTAATACGTCACTAACTGTCTTAATTAAATAAACGGATTAATTTATTTAATTAATTAGTCTTATCTTCTAAATTAAATAATTATATTTAATTATTTAATTGCCATTTTAATATTCTTCTCATTTTAAATAAATTAAATTATTTAAAATGCCATCTCAATCTTAACTATCAGTCCGTTTTGATAAATAATCTAAAAAAGATTATTTAATATCTCTCAAAATCCATAATTTGAATTAATTTAATTCAAATTGGTAATTAATCTTCCAAAAATCAAGCAATCGGGCAGATTCTTGATTTTCCAAATCTTATCTTCAGTCCAAATCTTACCTCTTTGATTTTTCGAATCTTGCAAATCAGGCAATCTTATCTTCTTGATTTTTTGAAAACCTTTATTTTCTAATTAATTTGTCTCATTTATTCTCCACCATCGATCTGATTTTATTCTAGCCGTTCGATTAAGGATTTTTCCCTAACCCTAATTAGGGATTCTCAGGTTTAATTTGGATCACTCAATTTAGGGTCTCATCATCAATTAATCTCGTTCGTCCACTCAAAATGACATTTTCTATAAAATGGCATTTTCCTCTCACTTTTCGATGACACACGCACATGCTGACATTTTGCATAGTTATTATAGGCATTTACTCTCACACTTAGTTTTTCATATGCAATTTCATTATTTATTATTATAGTCATCTAATCAAGTCATGGCATTGTTTTAGGCATAGACATTGTCAATCATAGGCTCTTAGACATAGGCATTTATATTTTGAGTAAATCCTTCAAAACTTGCTTTAGTCTTGTCACTTGTCATAGTTGCTCATACACGAATCTGAGGGCATCTTTATTTATTGCAAGCTAGGAGGTGTAACGAAGGTGAACCATGGAAGATGGAGAATTCAGGTGATATAATTCCCTTTTATTTTCATTGTATTCCTTTGTGCTTAGTTATTTTCAATGGATTTTGATGTTATTGATCTAACCATCTAACAATCTATTTTTCCCTTGATTACATTGGTGAACCAGACTCCATTTTTTTGGTTTTCCGTACGGTTTTTTGTTGTTTTCTGCTATTTTGTAGGTACAGGTATGGATCGACGCAAGTGTTTTTTAAAACATCGTGACGCATTTGATGCGTCGCGACGCATCTACTGACAGAAGAGCCACAATCACCCTAACAAGCCGCAACTAACAACTGGAACGACGCATCTGATCTGTCAAGCCGCATTCGAGAACCTGAACGATGCATTTGCTCTGCCGCGTCGCATCTGACTGGTAAAATCTTTCTTTCAGTTTTGACATTCTGATTTTTGGATTTTAGGGTTTTTCTAGTTTCTAGTTTTATGGTCTTCTATTTTTTCTGTATTTTCCATTCCTGCATGTTGGCTAGATTAGATTTTTGTGTTACTAATCTTCTCTTGTAGCGTGTGGCGATCCTTATTCCTGTGTCGAAGACCATTGCTTAAAGAGACTACTAATTCATGGTTTGCAAATTCGAATTTCGAAGAAGGAATAAACAAACATTGTGCTTGTTTTTCTTTCATAGATTAGCAAACATTTGATTTTGGTGCATATAAAAAAAAACACATGTCTTCCTTGATTGATTGTGTTTGCAGAATGGTAGGTGAGTATGCTCTCACTTGGTGAAAATATTGTGATCAGAAAACCAGACCCATTCTTATCTGTTATTTACCCTGACTTGGTATATCGGAGTATCCTCTCCCCTCGCGCTTTTGGGCGATCTTGGGTGTAAGAGAAACGGTTACCAACTCTAGAAATTGGGCCTGCCTGGGGATTTCATCACCCCAACGTGACTCAAACTGACAACGGAGCTAAAGCCAAGCTACCCCCGACCGGTATATAAATATAAACCTTAAGGGAAAACCTAAGGTTGCGAGTGCGGATGTGTCATACGGACGGAGTTGTACTCCCTTAAACCCTGTTGAGCTTAACCTCTTCAGGCTGGAGTGCCACCTTAATGGTGATTATTCTCTTGCCCTATGTATGGCCACTCAAACGGGGGTCCTGAACTAAAAACTCTTGTATAGAAAGCCAAAATCCTTCTATTTTCTAGCGCAGCACCAGTCGGTGTGAAGGCATCCACACTTTCACAGTTTGTAGTAGAGGTGATCAGCTCGCCATGGGAGTTTCATGGGGGTTGGAAGCTTGGTTGGCCTGAGAAGAGAGTGCACTATAAGGGGGACCCCGTGCAGCCAAGCTTCTGAATTCACACACTACAAATATGCAGTTGGGGAAACCCGCGTGGAATCTAGCGAATATTGTCATGGCCTAACCTAGGACCATGCTTATCTGATGTGTGTTTGGTTACTTTTAAAACGCTGTGTTTGTCAAGTGTCTTCTGGTTCTATCATAGTTCAAAACAAAACATTCACCAAACAGATCAAAATTTCCATCAAAACGACAAGAAAAAAAAAATCATTTTGAAACAAAACTGTCATATCTGTCGAACCGCAAGTGATTTTCTGCAACGCAACCACTCTGTTAAACCGCATTTGAAACTTATAACGCCGCATCTGTAGGCGTCGCGATGCATCTGACAACTTAAAAGCCGCATATACTAAATCAAGTGGCATTTGACAGTCCAAAAGCCGCAATTGCAAAACCGAACCGCATTTGCTAAACTGCGACGCATCTGCCTGTCAAAAGTTAAAACTTCACATTTGAAACCTAAGGTCCTCATTTTTGTCCACCATTTGTCAAACGCTATCACCAAGAAGATTTTGTAAGAAACCAAACTTGAAATTGCTCAAAGTCTTGACCATTAGTTTGCATTTGTTACCATAGGTTTCATACTTCATTCTTTTTAGTTGCATACATTTGGCATTAGACTATCCCTAGGTTCACATTTTGCATACTTGGATTAGAAAAATCTCAGCACACTTTGCAAACACCTTTGTTTTCGAAATTAGGCTCTTTTGGACTAAGTTATCAAACTCCTTTTTTTAGTCATTGTCCTCTTTTGTGAGATTTCTTCCAACTCAAAAGTCTAGTTAGGAAGACTCACTAGTCATTTAGACCTTGTCACCTTGTCATTTTCAAACAAAGTCCTTTAGCAGTCAAAATCGAAAACAAAGTTCGAGCTTAGAAGTGCTTAGATAACCTTGTCTTACATTGCATACACATTGCATATCCTATTCATGAAAATCCAAAAACATTAGTCATTCTAGTTGTCATTTTGAACTTAGACTTCACGTAGTGTTATACTTGCATTTAGTTGTCATTCCCATTTGAGCAATCTCATTTATGGTCGAAACTAGACTTCAAAAACAAAAGAGACAAATGGAAAACTTTCGACAAGACCCCCCACATGACCCAAATTGGACCTTTTACAATCCATTTTCCAATTTAGACAATCAACCTCCAACGACAACGCAATCCTCGTCAAACACTCCATTCAAACAATTCTTGCAAAAAGATGAAAATGGTCAACTACTTCAGGAAAACATAGAGGCATTGACACAAGACCCAGAGGCCTGTCAGCTTGCTGAAGCAATGGTCCGTCAGGATAGAGACAGATTCCTAGCTATGCTCTTGAGTGAAGGAGCTAAATTACCACAAGGATTTGACGTTAACACGCTAAATTTGACACTTCCTGACCCTAATGCCAACAACGCACATAACATGTCACATAGTGGTCAACTTCTAAATACTACGAGCAATACTTCCTTTGGGACCACAACGACAGTGCATACCACTCCCAACGTCCCAAACACCCCCAACATCCCCAACATCACAAATGTCACGACAGTCAATGCCACGACAGTAAATGCCATGGGGCATCATCAAGTCACAACAATCCCTCCTTGACAGCTCCATCTACCACCATGAACACAACCTCGTCATATTCGTCCAGTGGTATTTCACAAAATCCTTTGGGAGGAGGCACAAGACATGTATTTATCCAAGGACAACAACAAAACGTTAACACGACAACCCAGTCAAATGTCATTTCCTCCCAAGGTACAAACACAAACATTCCCCTTGTACAAAATCAACAATTTACACAAGGTGGCCAAATAACACAACCCATGACATCATTGACACACCATAACATTCATGGTCACAACATCCCCCAAATAACGATGCACATGGCTGGGGGACACATCCCAACATACTCATCTAACATTCATACTCATCAACATGCACCCAATCATAACTTCCAATACCAACAACATATCAATCTGCACACGTCATGTGTACCACAACAATCCATACAGCCACAATACACCAGTATTCACACACAACAAACAGGAACACATGGTGTACCGGGCAATCCAACATACGGAAACATAAACGACCCTACCATGGACGACCTCAAAACAAGAGTGAGGGACATGGAGAAAACTATCCAAAACATGTACATTTCAGGCAGGAAATTAGAAATATCATATGACCTGAATGTATACCCATTTGACACGAGCTTATACATGCCTCCATTTCCGCCAGGATATGTGTCACCCAACTTCACAAAATATAGAGGCAAGACAAATCCCATTGAGCATGTTCGCGAATTTGCAACAAATTGTATGGACATCGCCTACAAACAAACATACTTGATGATACTCTTTTCTAAAAGTCTGGCGGGTCAAGCCCTTGAATGGTTTTCAACTCAAAAGGATATCCAGACATGGGATGTGCTTAAAAAAAAATTCATAGGAAATTATGCGTACAACATCGACATGGATACCTCTATCACTAGCTTGTGCAATCTCATGCAAGAAGATTCTGGTGAGACATTTATTCCATTCTTTCAAAAATGGAGAAGCCTTGCTAGTCGATGTCATATTGACATCCCCGAAAGGGAAAAAGTCGACATGTTTATCCAAACACTTTTGGGACCCCTAAAATTTGCATTGCAAATACATTGTTGTACAAACTTCACAGAATTGGTCGAAAAGGGGGTCCAGATTGAGAAAGCCCTTATCGCAAAGGGAGAACTGAGATATGGTTCCAAAAACATGAACGTCAATCCACCCGCTGACAAAAACAAATATTGGGTTAAAAATAAGCATGTTACAAATGACGGTGTTGTTGACGCCAAGACTGCAAACACTGTAGGTCCTGTATTGGCCTTAAAAGGGGTTCAACAACAAAACAGACCAACAACGACATTGACACCTCCTCCCAATACTTCTTCAAACAACCAAAACGGTCAAAATAATCAGGGACAATATCGTCAAATGAGACAATTTCCTAGGGGTTGCACATACACACATTTGGGGGAACCCATTGAAGAAGTCCTTAAGAAATGCATCCAGCATGGGGTCATCATACTTCCGGAAATAAAACCATATGACCCAGGACAATTCAAACCAGCATGGTGGAATGACAATGCACTTTGTGAATACCATCGAGGCAAAGGGCATACAACCTCTAACTGTCGACAATTGAAAAACATAATACAAGATCTTATTGAAAATCGCACCATCGAAGTAGGTGGATCGCAATTCACCTCCAACTCAGATCATACTATCCACAAGAATCTGCTGCAGGACCATGGTTCTCATAATGCTTCCACTTCAAGTTCACAGAACCAAGCTAACTTCACCCGAGCCAAGTACGATTATTCTAGTGGACCAATTATAAATAATGTCTGAACTAACGATGAGTACATCAATACTATTACGGTCAAGAGAGCACCCCAGTGTAATGCTACTACTCGAAGTGGCAAGATCACTATAGTTGGTCCACCTCCCGCTAGACAAGCTAAAATCACTATACCGGGCCCATCTGCTAAGCAATCACAACCTGCTTCATCTGCTAAATAGCCAAAACCTGTCCCAACCCCACAGCAATGGAAACCCAAAAGTCAATTCAACCTCATCGACCAGTTAGGAAAGACTCCCGCGCAAATATCTATACTTGAGCTACTGCGTATTTCTCCTGCACACAAAGAAATCCTAGATAAAACTCTCCTAGAGTCGTCGGTCCCCAAGGATATCGATGTCAATCAATTTGAAACTATGGTGGGATATCTCACTATGCCGCACCATGTCACCTTCTCGGACCAAGATTACTCATCACATAAAACTAACCACAATGACGCATTACACATCGAAACTTTTGTCCACAAGCACAAAGTTAGATGAGTTTTAGTAGATGGCAGAGCAGGGTTGAACATATGCTCCCTCAAATTGGTTAAAGCTCTAGGGTTCTCTGATGCGTGCGTAGACCCAACGAAAAGTATAGTGATCAAAGCATACGATGACAAGGAACGCTCTTCACGGGGTGTTATCTCTCTACCTATCAGAGTAGGACTGGTCATTGTGGACACAACCTGCCAGGTCCTGGATTTAGAACTACCATATAACATCTTACTTGGCCGTCCATGGATTCACGCATTAAAATCCATTCCGTCTACATACCACCAATGCCTCAAGTTTCCATTTGACGGCACAGAAGTAACTATATACGGAGACCCTGACCCTTTCCAATATTGTACCAACTTAAGGGGTATCTCCGAAAACTGAGTACCTATTAACCGAGAAGCACCTGGCTCCTCGTCATCTAGGTATATCGACCCTTCCACACTCACGTCATCTTCCACATCTGCTCAATCCACGTCTTCCGTCGTACCACCACCTTCCACCAGCCCTATGATTGAATCAACTGTCAAAATCCAGGACCTTGGTTGTGGGGAGTTCAAACTAAATACAGCATACAACATAACTACAATACCCACTCCTCCAAAGATATATGGGCGGCCATGTTTCAGAATGGAACCTCAGGAAACTTTCAAAGTCCCACCGAATACAGTTTTTATCAAGTGGGGGGACATGAGTGATGAAGACCTTGTTGACATCACAGGATGGATCTATAAGGATACAATCGCCTTACCTCCACTACCAGTTCAAAGATATGGCAAAGGGTTACAACATCATGAAGGCTAAAGGCTACGATGGTACTAGTGGCCTAGGAAAAAATAAAACTGGTTGAAGGGAACCCATAGAAACTTTTCAAACTCCGAAGTATCTTGGATTAGGGTTTGGACCACTCGACAGTGACGATCGATGTATCTCTGGACTTTCAAATGAGCGAGTACATGCTTCTGATAGTGTCGAGACTACTAGGGAAACACTCACCGAAACAGACTCCCATGAGTGGGAATTTGGCTCAGAACGATCCCTAAGTGACTGCTGTCTTGATGATTTGTTTGTCGAACCAGGGGAACTGACCTCTGAACAACGATTTTGGAAAACATTCAAAATTGAACAAGCACCAAATGGTCAAAGTCCCACTTCCACTTCCCACGACATACAACACCCATTGCCTGAACCCCCTCAACCCAATCAATCTGAAGTGTCAGATGACATTGATAACCAGGGCTCTAAAACCTTTACTCCTTACTTTGATAACGAATATGATACTAGTGAAGGAGAATACTGGATAGAGTCTCATGTAGATTTGGATGATGATAACCTCATTTACAACATCACTAAATCCATCTGCATGTTGTCCGCATCCTCACCCCAATTCACTAGCCTTGACGATGGCATTTCTTTAATTTACCCTGAACTAGTCGATTGGGACCAACAAGGACCGCCAGTTCTGGACACATTTCAGAATGATGAGGCAATTGCCGAATTCATGGGATTACGAGAAGGCATACCCAGTGGGGACCACAAATCTGGATTCTCCATTGATTTAGACTGCACTGCATACTTTGGCGAGACTGTTCAGTCCTCTAGTCACAAAAGTAAAAATAAAGTAAAAAATGAAACGTCTCTAGGTGAAAACCGAAAGGCACCTCTTGACGATAAAATAGTAAAAATAAAGGACGAACTGTGGGTGAAAACCTCTCTGAGGAGCCCAAGGATGGAGGACTGGACTTTCTCCCCGTGCAACAAGAGAAATTGGCTATGCTTATTGAGGACACAATAGAGGATAACATTTCAACTGCAGAAGACCCCAAGATGGTCCTATTTGTTGCATCATTCACTGATGAAGAGAAACCATAATTTCATAAATTCTTTGCAGAATGAAGAATAAATTTCGCATGGTCCTATGCTGACATGCCAGGATTGGACCCAGAACTGGTTCTGCATCATCTACCATTATAACCTAATGCTAAACCAGTCAAGCAAAAGTTGTGCAAAATGCACCCCCAAGTTGCCCTATTGGTCAAGGCCGAGTTAAAGAAATTGCTAGATGTCGGATTCATAAGGTCTATTGACTACGCTAAATGGATTTCTAATCTGGTCCCGGTCACAAAGCCAAATGGGTTGATTCATGTATGTACAGATTTTCAAGACCTAAATAAAGCATGTCCAAAGGATGACTTTCCTTTGCCCAACATTGACATCATAGTTGACCTAACTGCAGGATATGAGATGCTATCCCTCATGGATGGTTTCTTCGGCTATAATCAGATTCGCATTGCTCCTGAGGATCAACACAAAATGGCATTTACTTTCCCATGGGGTACATACTGTTGGAACGTCATGCCCTTTGGTCTCAAAAATGCAGGTGCCACATATCAAAGGGCTATGACCACGATCTTCCATGACATGATGCACAAAATAATGGAGGATTATGTAGATGACCTCTTGGCCAAATCAGCAACAAGGAAAGATCATTTGAAGGTACTCGACACAATTTTCAAGAGACTTGAAGAGTACAAAGTTCGATTAAACCCTAAGAAGTGTGTTTTTAGGGTCACATCAGGTAAACTCTTGGGGTACATAGTTTCCCGTAGAGGCATAGAGGTCGATCCGGAAAGGTCAAAGCAATCATAGACATGCCTCCGCCCAGAGGAATCAGTGAACTCAGAACTCTGCAAGGCAGAGTACAATCTATCTGGTGTTTCATAGCCCAATTGGCAGATAAGTGTCATCTGTTTCAGTATCTATTGCACAAGGGTATCCCCTTTGTATGGACGGATAAATGTCAAGAGGCCTTCCAGCAAATCAAGGATTACCTGCTGTCAACACCAGTCCTCATGCCTCCTATTCATGGAAATCCATTAATTCTATACATCTCGACTACTAGTTCAGCACTGGGGGCATTGCTGGCACATAATGATCATGAAGGAAAAGAAAGAGCAATCTATTACATCAGCCGCACACTGATAGGCTATGAGTTGAACTACACATACATTGAGCGTGCATGCCTCACTGTTGTCTTTGCATCCCAAAAACTAAGACACTATATGCTCAGTCATCAGACACAACTGGTCGCCAAGATTGATCCACTGAAATATCTACTAAGTCGGGCAGCATTAACAGGCCGGTTAGCAAAATGGGTCATGATACTAAGCGAGTATGACATACAATATGTTGAGCGTAAGGCAATAAAAGGACAAGTAATAGCAGATCAACTGGCGGATGCACCAATTCAAGTCACTCATCCACTAGTAATTGATTTTCCCGATGAGTCCATTTTTCATGCGGAACCGGCAACACCATGGAAGCTATATTTTGATGGGTCTCATACTGGTCATGGCTCAGGCGCTGGAATCTTGTTTATTACACCACAGGGGGATTCAATTCCTAAATCATTCAGGATCGCTTTCCCTTGTACAAATAACATTGCCGAATATGAAGCACTAGTCACAGGTCTCAAGTTGGCAATCAAATGGAAAATTCAGACATTGCTTGTATTTGGGGATTCCCAGCTCGTGATCAACCAAGTGAATGATGACTATGAAACAAAAAATGAGAAGTTGCTTCCCTACAAGAGGATGGTGGACAGTTTCCTGACATACTTTCAATTGATTTCTTTTGAACAAATCCCCAGGGTACAGAATAAGGCAGCTGATGTAATGGCTACTATTACCTCTCTTTTGGACATCCCTAAAAATGTGTCACAATTTGAGTTCTTAGTGGAACAGCTTTTGATACTGGCATATGATATCCCAGAATCAGAAATGGTTTGTGAACTTGTTGGTCCCAACTCTCCTTGGTATCAGGACATTTATGAATACCTAAAATCTCAAACCCTTCCACCGAACCTGTCCAATAACCAAAGGAAGTCCTTCATTAGAAAATCTGCAAGGTATGCCATTGTCAGTGACACCCTATACCGCCGTAATTTTGACGATACCCTCCTTAGATGTCTTAACACCGACAAAGCATGTACGACCTTATGAGAAGTGCACAATGGTATATGCAGATCTCATTCGAGTGGTCCTACTCTGGCTAAGAAAGTAACAAGACTTGGGTATTATTGGCCGACCATGGAAAAGGATGCAATTGAATATGTCATAACTTGTCGCAAATGTTAGATCCATAGTCATTTGGTTCACGCTCCAGCACAGGAACTCCGGTCGATCACTTCTTTGTGGCCCTTTGCTCAATGGCGACTCGACCTCGTGGGTAAGATTCATCCAACCTCATCCAACGGCCATAAATTCATTATTACCACCACTGAGTATTTCACAAAGTGGATTGAAGCCATCCCATTAACATATATTACTGGCAAAAAAATATCAAAGTTTATCCTTAATTACATCATTTGTCGGTATGGCCTTCCGCAGTCCATCATCACTGACAACGGACAAGGTAGGATCCCGTTGCTCGGGTGGCACTGCCTGCTCATATAGGGTCTTGTACTGCCCTAGTCTAGTGCTCACCCTGGAAAGCTCACGAGCCATGTCTCCCATAGGCCCTGTGCATAGTGCTGCAAAATCGGTGCACCACTGAGCTGCGTCCTGCTGGCGGATCACCGCCTGATCCCACTCTACCCGGGCTACCTCCAGAGCTGACTATAATGACTTGACCTATGCCAAGCTGGCATCCAATCTCTGCTGAAGGTCTAACACCCTCTGATCTGCTGTGGCATCTGGTGGCAACCCTGAGGTGGATGGTATCTCCTCCTCTCCCTCCACCATCTGCCATCGGAGGAGTCTCTTGGCCTCATCTATGGCATCATCCTCCTCGTCATCATCATCGGCCACCTCCTCCTCCTGCCTTGCCACCTCCACCTCCTCCTCCTGCCCTGCCACCTCCGCCTCCTCCCCGTGCCTCGCTGCCTCCACCTCCTCCTCATGCCTCTCTGCCTCCACCTCCTCCTCGTGCCTCTCCGCCTCCGCCTCTTCCTCATGCCTCCTCCTCTGCCTCCTCCTCATGCCTCTCCTCACCCTCTCCCTCCTGTCTGGGCTACTCATCCCTCTCCCCCTCCTCACTGACCTCGGGGATAGCATCTAAGACTACCCTCGCTACGCGCCGTCGCACTCTCCGGCCCTGCGTCTGACCGTCTCGCCTCCACCTCTGGCCGTCTCTGCCATCATCCCCACCTCTGCCTCCATCTCTGCTCCTGCCTCCATCCCCGCCATCATCCCCACCCCTCCCTCCATCTCTGTCCCTGCCTCTGCCTCTCCCTCTGCCTCCATCTCTGCCTCTACCACCTCGCCTGGCTTGTGGCACCCGTGGAATAACTGATCGTCTATCTACTGGCGCTAGCCTGTCAGGATCTATCAATGGCACTGGTCTGCATGCCTGCCACCATAATTCATAAGCCGCTGTCATCCCAGGATCGGCCGCTCTGCCTCTCCATCCCCATGCCTGGGCTACTAGCCTATCAATCTACTGTGTCACAAATGCCACTGGGATGGCAGGCCCCCACGCGTACTCCCTAGATGATCGAGCATACTCTGTTGTCCCTACAGGTACATCCTGCTACTCTCCAAACTGTCTCAGAACACGCTGCAGTAGGTACATCTCAATAATCAGGGACGTCTGCACTATCCTGCCAATAAGATACCTATACTATCTGCAGAAGCTGAGGTGCTCGGCCTCATCGTCCCATGCCACACAATCTCTGTATGGCCTCCATATAAACGTCGCCATGGTGTCGATCATATGCCGCCACCACCCTGTCTCGCCCATATGGGTCTGCTGTAGCGCACCGGCATAGTAGTAAGAGTAGGGCATCCCCTCGGCTAGTTGTGGTCTCTCAATGGGAGGGTGGAATATGGCAATGTGCTCCCATGCCCAGATCATCATCAGAGTGGTCCCACAGGAGATACTCTCTCCTCTCCTGTATGCGATGTCGTGAAACTAATGGTAAAGAATCCCTAGCAAACAGGGACCCCACGCATAAACTATCATGTCCCGTCTCATACCAACCAGGACGTCTCCCCAACCAATCAGAAATCCATGTCCTCGTCGGTCAAGAATCAAGATACCTGCAATCATAGTCGCTAAGAATGCATCGAAGCACCCGTAGTGCTCCACCATGAACTCCCATCAAATCTCATAGCCCTGAATGCCCAGTCCAGCACCCTGATCTCGATAATAGGCATGGAATGTCTGCTCGCCATGCCGCGGATCATAGACGATCCGCTCCCCTCGAATAGGTACTCGGAGAATCCGGTAGACATCCTCCAAAGTAATGGTGGCCTCACCTATCGGCATGTGGAAGGAACAGGTCTTAGAATGCCATCGCTCGGCATAGCGCGGTCAATAATCCCTTGTTCGCCTGAATGGCGGGCATGAATGCAGCATAGAATAAACCCAATCGCATCAATCGTCGTTGCTCTCGCGGGCCCAACTGATCGGCGAACCGAAAGGTGGTCGGTCTACTCTCTCTCATATAAATAGGGGCAAGCTGCCTCTGCAAAAAGACAGCATCAGCACTTTTTGGACAATTGTAAACATCATGAAAAGCATATAAGGTCACAAAAATATCAAAACAAGTTCTATTCAAGAAACAGGCAAGTGCGTCGCAACCAGGCAATTGCGTCGCGAAGAATCAACTACGTCGTTCAAAACATCAAATGCATTGCAATATGTCAGTTGCGTAGCCTTATCGCACTTGCGTCACAAATTTTTGCGGTTGTGTCGCAACATTGCGAATGCGACAAGCCTTGGTAGTTGCGTCACTCAAAAAAGCGAATGCGGTTCAAATTGACGATTGCGGCATTATAACAATCAAATGTGACTCAATAAGTCACATGTGTCGCACGAGTTGTCAAAAGCGGCGCGACCGACCGTTCTTCCCTAATTTGTCTCTGCACTTGCGTCGCACACGAAAGCAGTTGTGGCTTACGTGAATGCATATGTGTCGTGGCGCAGACGTTGACTATCCTAGAAAGCTACAAATGGCACACAAAACGATGAAATGACAAAGTGAGTTAAAGGTACATATTGCCGGCTCTGAGCCCTCTGGCCGTCTGAAAGTCCTCACGATCTCCCCGCAGTGCTCTGACACTGGAATAACCATCCTCGCTGCTACGCCTTTCGCTCTGAACTCTCAAATTTTGCGAGGTAAATAGTAAAAGTGAATTGACTTTAACCCCTTTGTCAACCTATTTATAAGGGTCAAAATGACATTTTTCAAACAAGGTCAATACTGGAGGCTCATTTGAACACCTTTGACTTCCTCGTAAGTTGCTTTAAACATGTCAGAATCTGAAACCGACTGCGTCATTTTTTTGGGCATCAAATTGATTTATCGGGACCCTTTGCAAATTTTTCTGTCGCCAACCCAAAATTTGAAAATTTCCCGAGGGGGAAATGATACTCCGTACCTTTACTGGGGCATTTTTTGACTTATTTTCTTTGTCACAATGCGACAAGTGACATTATGACAAAGAGGGGCAAAATGTAGACACCTAAAAATGACCTAGGCCTGCAAGCTTCATTTTTACCACTTTCGTCCTGGCATAATTATGACATTTAATTATGTCCTTGGTCCACATTCGACTATTGATTAAATAATTCATAATTATTTAATTAATTCATGTCCTTTTATTCTTCATGACTATTAAATAAATAAATTTTATTTATTTATTAAATACGTCATTAATTGTCTAAGTCTTCCCTTAATTAAATAAATTTCTTAATTTATTTAATTCCCCTTTGTCATATATTTCTTCCTGATTATAATAATCAAGGGGTAAACGTTTTTGACCGGAGCTATGAACCGGATACAACCATTCAACAATACCACCCCAACGGGGTTTGAACCTTGGTGGCAAGAACAACAATGCCACCTATAAACCATCACACCATGCCAATACCGGCAATTTCTTCCTGATTATTAAATAAATAAATTTTAGTCATTTATTTAATACTTCACTAACTGTCTTAATTAAATAAACGGATTAATTTATTTAATTAATTAGTCTTATCTTCTAAATTAAATAATTATATTTAATTATTTAATTGCCATTTTAATATTCTTCTCATTTTAAATAAATTAAATTATTTAAAATGCCATCTCAATCTTAACTGTCAGTCCGTTTTGATAAATAATCTGAAAAAGATTATTTAATATCTCTCAAAATCCATAATTTGAATTAATTTAATTCAAATTGGTAATTAATCTTCCAAAAATCAAGCAATCGGGCAGATTCTTGATTTTCCAAATCTTATCTCTTTGATTTTTCGAATCTTGCAAATCAGGCAATCTTATCTTCTTGATTTTTCGAAAACCTTTATTTTCTAATTAATTTGTCTCATTTATTCTCCACCGTCGATCCGATTTTATTATGACTGTTCGATTAAGGATTTTTCCCTAACCCTAATTAGGGATTCTCAGGTTTAATCTGGATCGCTCAATTTAGGGTCTCATCATCAATTAATCTCGTCTGTCCACTCAAAATGACATTTTCTATAAAATGGCATTTTCCTCTCACTTTTCGATGACACACGCACATGCTGACATTTTGCATAGTTATTATAGGCATTTACTCTCACACTTAGTTTTTCATATGCAATTTCATTATTTATTATTATAGTCATTTAATCAAGTCATGGCATTGTTTTAGGCATAGACATTGTCAATCATAGGCTCTTAGACATAGGCATTTAGATTTTGAGTAAATCCTTCAAAACTTGCTTTAGTCTTGTCACTTGTCATAGTTGCTCATACACGAATCTGAGGGCATCTTTATTTATTGCAAGCTAGGAGGTGTAACGAAGGTGAACCATGGAAGATGGAGAATTCAGGTGATATAATTCCCTTTTATTTTCATTGTATTCCTTTGTGCTTCATTATTTTCAATGGATTTTGATGTTATTGATCTAACCATCTAACAATCTATTTTTCCCTTGATTACAGTTATAGTCTATAGAATAGGAATTGAGAAGTGAGTCACAACCCATTGTGTTTTCCAACCTACAATATAAAGGTGGACTTCAATACATTGTTATAGTGTACAAAATAGAAATTTCTCATTGCAGCAAGTAGTTTCACTGTCATATGGATTATTTTTGTTTGTGCATTTGTCAAACATCCAAAGATACGATTGAAAACCATAATTGATCATAATGTATATATATGCTTGGAGGTGTGTATAATCTTTTTTAGTGGGATGGGGTATTCAAGATCTAAATCTTAATCAAGCAAGAAAAACCATAAACCTACCTTAAAACCATGGATCAAGATGAACCTAATATATCCTCCATCTTCCATCTCATACCTCAACATCTTTTTGAATTTCTCCTTTCCAACTACTTTAACAATCACGTAAAATCCATGATCATGTGTCTTGTAAGTGGATTCCCAAAGATCCTAAACATCATTCAAGGCACCATTGAAACTTATACCCAACTCATGTCACCCTCCATGTCATCCTTTTCCACCATTGACAAGGGAAACCAAAATTTCTTCCATGTTCAACCAACACCCATCCATCCTATTTCACCAAAGGAACACCAAAATTCACCCAAAAAGGAATACAATACTCGATGCAAAATCCTATTTCACAAAATGATAGTCCTATTCTTCTAGTTCCACCCACTTTCACCTCATCCATTTCATGTTTATCCACCTCATCCATTTCATGCTTTTCCACCTTCATAACACCTATAGAAAGTCAACCATGTCACTCACTTGACCTCATTGATCTAAAGCATGGCATCATAAATCCCCTTTTATGTGAAGATCAAAGTACTCCCTCTCATAATCCCAATCCATCTCATCATTCCATTCCATGTCATGACACCATACCATATCATGATCCAAGTCTCTCAACTCCATACCATAATCCTAGTCCATAAATTCATTTAATAAAGCTTTCTATCCATTCAATAAATTCAAGACCCCCAAGGTATAATCATTTCCCTCGCGTCACATTCAATAATCCTAATCTTTCACAAGATCCCATTCATGAACCACAAATATATAAGCTTGGTTCATCCACCTTTATAAAAGTTGGCTTTCGCCTACAATACTACACGCCTTCATCAGTTCCATTTATTTGAACACCCTAATATTAAAACACATCTAAATTATTATGGCTTTGGCTACATGCCTCCTTGTCAAGATGTCGGTACCTCTTTCAAACACAAAAGGCCTCCCTTTAGATCAATACGTCCACCTCCTCCATCATCTTTACCATCTATTGTTAGACATTATCCATCAACCCTTCCATCCATCTTGGGACCATATTTTCCTAATACATATCCTTACATGCCCTTTCAAGAACAACAAAGGCACATACCCTTGAATTCCTTCCAACACCTTCCACTTCAAAATCCTTTTTTTCATAAAATCCCTCTATGGCCTATCCAAGTAGTTGGGATACCAAACAAGAAATGCATAAATCAAAGAATCCACAAAAACCTAAATATCATCATGTCTCACTAAAAATACATGCCAAAATAAAGAAAAATATGCTCCAAAATCAAAATCAAAACATTTACAAGAAAATGGAAGGTTCCAATTAAGCAAAAATCAAAAGGCTATAAGGAAAAATCAAAAGTGAAAACAATGTGGGTTCCAAATAAAGCAAAAGAATCCATGCATTCAAATAAAAAATACAAATTGGTATCCCAACTTACTAATCCAAAAGACTCCATTATTCCACCATCATCCATTCCTCCATCTAAGTATATTCCATCTCATAAGCCAATCAAAAGTCTTTCCTCATCCTCCAAATTCGTTTTGGGTCCTTATATGCCCAATTTTATTATCCCAACCCACTCTCAATCCTTCAACTTTCACCACCCTTCAAGGTGTGTGCCAATGTTGTTATTTCCCGTATTCCCTCATAATGACTCCATTCCATACTTCCATCCAATCTTCATCCCTCATTCCATACCTTGAATCCAATCCTTTGCATGAATCCTTAACCCCCTTTTTGCCTACCCCTATCCATTCCATTATCTTTACCAATTTTCCTACCAATGTCTTTAAGTGGGAACATGTTAGCCATGGTCTATAAGAAACATTTAGTCAATGGATTACTATCTTCCACAAAGAGACACTTGAGTCCTCTATTCATATCCATACACCTTCATCAGCTTTCATTTTCATAAGCTTACATTTTCATGGCCATTCATATCCACTAGCTTTCAAATTTGTGCAATACATTATTGATTATCCTATTTTCACTTAGCCATCATATTATTTCATTTATATTCCATGATATCCACTTTATCCATCCACCTTCCTTTGATCTTGCATAATGTATTGGGGTAAAATAGCAAGAACAAGTATCTAATGCATGCTTTATACCATGTGTGTCTTCCATCCTCCATATCACTTGTTGTAAATCTCATGTTTCCTTTCATATCCATTTATCTTCCATATCCATGTCATGTCGTTATAACTTGTCATACCTCTTAGCATGGGGGCATGTTATTACTTTAACATGTCATCTTTGGAGTCCTCCATAGGTCCTCTATTTATCCTTTGTATAAGAGAAAACATTTTGGGTTCCCTTGTCATTGGTTCCCTCCACCCATAGCATTTCATATCTTGATCCATATATTTTCATCCTCCATATAGGGTGCATCCTTACATTTCCTATCATTAACCCATATCATTGATCCATATCCATCCATATCTCCTTTGGTTTTCAGCTTGACTAAGGAATAAGATCTTGTTTATCATTATCATTTAAATTTTTATTTATCATTGTGTTATCATCGTTATGAGCAACACATTTAAACAAACCATAAACTCTTTAACATTCTAAAACATTGGGTTTTAGTGAGTCACAAACCACTATGTTTTCCATCCTGCAACTATTTTGTGCACCGGTCCTTATCATATGCATTAGCATTTATATTTTTCATTATCATGATCTTGCATATTTATCATTATCATATTGCATGCATGATAGCTTGTGCTTTATCTTAAGTCTTGTCTCTTGTCTTCATCAATATCATTATATTTTTATATCTTTTATTTTCTTGTCACAGTCCAAGGAAGCTTGAGGATCTCTACACCTTGTTGTGTACGAAGGAGAGTGAGGAATGGGGAATGAGTCTTTCTTGTGTGTGTGTATCGATTCAGTCCGTCTAATGATGATTACAGAAAGTATAACCAATAAAAAAGGGGGATTTGTTCCACTCTATGATGAAACTAATGATCACTTCATAGCCTTTCCATTCCATTCATTTCCATATCCAACCTTTCATATCCTTTCCTCTCATATCAAATACATTTCATAAGCCATTTATATGCTTTGCTTGCATCTAATCAATGTGTTGCATTCCTTTCTTCTTTGCATCCACCTAGGTCATTCATATTTCTAAATCTTGCATATCATTTTCTATCTACAACTCAAAAATGATCACTTCATAGCCTTTCCATTCCATTCATTTCCATATCCAACCTTTCATATCCTTTCCTCCCATATTGAATACTTTTCATAAGCCATTTATATGCTTTGCTTGTATCTAATCAATGTGTCGCATTCATTTCTTTTTTGCATCCTCCTAGGTCATTCATATTTCTAAATCTTGCATATCATTATCTATCTACAGTTCAAACATACCTTCATCTATCATATCAATATTGACACCATACCATATCAAGATTAAGATCAAGGCAATATCAAGGTTATGCAATCAAAGTCTGGGGGCAAAAACCATATCAAGAGTCCATGTTCAAGGTGAGTTTGTTTCATTCCATGCATGCATTATCTTCTAGTTCTTAGACACAATTGAGGTTTACAATTGGTGTTTACATATCTCAAGTGTTAACATGTTCATATAGAAGTTTGAAATATGTCTCTTCTTGCTTGAAAAGTGTTACAAAAGTGTTCTCAATTGTTGTGAATGACAAAATTACAAGTAACAATGTTGTTTTCTACTTGTATCAACTAAAAAATATGAAATATCTAAGTTAAAATTCTAGCTTGGGGTCCTACATCTAATCCCAACCATAGGAGAGCATATACAAACTATTTTTGACTAAGTTAGAAGGCTAAAAATTAGGCCAACCTCCTTCGCATGCCAAAGAAGCTTCCTTGTTTGACTTAGTCTCTTAGGCTTGTTCAAATGTTCTCTAGTTGGTGATGAGGCTTCTAGGTTTGTGGAAGAAGTTGAATTTCCCCTAGATGCTTCTACATTTCCCTTATAAATATCAAACTACTTATTGAAGTCCCAGCTACTACCAAACTACCTTTACTGTTCCATAATCCACTCCTACATTCTTTGCAGGTGCTCTTAACTGATCATTATTTTTTCAAACTACTAGCACATGATAATGGAGCATGTTTCCTATCTTTCTCTTCCATGTGGAATAGAGAAATCCTCATATTTATGATCATTCTTCATTTGTTAGCTATAGGTTGCTACCCTAACCTTCGTAGCAAATCTATTGACTATGATTAGGTCTATAGAACACTTTTAAAAATTCTCATCCCTCGTTCAAGGTCTTAGGGTTGACATATAAGTCATCTCTTCTCACTTTCAAGACACCTTAATTTCCACCAATAGTGACTATCTACCTTTTCTATTAGAAGGTTAGCAATTGTATTCTTGACATGATTAACACCTTCACAACTTATTGGTCATTAACTTTCAGATTCTACCATATTTGGGTATTTCCTTGAACTGTCTTCAAATTTGAGGCATGGCTACAACCATTTGTGGAATTCCATCAAAAAAATGCATGCCTTATGTATACTTCAAAAAATTTCATACATGTCTATGTTGATGTTGTTTTTCATTGATGTCAAAGGTAAATGGAGTTGGCAATGCAAAAGGTGTTTGATGCCAACTATATGCAGAGTGAGTTGCTTCATTTTGTTGTCATGGATTGGTTTCAAAGAGATTATTCATTCATTTGGTGATCTACAGCCAAAGTGGTTGTCGATATTCATGTCAAAGTCTATGTTTCTTAATCATTACTCGTTCACATGGTGTTGGTGCAAAAGGTATTGATAGTTGTTGCAAAAGTTTGACATAGTTGTTTCATGAAAAAGTCAGAGGTATTGAACAAGTACTCATTTCACATTCATCATTCGCATTTTATTGTTGATGGCTAATACATTTTGATGTTGTAACTTGTGACTCAAAGGTATTCAATGGATAGGTTTTTGGCATAAATACATGATTGGTGTTTGTTGATGAGATCTTCATGCTTCTACAATTATCTAAACCAATATCAAAAGCATAATATTTTGCATCAAAGGTATATGGTCAGAATCAAAGGTTACAGATCAATTACATGTTTTCAAGCCCATTGAGTTTTTTTGAAGTTGTTTTGGGTTCTTTTATTGCTTACAAGTTTGTTCTTAAACCCTAAATGAGGTTCAATATGAAAATTTCATAACAGGTTTATTTTTTGTCATATTTGGTTGGTGACTTATTGTAACTGGTGGAAAGGCACTTTAGTTGTGTCTTGAGGGTTTTAAACTCATCGGAAACTAGACCTAATCCTTGGCTTAATTGGCTTAGCAAGTCAGTAACTTATGTTATACTGACCCTACTACTTAAGTTATACCACCGATTCACCCCCCGTCTCAGTGGTCCTATACTCCAACAATCTACCAGGGCAATTATAAATGAAACCTTGGATAAAATTAAATTTTATATAATGCTTTGATGGATTTTCATGCCCCTTTTACTGTCATATGTTTCTATCTTATGATTGTTCATCCCATTTCATTTTCCCTAAGGCTATTTGTCATATAACAAACCTCTCTATATGCTTCATGACACTATCCTTCTCAAAACCATTGTTTTATCTCTGTGTTGTAGTATTCCTCTATCTCCTTCCTTCTTTATACTCTATCATTTCACTCTTGATCATTGTCATACCTATTCATTCATTCCATTGTATCATATCAGGACTTTGCATTGCTTCCTATTTGGGTTTCAACACTACCCATGACATGTTATCTTTGATAGTTGAATGATTATCCTTGATCATGGTGGTAATCCTTTTGGAATGAATGTCCCATGCTTACATTTAATTTGCTCCTTTTTTGTCCTTGAGAATGGTGAATGTCATGTTGATTTTGAGAGCCAACCATTATGATTCTTTTGTCTCTTATTTTTTCTTTGAAAACCTCACCTAACGCCTTCTCAAACTCTACCCTAGCTTCCTTTGTAGGGATTGAAAACATCATTATTTAACTGCTATTGATGTTATTATAGAAAAACTACCTTTTCAACAGTCATATGACACCATTATCATAGGTCAAACTTTCCTTTTTCATACTTTGATATTGCATAGTCATTTACTCTTTTCATCTCATTGACCATACACCTTTGATAATGAAGAGAGCTTCTCATGACTGTCCTTAAGGTTGTTACTCCATCAAGCATTTCTTTTTGTTATGTTCACCTTCAGAATAGTACTATCCTTGACTTTATTGTCTAATAAAATTTTATGCTTTTTTCTACCATAATGAATTTAATTGATAGGACTACCCTAGGAAGCAAGGCATGTCCTCTTTTCATGGTTGTCATCATAAGGGACTGCCATAAATTGTCAAAGGTTTCATTTAATAACTTTTTCCTTTTTGCCTTTATGATGACTATTCATTACATACCACTATCATAGGTCTGCTCTACCTTCTACTTCACCACAGGTCTTGGTTGCTTCATGAATTTATCACTGTCCACGATTGATTCATGCCCCTTCTCATAGACTAGATTGTTGTTATAACCATCTCTTTGCAACCTATTGAAGAAATCACTAGTTTTCAGTTTGTGTATCTTCATATGCTTGTCCAAAAGTCTCAATCTTAGTAATATAGGCTTCTCCTTCTTCACTTTTAATCTTCAAAGCTTCGTAAATTTCCCATTATCATGATGACTACTCTATGCTTGAGTGCAATTAAACTATCTTTTAAGGGGTACCTGATTGAGTTCATGTGATTGGATTTTTGGACTGTCATTAATAGGTTTACTATGTTCAATATTTACTATTATGCTTTGATAGATTTTTTCCAAGCATTTGTAGCTTGTTCAAAAGCACCCATTTTAGGATTTTAGCCATAGCAGCAAGGAACTGAACTATTTGATTAAATGCTTTGGTAGACATGTATGAAAAATGTGGTAGCATAGACAAGGCACTGAACTGTTTCATAAAATGCCTCAAAGAAATGTGGTTTCATGGTGATGGAATGCCATGACAATCCAGATAGCAACAAGGCAGCAATATGGATTGTCATGGAATTCCATCACCACATGACCACATTTCTTTCAAGCATTTTATCAAATAGTTCGCTACCTTGTCTATGTTGTTGCTTACTATTATGCTTTGATAGATTTTTTTCAAGCATGTGTAGCTTGTGCAAAAGAACTTGTTTTAGGATTTTAGCCATAGCAACAGGGCAGTGAACTATTTGATAAAATGCTTTGGTAGACATGTATGAAAAATGTGGTAGCATAGTGAACTATTTGATAAAATGCCTCAAAGAAATGTGGTCTCGTGGTGATGGAATGCCATGACAATCCATATTTCAGCTTGCTACAATATGGATTGTCATGGAATTCCATCACCACAAGACCACATTTCTTTGAGGCATTTTATCAAACAATGCACTGCCTTGTCTATGCTACATGTTTGATAAAATGCCTCAAAGAAATGTGGTCTCATTGTAATGAAATGCCATGACAATCCATATTGCAGCTTTCCATCACCACGAGACCACATTTCTTTGAGGCATTTTATCAAACAAGTCACTATGCTACAACATTTTTCATACATGTCTACCAAATCATTTTATCAAACAGTTCACTGCCCAGCTGCTATGGCTAAAAGCCTAAAATAGGTTCTTTTGAACAAGCTACACATGCTTGCAAAAAAACTATCAAATCATAATAGTAAATATGGATTGTCATGGCATTCCAAAACCATGGCTAAATAGTAAATGTGAATTGTTGAAAAATATATCAAAGAATAATATTAAATATGGATTTTCAATGCATTCCAACACCATGGTCTTGGAATGCCATGACAAGCCATAGACAAGCAATAGAAATAGTTACATAGAAACAGTTCATTGCCTAGTCTATGGCTTGTCATAGCATTCCAATCACCATGGTGTTGCAATGCCATGACAATCCATATTTACTATTATGCTTTGATAGTAAACACCCAATGTTTTCCAACAAGCATATACATGCACACTATGATTGCAAGTTGGAAAACATAGTGTGAGGTGAGTATATCTCTGCCAAAACACAGTGGCAACCCATAGATAAGCAATCATACATAGAAATAGTTTATTTCCTTGTATATGGCTTGTCATGGAATTTTAATCAGCATGGTGTTGCAATGCCATGAAAATTCATATTTACTATTATGCTTTGATAGTAAACACCCAATGTTTTCCAACAAGCATATTCATGCACAATATGATTGCAAGTTGGAAAACACAATGTGAGGTGAGTATATCTCTGCCAAAACATAGTGGCAACCCATAGATAAGCTATCAAACATAGAAATAGTTCATTACCTTGTCTATAGCTTTTCATAGCATTTCAATCACCATGGTGTTGCAATGCCATGACAATCCATATTTACTATTATGCTTTGATAGTAAACACCCAATGTTTTCCAACAAGCATTTACATGCACAATATGATTTCAAGTTAGAAAACACAGTGTGAGGTGAGTATATATCTGCCAAAGCACAATGGCAACCCATAGATAAGCAATCATACATAGAAACAGTTCATTTCCTTTTCTATGGCTTGTCATGGCATACCAATCACCATGGTGTTGGAATGCCATGGCAATTCCGATTTACTATTATGCTTTGATAGTAAACACACAATGTTTTCCAACAATCATATACATGCATTGTATGATTGCAAGTTGGAAAACACAGTGTGAGGTGAGTATATGTCTACCAAATCAAAATGGAAAGCCATAGATAAGCAATCATACATACAAACTATTCATTGTCTTTTCTATGGCTTGTCATGACATTCCAATCACCATGAGACCGCATTTCTTTGAGGCATTTTTCAAATTGTTCACTACCTTGTCTATGTTGTTGCTTACTATTATACTTTCATAGACAAGGCAGTGAGTTGTTTGAAAAAATTCCTCAAACAAATGTGGTCTCTTGGAATTCCATGAAAAACAAATGCAATTGGTAGCTGCAATTATCACGCTAGTATGAATGAATTAATATCTTTCAGAATAGTATTTGGTTGATATTTGTGGGTATAGTTTCAAAATATATTGTTGATACATCTACTGAAGATGACAATATATATCTGCAAGCCAAACTACATTACTTGTTAAATAAGGTGTTTCCCATTTTCTAACAAAATTTGGTTAGGAGTCTCCATCTGCAAATATGACTCTAATTACCATCATATATCTACAATTATCACTCTAACTATCTATAATTATTTTGGAAAATAGTGAGAGATGAGTATATGTCTTCCAAAACATAGTGGCAAGCCATAGATAAGCAACCATACATAGAAACAATTCATTTCCTTGCCTATGGCTTGGCATGGCATTCCATTGACCATGAGACCACATTTCTTTCAGCCATTTTTTCAAACAATTCACTTCCTTGCCTATGTTGTTGCTTACTATTATGCTTTCATAGACAAGGTAGTGAAGTGTTTGAAAAAATACCTCAAACAAATGTGATCTCATGGAATGCCATGACAAACGAATGCAATTGGTAGCTACAATTATCACTCTAGAATGGAGAAATTAATATATTCGAGAATAGTACTTGGTTGCGCAAGTGGAGATTCCTATAGTTGTGGGTATAGTTATAGCTATGCAATCTGAAGTAACTGCATAAATACTTTTAGGTTGACTTTGTAAAAAAACTATATTGTAATTTAATTTTTTTCATCTATCTATCAACATCTACTTATTAGTTATGCAATGTGAAGTAATGCTTTCAGTTTGAAAGATGTGCAATGCAATGAAATGGAAAACACTGGGTGTTTATAAAACTGCAACCCACATCACAACATACCCAAACCCTCATTTTTTTAAGCGTGTATATGTACATGTGCATTACAAATAGCAAGAACACTGATTTCTTGCCATTATTGCCAATAATGAGTAAACTTGTTGAAAGTGGTGAAACAAAAAGTGTTAATGGTTCTTGGAAAACAATGAATGTTTATAAAACAGTGCCTTTCATTACATTCCTAAGGTCTAAATAACAAAAGCTTTTAAAGATATTCATATTCTTTTGTAAAATTGTAAGATGCAAAACACTAGGTTTTACAAAACCTGCAACCCACTTAAAGCTTGGAAACAATTTACAAACAAAAACCATAATAATGTTTTAAAACCCTTTACAACTAAAAACCCAAATGATTAGAAACCCCTCAACTTACTTTAGATGTTTTTTTAGTCTCCCCTTGCTCTCCAACCTTTCACTTTCAACCTCCAGAATGAAAGAGCCGACAACACAGAGTGTTAAAGGTTGTTGGAAAACAATGGGTGTTTATAAAATGCTCCGCATTTTATTACTTTCCTACGGTCTTAATAACAAAACCTTTTGAAGACATTCATATTGTTTTCTAAGATTTCAGGTTCTCAAAACACTGAGAAACCTACAACCCACAACAACAACGCACCTATTTACATACAAAAATGCATGAAACCATACATAGAAACATACAAAATGGCACCTATCTACATACAGTCGGTTACAAACCCCTCACCTCAAGTCGGTTGGTCATCTCCCCACCTACAATGCTCCCTTTCTCTCCAATGTTTCACTTTCAACCTACAGAATGAGAAAACCCAGAACACGGAGTGTTTTCCAAGAACAGTACTTGTTACAATTTTAAACGCATGTCTTAATCACATCAACGCCCTTCCTGCCCGTGGTGAATGGATAGCTTCTCGCACAAGGAAAAAAAACACCGACGTAATTCGGTGATGGGACACCTCCTCACTTTCCTCGCTGCAACATTTCCTTTCATCTAAAGGTTCCATCACTTTTATCATCCATCTGGTGGGCCCTGCACTACACCATCTCATCATGTTTTGTATGTTTCCATGTATGTTGTTATGTATGTTTTTATGTTTTTTTGTATGTACATAGGTGTGTTTTTCTACACTTTAGCCGCGTCCATGATGCCTCCCTTATTAAAATATTAAATAGAAAAGAAGACTTCAAATTTTGTATTTATTCATCAACCAATTACAAATTTATAAGTGTAAAAAATTCAACAATCTTCTTATAAAATAGTTGAGGAGATTGACAACAAACTAAACCTATTGAAAAAAAATTGGGACTCTCAACAATTGTTATCAACACCTATTCAATGCTTAATGACACCTAAACAATAGAGGCATAATTTTGTTATGAATTATTCTAGTACTCTCACTTAAACATATTTTTACATCGTACAAACTGAGAACTAAATTGACTAACAACAAAAATAATAGTAAACACATCATGTAGAATTTGTTCTTTGTAAACAGTTTTCATACCAGTAAGAATTATTCAAGTTGCTCCCAAGCATAATCACCTAGTTGTAATCCAAGTTCCCAACATCATTGGACATCATTTGTACATGAAGTATCTCATCACCCTCGTAAAGGTATGATATTGAACTTTCAAATTTTGGATCTCCCTTGAACTATTGGACACCAATCCTCACATGTATGTCTCATAACCCCAATGAGGTATAATTTATCCGATCCACAAGCATCTCAGACTATTGATTATCTATCTATCCTCTATTGCATCCTTTACTGTCTTCAAAATGTTGACCACTTCAAAATAGAACAACTGCTTCATCTTCAATGAAGTCGTCATCACTATCATGTGGTGGTTCTTCAACAATAATTAAGAAACCTCTCATTAACTTTGATACCATATTAAAATATAAAACAAGAAAGAAAACTTCAATTTTTTATTTATTCATCAATTGATTACAAATTTACAAGTGTAAAAAACTCAACAATCTTCTTATAAAATAATTGAAAAAATTGATAGCATACTAAACCTATTGACAACAAACTGGAAATGATTTGACAACAAACTAAGACTCTAACAACCATTATTGACACCTATTCAATGCTTAATGACACCTAAAAAACATAAGCATAATTTTGTTATGACTTATTCTAACATCCCTAATGCCAAAGTAAGGGAACTTAAAGAACCCTGCTATTTTAATAACATTATGACATCCTTCACGTGTTGAGTCATGAGGCGGGTATTTATCACCCTAACATATCAATGTTGTTTCCACAAACTAACTTGTGTTTGATGTCGATAAATCAAAATACTAGGCCATGCAAAAACTTATAGCTATCCGAGAATTGAGAAGATGTGGGCCAAGCTACAAAGGAGAGGACATGGCAATCACACAAAGAAGATTATCTCGGGGGAGAGGGCTAGAAGGAAGAAAACTAACTCCTAGACAAAAAGCACCTATGTATGTAACATGATATCATACCCCCATCCCACACGGTGGAAAAAATAGCCCTGATGGAAAAGGTGACCGGACAAAAAAATAGCACCGACGGAAAGACTTGACGGTCAGACATTAACTCCATCTTGTCGTTGCCTGTCCCGTCGCCAGGAAAATGTGTCAGCACCAGTGTTTTTTCAAAATCATATTTTGGGATGGAAAAAAACCCAAAAAACATGGCATTTGAAACCATTATTTGCAAATATCAAAAATCCCATACGAGGTCCCATTTTCTATAGCGACGTTTTGATGGAGAGCAACGGGAAGGAGTTGCAAGCATTCAGAGCTAGTAGTTATGTATATCCGCTTGAAATATTTGCCATTTTCCATTCTTCCTAGGAACTCTAAAGAAATGAATGGCTATTCATTGCGGTTATCGTTTTGTGATTTTTTGTTGAGTGTTTTCTAATTTTCGTTTCCTCTCATCAACTGGTTTTGAAATTTTGCACTTGCTTAATGAAATAGCTGACAACCCATTATGGAAATATGAGTGAAATAACTAAATAACATTTACAGAAACCAGAAACCATGTGGAATATATTACGAGGTTGGAAAACACAATGTGGGTTTTGCAATGAAATGGTATATTATGAAAACCACATAAAGCCCAAAACGTCACCATTATTCACATTCTTATTTTGAACGTTGCAGGGTTTTCGTTGGGAAAAGGAGTATTTATTTGAAATGAAAGGTTGTTAATGTTTTTTTGTGTTGAGGTTTTTTTAATTTTTGTTTCCTTTCCTACCATATGTTAGTTTTCAAATTTTTCCATTGCCGAATGAAATAAGTGACAACCCATTGTGGAAATATGAGTGAAATTACTAAATAATGTTTATAGAAACTAGAAACCATGTGGAATATATTACAAGGTTGGAAAATGCAACGTGGGTTTTGTAATGAAATGATATATTTTGAAAACCACATAAAACCCAGAATGTCACCATTGTTCACATTCTTATTCAGAATGGACAAAAAAGCACAAAACATGGCATTCGAAATCATAATTTGAAAATAACAAAAAGCTCAAATGAGATCCCATTTTTGTCGCCATTTTATACACTGTCATTTTGGAAAACACACTATCTCCTAAAACTCTGACTGTTCTAAAATCATTTAGAAGTAACAACCCAATTGGTTACTCACCCCTAACCTTAATTTGGTATGTTTTTTGATTGTCTGGAGAACCTTTTGTGATTTAGATAGTAGGAATGTAATGAAATTGGAAAACAATAGGTATTATGAAACTTGCAAGGCACAGTGTTATAGATTGTTTGCAGTGTTGGAAAACACACTGTCCCATGTCAGTTAACTCCTACCTACCTTTCCTAGACATTTAGTCTATCTACCGGTACAGTCCACTTTGGTACAGTCCAAATGTCATTTCACTTTCTTCATCTGGTTGGAACAAAATGCCTCGACGAAAAAGGTCGGATGGAAAAATTGCATCGATGGAAAGACTTGATGGTTGGATGTTAACTCCAACCTACTGTAGCCTATCTCATCACTAGGAAAACGTGTCAACGCCGGTGGGTTTTCAAAATCATATTTTGGAATGGAAAAAAACCCAAAAAAATATGGCATTTGAAACCATTATTTGCAAATAGCAAAACAAGGTTGCAAGAATGTAATGAAATTGGAAAATAGTAGATATTATGAAACCTGCAAGGCACAGTGTTGTTATAGATTGTTTTACAGTGTTGGAAAACACACTGTCCCATTTCAATTAGTTCAATATGAAGATTTTTATTTCGTTATCCTCCAAGAATGTAATGAAGTCCACTTTCAAATTTTTGAACAACTCTTTGCTATAGTCCAAATGTCATTCCGCTTTCTTTATCTGATTGGAACAAATAAATTGCTTGCAATATTTGTAGAGTTGGAAAACACACTGTCTCCTCTCAGTTGGTGGAAAAACTGACCTAACAGCGTCGTTAACTCCTACCTACCATTTCCTGTACGTTTGGTCCCGTCTGTCGATTTAGTCACTTTGAACTCCTGTCGGTTTAGTCACTTTGATCTCTCGTCTGGCGGGCCCCGCACTACGATGTCTCGTCATGTTATGTATGTTTCCATATATGTTGTTATGTATGTTTTTCATGCATTTTTGTATGTACATAAGTGCTTTTTTTCTAGGAGTTACCCGGCTCCTATGCTCCAAGAATGTAATAAAGCCCACTTTCAAATTTTTGAACTCTTTGCTATAGTCCAAATGTCATTTTTCTTTCTTTATCTAATTGGAACAAATAAATTGCTCGCATTATTTATAGTGTTGGAAAACACACTGTCTCCTCTCAGTTGCAGAGGGTTTTAGAACACTATATGGATTGCTTGTTTCTTAACACCTTACATGGAGACAGCGCGTTTTCCAACACTACAAATAATGTGAGCATTTATTTGGTAGAATCAGATGAGGAAAGTGAAATTCCATTTTGATTTCAAATTTTTGAACTCTTTGCTATAGTCCAAATGTCATTTCGCTTTCTTTATCTGATTGGAACAAATAAATTGCTCGCATTATTTGCAGAGTTGGAAAACACACTATCTCCTCTCAGTTGTAGAGGGTTTTACAACACTATATGGGTTTCTTGTTTCTTAACACCTTATATGGAAGTGTGTTTTCCAACACTGGAAATAATGTGAAATTTATTTGGTCGAATCAGATGAGGAAAGTGAAATGCCATTTTGATCTCATGTTACATACATAAGTGCTTTTTGTCTATGAGTTAGCTTTCTCCTTATTGGAACAAAAAAATTGCTTGCATTATTTGCCCAATTGGAAAACACACTGTCTCCTCTCAGTTGCAGAGGGTTTTACAACACCATATGGGTTAATTGTTTCTTAACACCTTATATGGAGACAATGTGTTTTCCAACACTGCAAATAATGTGAGCATTTATTTGGTCGAATCAGATGAGGAAAGTGAAATGTCATTTTGATCTCATGTTATATACATAGGTGCTTTTTGTCTAAAGTCAAAAAGCTAGACAAAATGCACCTAACATCGTCATTTTCCACATTTTTCATTTTCCAGTTTGGTGGGTTGGGAGGGACGTGTCGGAAAGGAAAATGGAGTTGTAGGCAGTTGAACCACTATAAACCCCTCAAACACATTCCTCGCAGTGACGCATCGCCATTTTCCACATTTTGATTTTGCAATTTGTTGGTTGGGGAGGGACGTGCAATCAAGGATGGAGATAGTGTGTTTTCCAACACTGCAAATAATGTGAGCATTTATTTGGTTGAATCAGACGAGGAAAGTGAAATTCCATTTTGATCTCATGTTACATACATATGTTCTTTTTGTCTAAAGTCAAAAAGCTAGACAAAACGCACCTAAAATTGTCATTTTCCACATTTTTCATTTTCCAATTTGGTGGGTGGGGAGGGATGTGCGGGTGAGGAAAATGGAGTTGTAGGCGGCCGAGCGACTACAAACCCCTCAAATGCATTCCTCGTTGTGGCACATCGCCATTTTCCACATTTTGATTTTGCAGTTTGCTAGCTAGGGAGGGACACACGGTCGAGGATGGAGACAGTGTGTTTTCCAACACTGCAAGCAATGTGAGCATTTATTTGGTCGAATCAGATGAGGAAAGTGAAATTCCATTTTGATCTCATGTTACATACATAGGTGATTTTTGTCTATGAGTTAGCTTTCCCCTGATTGGAACAAATAAATTGCTCACATTATTTGCACAGTTGGAAAATACGTTGTCTCCTCTCAGTTGCAGAGGGTTTTACAACACTATATGGGTTGCTTGTTTCTTAACACCTTATATGGAGACAGTGTGTTTTCCAACACTGCAAATAACGTGAGAATTTTATTTGGTCAAATCAAATGAGGAAAATGAAATGCCATTTTGATCTCATGTTACATACATAGAGCTTTTTTGTTTACGAGTTAGCTTTCTCCTGATTGGAAGAAATAAATTGCTCGCATTATTTGCACAGTTGGAAACCACACTATCTCCTCTCAGTTGCAAAGGGTTTTACGACACTATATGGGTTGCTTGTTTCTTAACACCTTATATGGATACAATGTGTTTTCCAACACTACAAATTTTGTAAGCATTTATTTGGTCGAATCAGATGAGGAAAATGAAATGCCATTTTGATCTCATGTTACATACATAGGTGCTTTTTATTTACAAGTTACCTTTCTCCTAATTGGAACAAATAAATTGCTCACATTATTTGCACAGTTGGAAAACACGTTGTCTCCTCTCAGTTGCAGAGGGTTTTACAACACTATATGGGTTGCTTGTTTCTTAACACCTTATATGGAGACAGTGTGTTTTCCAACACTGCAAATAACGTGAGAATTTTATTTGGTCAAATCAAATGAGGAAATTGAAATTCCATTTCGATTGTACCAATCAGAAGAGAAAAAATAAACAGAAATAAAATGCTCACATTGTTTGCAGTGGTGGAAAACACACTGTCTCGTCTCAATTATTCCCTCATGAAAAGCGTTAGTTTTGAATGCTCCAAAAATGTAGTGAATTCCACCTTGATCTTTTAGAACAATTTTTTGGTGACGTAAATATGGCATTTCCCTTTTTTCATCTAATTGGAACAAATAAAATGCTCCCATCATTTGCAGTGTTGGAAAACACACTATCCCATGTTAGTTAGTTCATTATGAAAAGTTTTGTTTCATTATGCTCGAAGAATGTAATGAAGACCACTTTGAATTTTTTGAATAAATCTTTGCTACAGTCCAAATTTCATTTTACTTTCTTCCTCTAATTCGAACAAAATAATATACTCACATTATTTGCAGTGTTGGAAAACACACTATCTCCTCTCAGTTATTCCCTCACGAAAAGTTTTTGTTTCGTACGCTCAAAAAATGTAATGAAGTCCACCTTCATATTTTAGAACAACTCTTTGGTGACGTAAATATGGAATTTCCCTTTGTTCATTTGATTGGAACAAATAAAATACTCGCATTATTTGGAGTGTTGGAAAACACACTGTCGCATGCCAGTTAGTTCATTATGAAAAGATTTGTTCGAGTATTTTGGAGATAAAAAAATTATGTCTAGAAAACTCACTCTCCTGTGTCAAAATTATTATTTAGAAAACTCACTGTCCTGTGTCAATTAGTTTTGTCTGAGCATTTTATTTTTTGGAAACATATATATATAGTATGCATTGTTGGAAAACACGGTGTCCCATGTCAGTTACTTTAGTGCGAGCATATTTTTTGTTCTAAATTATTTTCTACAGTTATTTTTAAAATCATATGAGGAAATTAAAATCCAACTTTTAGTGTAAGTAAGAGTTTCTTTAATTTGTGAACATCAATGGACTTCACTACATTCTTACTGTCTACAAAACTAAAGGTTTTCATTACACTCATGTTGTCTACATGTAATTATGTGAAACTAATAACTTGTCATTTTCCTAGGACATAGAGCACCCAAGTTGTCTTGTCCATAAAATCTTTTTCAAGAACTTTCATAATATTATTGTCCTTTTTAGAGAGAGTAGAAAATTAATTTCAATAATCTTCCTCTTCAAGCGCAACTTTTAATGTACTTCCAATCAATGTTGACCATAGTTTGGCTAACTCCTTTTTTATCTCATTGAATCAAAATTAGAAAAGCGAAGTTATCCAAGGTGTGTTCATAATTGATTGGAATGCATTAAAAGTCACTTGAAGAGAAGGAATATTTAAATTCCTATGTACTGTTCTTGAAAAGGATAATAAGTTAGGGAAGCTCAAGAAATTTTTTTGATGAACAATACAATTTCGTGCAATGTGTCGTAGGAAAATTACAAGTTATTACTCTAGAAAGTGACACTTATGAAGCTTCAGAACTAATAAATAAAATAGTTATTACAGTTCATAGTGAAAAATATACTATGTTGTAGAAGTTATTCATGATAGAATTTACTTCTTCAACTCCATCCATAGCAGCATCTCTGAATTTCTTTGCATGCACAAATTGTCATGCAATACAAAACCTCTTCAATTTGTCCACTTGTGCATTTCCATTTTCCCTTTGCTAATACTGAGCATCCACCTTCATCAAATTCTCAAGATCATGGAGGATCTTTTCAGTCAGTACATTATGTATCTCACTCAACCGCTCTGCTTCTTTTCAAGTGTTTTTAGAGAAGATTTGTTTTTCATTCCATGCATTCTAGTACTTGCTGCCTCTAGTTCTTTGTTGCCATTTTCCCATTTCACATAGTGCACATGCTCATTCGTCAACTTCTGAAGAGGAGGAACAATCTCTTTAGTCAATACATTATCTATCTCATTCACTTTGGTTTGCTTCTTTTCAAGTGTTTTTAGAGCATATTCATTTTCAATTACATACTATGTACTACCTACTGGTTGAGTTCTGCATTACCATTTTTTGATTGTGCATATTGCACATGCACCTTCTTCAACTTCTGAATAGTAGGGAGAATCTCTTCGCTCAATACATTATCTTTTATCTATCTCATTCAATGTGGTTTGCATAAATTTCAAAGGTGATCTTCATTACATTCTTATTGTGTACTAAACGAATCTTTTTCATTATGTTCATACGGTCTATATATAAATTCATGTTGGAAAACACCAGGTGTGTAATCAAATTGAGGTGAGAGGTCACAAACCAATTGGGTTGTTACTGTGTTAATCAGAAAAGGTTTCGATTACATTCTTACTATTTTTTGAAATTCCTAGTTGGAAAATATTGGGTGTTATAAAACTTGCAACCCACATATTGTTCTAAAACCCTTTACAAGTAGCAACCCAATTGCTTAGTCACCCCTCACCTCAATTTCGTATGTTTTTTGTATTCCCCACCTGCAACTCCTCCCTGTGCTTGCACAAGCCACAGGGCCTATTTTTATCGGCTAGCAAGAGGTGGGAAAATCGACTAGACGGTTTCGTTATCTCTTTCCTACCATTTCTCTAAGGTTTTCTCCCGTACATCAGTTTCATCAATTTTATCCCCTATTTGGCGAGCTCCACACTACGATGTCTCTTCATGTTATGTATGTTTCTATGTATGGTTTCATGCATTTTTGTATGTACATAGGTACGTTTTGTGTAGAGATTAGTTGTGTCCCATTACATTCTTACTATGTACTAAACAAATATTTTTCATTGCGTTCTTATTGTCTATATATAAGTGCATAATGGAAAACAATGTGTGTGTAATGAAATTGAGCTGAGGGGTGACACAAATTAGGTTGTTACTACATTGATCAAAAAAAAAATTGAATATGCTCTTACTATTTTCTAAAATTCTGGGTTGGGAAACACTGGGTGTTATAGAAGTTGTAACCCACATACTGTTCTAAAACCCTTTACAAGTAGCAACCCAATTGCTTACTCACCCTCACCTCAATTTGGTAAGTTTTGTGGTTTCGCCACATGCAACTCCTCGCTGTGTTCTTCACCCTCTATGTTTGAGCATGGAGATTGAACCACAGAGTGTTATCCAATGTGTAATTATTTTGTGCATTATCATATTTAACCAATGTGATCACCTGCTATTTTTTGGTCAATCAAGATGATCGCCAAGGTTTTCATTGACTTCTTAACGTTTATTCTTGAATAGCGGATGCACACTATGCTTTGCAACCAATGTGTCTTGCAATAATTTGTATTTTTCAGTTATCTGTACAAGTAATGAAATAAACAGAAGTTTCACAGTGGTGCGTGGTATCTTTCTTGTGTGTCTTATCTGCCCTTATTGATTATGCAAATGATGGCCTCTTTCATATGCCAGGAGATATGAGTTTGAGATATATCTGAATGAGCGTTCATTGCTTCACAGTTCCAGTAGAATGGAAAAATGGTAGATATAATTGTTGATATATATTACTAGTGTTAGCGATAGGTTAAATTGGAAATTAAATTCCCATCGTACAAATTAATATGTTTGTTTATTGATTGTACAAGCTGACATGTTGTAGTTAGCACAACATATAATCCGATATCAATGAAGTTTGGAATGAAGTGAATTATTTGTAGCACCAAATGTCTTTAATTTTCCAATTTAATCTATCGCTAACACTTGTCTTTCTTCCAGGTGGTTGATATAGGCGAGGAAACAAAATTGAACAAAACAAGGGTAGGTGGATTGAGAAGGATGCTTCAAGAGACGTGAAACTTCTACAGTAAATACTAGTGATTCCAGCTGCCATGGCTTGAATCACAAGTGTATTAGATAGTTAAATTTCCAAAATTTATTTTGCATTTAGAAGTTTTGATTTATATATGGATGGGATGCTTATTGTGGTGAATGCAAACAATTTTCACTTTAATTTAAATAAAATAAATGTTACATTATTGTGTGTATTATATCCCAAAATTTTACGTGAATCATGTTTCCTCGTTGAAGAGTGAGTGTTGCATGGGAAATGTTTAAAGCATCAATGAAGGGTGATACTGCATCCTTTCTATTATCCTTCTCATAATTAATTTGTGTTAATTTTAGGTTGATTTCTTCAACACTACATCAATATCATTTATCTCCCAAAATAGAACAGGAACCTTTGGATCCATGGTAATTAGATCAGATATATTTTGAAAAGAACATAATATTTATGATTTTACATTAGAGTAATTCTCCTTTTAAATCATGTACCTTTGTTTAGTTGTGGAGCATTGTTGTATAGTTGGGTTTCATAAGGTTGTGAATAAGGAACATTGTTATATTCTAATTGTTTTTACTAAGTATAATATACCATATAAACTGCAAAGGCGAGGCCATAATAACACAAAAATGGTCATTAGGTTTCCCAAATTTTGTAATGGAATTGCTCTTTTGTAACACAATTCAAAAGTTTTGAAAACACAATGTGTTTTGCATTGTAGAAGCCTCTTTACAAATATGAGTTTTCCTTGTTGCCACTTTGGAGGTTTAGAAACATAATGTGTTGTCAATTGTGCAAATGCTTATGCCGAAAAGAAACACCTATGTACATACAAAAAACACATAAAACCATAAATAAAAGCATACATAGCAACATACATGGAAACAAAAAAGTGATGAAATCGACAAACGGGACCAAACGTCTGGGAAACGGTAGGTAGGAGTTAACAGCGCCATCAGGTTGGTTTTCCCGCCTCATGTCGGTTGATAAACACGGGTGCCTTAGCTTGGCCGTGAATTTTTTCTTTCATCAGCTTTTTTCTAGTGTGAGAAAATTGGAGGCGGATTGGTGTGGGCCTTTTTGGTTTGGAGAAAGAAAGGTGAAAACATGATTTGTTTCTAGTCTGCATTTTGAAAGATAAAGGTTGGAGTGCATGTGGAGGAGTTGGAGGAGGAAAATGACCAAATTGAGGTGGCAGGTACTATCCAATAGTGTTGCAAAGGATTTTACAACACTATTTGGGTTGCTTGTTTCTTAACAACTAGAGTTTTCCAAAATGAATTGTTGCAAAACAAAATGAAGTGTGTACTATGAAGCACACTATGTGTTGACAGTTAATAGATTCCCCCTTAAATGAGAGATTTGCTATTTGATAAAATGGAACACCATCTATACGTTTGTATATTTGCATTTCAAGACAAAGGTTGGGTATAAGTAAAGGTAGGCTTCAAAACACATTATGTTTTCCAACATGCACTACACAACGTTCACCACTTTCAACTAGTTTATTCATGGGTAAACCCACAAAAGTGGTTTACAATTCAAGTGAGGAAGGAAAACTCGCAAAAAATGACCCCATCCAAAAAAAATTAGGGGTTCAAACAAACTTGTAGGTTCGAGAAAACCCATTAAATATTGGCCCCACATTTCCCGCCCAAAAAAACAAAGAAAATGCAAAAGGAAAGGGGGTTCGAGTGAAACCCCTTTGCCCTCATTCTCCCCCTCGGGCACTTTAAAGTCCAGATTTTTATGCTTCGAAGCTTGGGTTGAGGATGAAAATAGAGGAGACTTCACAAACCCAACTAGAATCAAGCAGTCCTTGGAATGAGCTATCCAACGACTATAATTTTAATATATTTTGGTTTTATTATGTATTTGTTTTTTTAGTTTTATTAAACATAGGTTTTTCACCAAAAATCAAGCTCTTTGTTCTGCACATGTGGAAAAATAGCATATTATCAAAAAAAAATTAAAATATGAGTGCACCAGATATTGAAGTCCTTGATCCAACAAAAAAAAATTGAATTTTGATACAAAAAAAGTTATGCGTTATACAGTCCTATGTCTGAATTATAATTGGTTTGACTTTGAAACTTGATTAAAAAAAAATATTCAATAAAAACTATCTAACCAAGTGGAAGCACTAGATATCAGAGTTACCAATCTAAATTTAAAAGAATTAGAATTTTATCCTTCATGGAAAAAAATTATGCATTATACGTGAGCCACTTTTTAAAAATGTTGTTTTCTAAAAAAATAGTTTTCGAGGGAGATGGAAAAGAAGTGCAATCTGATTCCAAAAATTTTGAAAAAAATATATTTAGAATCTACAAACAAAATTTCATGAAACTCTAGTTTGCATCATCTTCAAATTCCTCACAGTTTTTCCGCTATAGGTGCTCGAAAGTGAAGATTTAGTTAAAAAAAAAATTCAGTGTCCAGTTTGGCCAAAAATTGTAAACCACTATTGTGGGATCACCCTCATTATTGCCAATAACAGCAATAAATTGGTTTTCTTTCTATTTTTAATACACACCTACATATATGGGTTTAAAAACCAAAAGGGCTTGGGTATGTTGTGATGTGGAGGTTGAAAAATGCAATGTGTTATGAAGCATGCAATTTGTTATATACTTGAAACTTAAACACAACAATGGAAGGTGTGATTTTGAAGACATTCATACTGTTTCATAACATTCCATGTTGCAAAACTATACATGTTAAGAAGCAAGCAACCTGCTATGAGACAACCCCTTACATGTAAACAAAGAGATTCAAACAATTGAAAACCCACATTGTGTTTTCCAAAATACAACTATTTTGTGCACTTTTTTTTTCAATCATCCAAAATTTAAACACAACAATGGAAGGTGTGATTTTGAAGACATTCATACTATTTTGTAAAACTCCATGTTGCAATGCCCTACATGCTAAGAAGAAAGCAACCCACCATGAGACAACCCTTTATATTTAAACAAGGACATTCAAATAACTGAAACCCAACATTGTGTTTTCCAAATTGCAATTATTTTGTGCACTTTTTTTTCAATCATGCAAAATTTAAATGCAATTTGTCCCAAATTAAAAGTCCTTATAAATTTTGAAAGGGTTTTTCAATACATTCAGACTGTCTATAGTATAAAATATTTTGAAGGAATTCTTTCTATTTAGTAAGAATGCATGTTGGAAAACCCTAGGTGTTAAGAAACAAAAAATGCATATAGTGTTGTAAAACCCTGTGCAAGTGAGAAGAGATAGTGTGTTTTCCAATACTGCAAATAATGTGAGCATTTTATTTGTTCCAATCAGATAAAGAAATTGAAATGACATTTGGACTGTAGCAAAGAGTTGTTCAAAAATTTGAAAGTGGACTTCATTACATTCTTGGAGTCATGAAATAAAACTCTTCATAACGAACTAACTGAAATGGGATAGTGTGTTTTCCAACACTATAAACAATCTATAAGAACACTATGCCTTGCAGGTTTCATAATACCTATTGTTTTCCAATTTCATTACATTCTTGGCACCTCATTTTTCTATTTGCAAATAATGGTTTCAAATGCCATGTTTTTTTGGTTTTTTTTTCATTCTAAAATATGATTTTGAAAACCCATCAGTGTTGACACATTTTCCTGGTGACGAGAAAGGCCACGGCATGTTAGAGTTAACATTTGACCGTCAAGTCTTTCCATCAGTGCAATTTGTCCGTTCAGCCTTCTTTTCCATCGGGTTATTTTGTTCCAATCAAATGAAGAAAGTGAAATGAGATTTCGACTGTAGAAAATTGAAATTTAAAAGTGGGCTTCATTACATTCTTGCAGCATACCAAAACAAAACTCTTACATATTCTGCATGGTTTCTGATTTCTCTAAACGTTATTCAATTATTTCACTCATATTTCCACAATGGGTTGTCAGTTATTTCATTCGACAATTGCAAATTTTCATATTTCCTATTGCTCTCTAGCAACCTACAAAACGTCATTGTGGAAAATGGCGAAAAAAATGGGACCTCATCTAGGCTTTTTTCTATTTGCTAATAATTGTTTTCAATGCCACATTTTGGGCTTTTTGCCCATTCCAAAATATGATTTTTAAAACATGATGACTATTATGATGCATGTGACATGCGTTTTTGTAGGGAGAATAGCCTCGTCTGAATTGCAAAAGGTTATCTCCTTGCAACATGGCTTAAACATGATAACGTATTTCCCTTCTTCAGGGATAAGACATGTCTGATTATTATTGCTAGTTGATCTTTGCATTCGATTGTGTAAGAAATTTTGCATCAATGTTTTAGATCAAACTTCGTGATCCATCGTCAGGATGAAGAAGAGAACATAAGGGGTGACCATGATGCTCTCTTCTTCATCCTGATATTGGATCATGGAGTCTGATCTGAAAGGTTGATGCAAAAATTCTTACACAATCGAATCCAGAAATCAACTAGCAATAATCAATATGGATTGTCAAAAAATTGATATCATTTATGTCTGATTATGTTATCATTTCAATGACATGTTTTTTCAAGGATAATAGCTTTATTTTACTATATTTTGTAGGGGGGTTATCTTCTGTCCTACAATTGGACATCGCTATTCTCCCTAGAAGAATGCATGTCACAGGCATCATAACATATAAAAATGCATTAAAACATACAAAAATACATACACCACATGATGGGATAGTGATTGCAACCTAGGTGGTGATGACCCCAACCAACTCAAAAATGATCAGACCCAAACAAGAAACCAGCCCCTTAAACACTATACACTCAACTTACTCCAAACACACACCTAAAGGCTTGTAGCCATCCAAAACTAACTTTTCTCAATATCTTTTAGAGAAGGTCGTAGAGAGACCTACTAGACATCATCTGAGGCACACTTCAACTCCTGACACAACATATTGAAAAATATTATTTGAGGTTTCTTTGAGACAATCTTGTAAACCAATAGACTGCCCCTGTCTGAAAACCACCAAATAGCCCTCTTTTACAAAGGAGGTACCTCCTAAACACCTAGTTACCACCAAAAATAAATTGATAGACCTTAATTATGTTGCAAAACCTCAAAATCCACCATCATACCTCATATCCATGACCACTAAGACACCATTCTTCAAAACCATCATTTTTCATACAATTACCAAGGGTTTATTGAAAGTCTCGACTCCTAGGCTTACCAGACCTCACCAAAGCCTCCAACACATCACAATTACCCTGCACAAGGTCAAACAACCCTTACATAGAAGGTTCCTTCAACATTTCATCAAAACCTTGTCCCAACACCTCATCTTCACATGGAAAAACACATTGTTCAGCCCTAGGGCATCACCCAAATCCAAACAACTCCCTTCCTCTACCTTCAAAACCATAAAAAAATCTAACCTACCATAAGAGGATTCATTCCACTGAGATACAGACTTTGACAGTAAGTGGAATGAGTTAGTATGTCATTTTAACTTCAAACAAACCCCTCACTAGCCTTTTACAGACAGATTCAGAAAATGGAAGAAATCTCACTCAAATCTAAATGCTAGACTCTCAAACTAGATTCAAATGAGAGATAATTCATTCCCATACAAAATAAAATAATTTCCCAAGCATAACACATATTGTACGGGCCATACAGATCCTAAAAAGTTCAAAAATATAGTGAAAATTACAAAAAATAGCGTTGTAATTGATTTGAAATTCTCAATACATCATTCAACAACCCCAACCCGAGCCTTCTAGAGGATTTTTATACATATTTCATTCAAAACTACCCATCCTAATGCCTATAAATTCTTTTCAAATTCCTATGACCCTTCACATTCTAAAAGTTGCATTTTTTCAATTTTTGTTATAACAACTTTTACACTTTTTTCAACTTTTTACATTTTAACTCAAATGACTCAAAACTGACCCAACATACATGAAAATGGTCTCAATAGACCTTATTTAGTGTAAATATACCTTATCTATTTCCAAAATACCCTAACACCTAGACTTTAACAAATTGACCTCCTATTGCAAAGTTCATTTGCTTGGTGCTCCTGCACCATACAACCCATCTGAAAAAGAACTCATGTCACATGAGTTGTGCCTTGTACCATGCTCCATCTCAGTTCCACCCTATTTTCCACATAATCTTTGATCTGAAAATCTTCTCCATTGGTTCCAATACTGAAGTCCTACATCCTTGACCTTACTTGTACTTGGACATGTCTTCATTTTTGTAATCAGACCTGATAATGGTCTTCTAACTGTCCCTTGACCAAAACCAAATGATGTTTCTACCTTCATGCCTACAAACAAACACCTACCAGTTGTTCCTTGGACTGACTTCTTTCTCTCATCTTCATGCTTGTAACTTCCCTTGATTTCTTGTCCACTTTGTCCTCTCATTACTATCATCAGACCTTCTATCTTTTCAGCACCAAGTACCACTGTACTACCATTTTTATAACCCTTTGTACCTGTAGATCCTAATTTTCCTTTCACTTTTCTTACGATCAATGGACACACAATTTTTCCTATCAAAACATTATCAACCTAATTCACTGTCAACTTACCCTTCAACCCTAAATCAACCTTCTCACATGTTGTCCCAGCATCCTCAAGCTTTGAACTGACTGTAGTACCCACCTTTTTGTCTTCTTTCACAACCTCTGCAAGTTCTTTCTTCCCACACATGATTACCTTAGCCTCTTTACCCTTACCTTTGTCTTCTTCCACAAGTGGAGTCAAAATAAATGCACATCCATCTTTCTCTATGGTTTAAGTATTTGCTTTCCCATCATATAGTGCATGCTTGTCAAACTGCCAAGGCCTACCTAGGAGTAAGTGGCGACAATCCATGGAAAAAATGTCACACACTAACTTGTCTTTATAGCCTCCTATTCGAAACTCAAAAACATATTTTTCATTAACCAAAAGTGATTTCCCATCACTCAACCAAGACACCTTATATGGAAATTCATGAGGAATCTTTTGCAAATTTCGTTTACTAACCATCTCACTTGACACCATATTCTCAGTAGGGCCTGAATCAATGACAATTTTTCATACCTTGTTCTCACACTTACATGTGGTCTTGAAGAGATTCTTTATTTGCAATGGTTCCCTCTCCTTTGTTTCCTTAAGTATGATCTTCCTCATCGTCAATGTTTCACCAATTTCAGGAGCAGCAAGATAGCTTGGAGAATTGGTACTTTCACACTCCTCTTCTTGTACTATTTGAGCCCTCCTTTTAGTCCTCCTTTCACTTCCACTTGATGAAGCACCAAAATTTTTAGGGCACTTGTATGATGGATTCCCAAATTCATTGCAATTATAGCATCTTCCTGCAAAGATATTTGAACTTCTGCCTCTAAAGCCCCTAAAACATCCTCTTGCATTAGCACCTTACTCTTTACCTTTACTTGCTTCTTCTTGTTCCTCAAATGGCTACTTTGATGTAGTGATTGATCCTCTCCCTCTTGTATTATTACCTCAGCCTCTCATAGTCTTATCTTGCCTTATTTTGATCTTTTCCTCCACCCTAATAGCCAATTGGAAACACTCTTCAGCAGTCTTTGGGTTAGCAACAACCAATTCATATTGTATATTGAATCTAAGGCCACCTAGATATCTAGCCACTTTTAAAACTTCATCTTCATCTCTTCTTGACCTTATACTTAATTTCTAGAATTCCTCAGTATAGGTCTTGACTCTAAATCCTTTTGCTTCAAACCTTGTAATTTCTTATACAATTGAACTTCATAGTCTTTAGGAAGAAATTTTCCTTTAAGTTTTGCTACCATCTTGTCCCAAGAAACTATCCTTGACTTACCTTTCTCTCTCCTTTTTGTTTGCTCATAGTCCCACCATAGAAGTGCATGACCTTCGAGTTTTGTCTTTGCTACCTTCACCTTCTACTCATCAAAAATGTCTTCACTTTCAAAGTGGTTGTCCATGGTTGCAATCCAATCAAGTAACTATTCCTCATTCAAATTTCCACCATACATGGGTAGATCAACCTTTACCTTATGAGAATCACCTCTGACTTCCTTGAGCAACTTTTTCATCCTCTGATCTTCAAGGTCTAACTCTTCATCTACATCTTCATATTCTCCATCTTCCTCTTCATTTGATTCACTCTCTGCTTCATCTCTTCTCTTCTTTGTTTCCAAGGCAGCAAGCCTTTCCAACACAACATTATGAGACTCCAAAAGCTTGGCATGTTTCTTTGTTAACTCCTGCAACTCTCTAGCAACACCAACATTCTTCGAAGGCATCTTTACAAGTTTGTCTTTTCACCTTCCAACCTGCAAACTTCAATCAATCACCTGCAAAAGATCTAATAACTAAGATCTGATACCACCTAATAGAAACCTAGGTGGTGATGACCCCAACCAACTCAAAAATGATCAGACCCAAACAAGAAACCAGCCCCTTAAACACTATACACTCAACTTACTCCAAACACACACCTAAAGGCTTGTAGCCATCCAAAACTAACTTTTCTCAATATCTTTTAGAGAAGGTCGTAGAGAGACCTACTAGACATCATCTGAGGCACACTTCAACTCCTGACACAACATATTGAAAAATATTATTTGAGGTTTCTTTGAGACAATCTTGTAAACCAATAGACTGCCCCTGTCTGAAAACCACCAAATAGCCCTCTTTTACAAAGGAGGTACCTCCTAAACACCTAGTTACCACCAAAAATAAATTGATAGACCTTAATTATGTTGCAAAACCTCAAAATCCACCATCATACCTCATATCCATGACCACTAAGACACCATTCTTCAAAACCATCATTTTTCATACAATTACCAAGGGTTTATTGAAAGTCTCGACTCCTAGGCTTACCAGACCTCACCAAAGCCTCCAACACATCACAATTACCCTGCACAAGGTCAAACAACCCTTACATAGAAGGTTCCTTCAACATTTCATCAAAACCTTGTCCCAACACCTCATCTTCACATTGAAAAACACATTGTTCAACCCTAGGGCATCACCCAAATCCAAACAACTCCCTTGCTATGCCTTAAAAACCATAAAAAAATATAACATACCATAGGAGGAGTCATTCCACTGAGATATAAACTTTGACAGTAAGTGGAATGACTTAGTATGTCATTTTAACTTCAAACAGACCCCTCACTAGCCTTTTACAGATAGATTCAAAAAATGGAAGAAATCTCACTCAAATCTAAATGCTAGACTCTCAAACTAGATTCAAATGAGAGATAATTTATGCCCCTACAAAATACAAGAAGTTCCCAAGCATAACACAGATTGTACAGATCGTACAAACCCTAAAAATTTCAAAAATATAGTGAAAATTGCATAAAATAGAGTTGTAATTGATTTGAAATCCTCGGTACATCATTCAAAAACCCCAACCCGATCCTTCTAGAGGATTTTTATACATATTTCATTCAAAACTACCCATCCTAATGCCTATAACTACTTTTCAAATTCCTATGACCCTTCACATTCTAAAAGTTGCATTTTTTCAATTTTTGCTATAACAACTTTTACACTTTTTTCCAACTTTTTACATTTTAACTCAAATGACTCAAAATTGACCCAACATACATGAAAATGGTCTCAATAGACCTTATCTATTGCTAAAATACCCTAACACCTAGACTTTAACAAATCGACCTCCTATTGAAAAGTTCATTTTCTTGGTGCTCCTGCACCAGACAGCATATTGTGAAAAATAATTGGAGATTGGAAAACACTCTATGTTGTGAGTTATTTCATTCTGCACGTCAAAAGTTGAAGGTTTGAGAGCATGGGGTGGAGTTGCAGGTGCGAGATATATAAAAGCATCCAAATTCAACTGAGGGGTTAGTAATGAATTGGGATGTTACTTGTGAAGGGTTTGTAAATGGTATTTAGTTTGTAGGTTTAATAAAACCCAGTGTTTTCCAACCTATAATTACACATTGTTGGCCTTTCCATTGTATGAAAATTTTGACCTATCAATACTCGATACAAGCGTTAGATAAGACCTCTATAAATACATGACAACATTTCATGACAATTGGGCATCTTTGGAGCTACTTTGCAATATTCACAAAACAAGCTCTTCTCTCCAACACACATCACCACCTCTTCCACAATTTCATCCACTCAGGTCCATGATGTCAAAAGGTGTCATTAATGTATGATGGAGAGAAGTGCATGTTTTGGAAATGAGAAAGGTATGCTTCTATAAGAGAGGGGGACCACCACGTGCAAGACCCCAGGTCACGGAGGGCCAAGATGCGAGAGGCTGCCCTAACTTACCTCAGCTAGATTGGATGTTTAGGGTATGAGGATGAGAATGATGAGGACTATAAAGTCCTACGACCACTCTACGATCCTAAATTTCGAAGTGGGGCTAGGCGAGTTGATTTTTAGGTCCAAAACTATGCCTTGGGAAGCTCTCTGCTTGAGGATGAAAGTGCGGTCTTTAGACAATAGAGCGGCATGTTGGCGTCTCCAAAGTGTGTTGTGTCCATACAGCCAAACAATAGCAAAGGTGAGGTCAAACCTAGAAAAACTAGCTAACAGTCGAGCTAACTAACTAAAGGGCCAAAATGATGCGATTAAGTAAATAAAGTATTCTCTAATATTATAAATCAGAAAGGAAAGAGTGAAAAGGGAAAGAATGATCTCACCAAGAAATTTAGCCACCAGCTAGCTCCTCGAAAGCATGTACTCCTACACACAAAAAGAGAGGAAAATTTTGGGTGGCTGTATAGGGGCCTGCCTCAGTCAAACCCCCATTTAGGTGTTTCCACCTCCATGGACAACCAAGGAAACAAGATAAAGAAAGTAATGTAGTGAAAAGAACAAAAGCACTACAAATCAGTAAAGTGCTAACTCAACCAAGTGATAGAAGGAAAGAAAGGGAAGATTACCACCTCCACCAAGAGCACTCAAGGCTACTTGGTGGAGAAAATGAGAGTACTCGAGCCTCTGTTGCAATGGTGTTTCATTCCCAACTTGTTCTACCAAAGATGGAGTGTTGTATTTGCTACAATGGAGAGCTTGTAAGCTTGAAGTGAGTGAAAGTGAGCTTGTCAAGTGATAGAATGAGTGCTTGAAGTTGTGAAGAATCTAGATTGAATGCTTAGAGGATTGTGTAGAAGATCAGAAGAAATTAGAATGCACGCTGAAGGGATGAACTTGAAGAAGGAATGGAGAAAAATGGCCACATTTGGGTCAGTCGGCCAAAGGGGGCGTTACAACTTGACTCCCAATGAGAAGTGTAATGCCTCTATAGGTTTAGCCATAGGAGTTTGCCAGGGATGTAAGCACACCACGTGGACATCTGCATTCTGCACGGCCGTTTCTGACAGAAATTCCTCCACCGATGCTCAAAACAGGCACCAAGTGGGATGCAAGTAGCGAGCTTAGGTGGAATTAAGCCTCTGAACTTGGTTTTCTTAAGTAGAGAGGGAAAAAGGGTGAATTTACACATGGGGTGCAAATTTACTCCTATACATTTTTCCCCCATTTTAGCAAGCATGAATACTGATGAGTGCTCGGTAAAGTAAATCAAGGAGAGAGCAAGGTTAGAGATGTATACCTGAATTGTCAAGGAAGTAGAGATCGGTCTAGCATACCTAAAGGTGCAGGGAAAGAAAAGGACCCCATAGCTAATCAGAACTATGAAGTTGGAAAAAGAGAAAGTGCCTTATAGGTTCTCAGTCCTGTAAGGAAGGTGTCCCCCAAAAACTCTAGCATGGAGGAGACCAAAAGGAAGTTCCCTACAGGTTCTCAGTCCTGTAGGGAAGGTGTTCCCCAAAAAATATAGCATGGAGGAGACCCAAAGGAAGCGCCCTACAGGTTCTCGATCCTGTAGGAAAGGTATTCTCCATGAACTCAAGCATGAAGAATATCCAAGGAAGCACCCCATAGGCTCTCAGTCCCATAGGGAAGGTATTCTCCACGAACTCGAGCATGAAAAACACCCAAGGAAGCACCCCATAGGCTCTAAGTCCCATAGGGAAGGTAACCCCCAATATCTCTTGCATGGAAGAAACCCGAGAAAGTTCCTTATATTCTCTCAGTCTTGTAGGGGAACCACCCCCAAGATCTCTCACATGGAGGAAGCTAAAAGGAAAGTAGACTCTGTAGAGTCAAAAAGTGGCCATGTAGGCAAGTGAGCAGACAATTGCATAGAATGTCGACAATTTTGAAAACTTTTGAAGGGATTCCTTGGGAACCTGCCATGAAGAGAGGGTCCACTCAAGGGATGCGCAGTTCAGAATAGATGTTATTTTTTCTCAAATCAATCCTTCATCAAAGAATCCTTTTGAAAGATGTTCACTTCATCAAGGAATTCGAAAGGAAAAATATGCCCCCATGTGAGGGGAAGATAAAAGTTGTTCCCACTTCGGGGGAAGGTTTAAATCCTTTCTTTATGAACCCATGATGAAGGAAACATGTTACATTAGGGTTTCGAGTTGAGAATATGATTTTTAAGAAAGGTTTGCAAGGATTTTTGAGAAAATATTTGTTGGCAACGAATGCATTTTCTAAGAATCGACATGTTAAAGAAAGAACGTTGTCACACATAGGAGGGACAACTCAAGCAAAGAAGAGGAAAAGATAAACCAAAAAAGAGAAACACAAATAAAGGGCACAAAGGGATTTGGTTTGGAGGGTTCAGATCTGTCTGAGCTCATATAAATAATAGGTAACCGCGATGCAAGTGAAAGATCATCAATCCCCAACCAAATCAAGAAGAATGCATGAGAAGATAAAGTAAAAATTAAAAATTGGGTCAACATGGAAGGGAAGCCTAAATTCCCCCAATTCTTTGCATTATCCCCAATTTATCAAAAATCAAGCACAAACATGGAAGAATGACGATACAAATAGAAGAAGTTTTATGACAAAAAAATCACACTTGTATCCAAGCACCAATAGGGGTGACGAGGGTCATCCAGGCACACATAGCACGATCACAGGGGGGAACACATCACAAAACATACTCACACACAAGATCAAGAAGAAGCCTCCTAACATTGATCAGCCAAGAGGTCATTTGCTTCCCACTCTAGATCATCATAGGGGGAAGGAGGAAAAGCCTTCCATGGAGGGATGTTAAGAGGAGGGGCGTCCAGCCCTCCCACAACAAGGGCTAAGGAATATGGCCCCTCAAGGTCCTCTCCATCGATCTCTTGTGGAGTCAAGGTCAGCAATTTTGCGAAGATCATTAACAAGGTCGGAACTTCATCCATGGAGTTAAACATACACCCCACAGAAGCGTCATGTCTAACTTCAGCGGATGGGGTAGGTTGAGCCTGAGATTCACCACTAGGCTCGCCGAGTGACTCGGGAGCAATGACAAACTCAGGGGAAGCCTGGACTGGTTTTGTCACTAGGACAGAACAAGTCAGCATAGGACCACCTTGTGAAGAAGGTGGGCTCCTCTTACGCCCTTCGTTGCTAGAAGGACCACTCTTCACCTCCTTCTTCGTTGGAGGAGATGAACTCCCCACTGATGAGGCTAGAGGTGCAAAGGAAGAGGAGGAAATAACCGTAGCAGATATGACCAAGGTAATAACCATATCCATGGGCTTTGGAAAAGGCTAAATATCCAAAACAGACATCAGCAAAGGTGGCTCCACTGAAGGAGCGATGAAAACTTGTACCCCCTTGGAGTTAGGTGCATTTTCACTCAGAGCAGAAGCCGAAAATAGTGCAGGACCAGACTGGAGTGAAGAAAAAGGGAGGGAAGAGGGTGACACTACAGGAGGCCCTAAAGCAGAGGTGGTCATCTCTTTCTCCCCTCTTTGCAAGGTGGCCTACTCAGTTAAGAGGGCCTTTCGCTGGCGCTTACGCTCATGCACAAGGTGGTTTCTTCGGCTCTTGGAGTTGGAGGCCAGAGATTGCGAAGGAGAAGAAGGCTCCTACTCAATCATAGGAACATCCACTATGGCCATTTCTAGAGGAGGAATGAATTCCTGAATGGGAGCAGGAGAGACGGGCTGCAGGACAGCGGGAGGAGTTGGTACAAGGGCCTCGGTAGCGAGCCTCTTCCCACTTGCTACCTTGGGAGCAAGGGTGGTAGGAGGCCGCGGATCGAATTCCCTATGGGAAACTTTCTTTCTACCATACAAATAGTACCATGATCTGGTGTATTCATTAGGAAGATCTGCGATCCTGAGCTTGGGCCTACGCCAAAGAGGAATCATCAGACTTAGTGGATATCCGATAGGCCTACTCATCCACTACTCTTCCTAGGAAAGGGGAGAGGATGAGGCATTCTGGGAAAATTCATCTTCTCTTTGTCTTTACTAGAAGGAGAGGGAGTCGGCATGGGCTTCTCCTCTTTCTTTGGAGAAGGGGGAGTAGTCGGTGTGACCTTCTCCTTCTCCTTTAGAGAGGAGGAGGCGACTGATTGCTGCACAGCAAGAAGGGTCAATTTTGGCTGTCCTTTGCCACCAATCTTATACTTTACATAATTCTTGTAAAGTAGGTATGTTCTTGGAGGAATCAAATCAACTGGGGAGGGCCAAAAGTGATCTAGCAAGTATCCACCACGAGACACCAAGGGTTGATATCTGGTGTCATGCACTACATGCATGACACCTTCATGGGAAAACTTTAAACATTTTTGAATAATGGAGGCAATTCCATTCATGGAAGCCAACCAAGGAATTCCTTGCTTCACCCTAAACAAATCTGACTTAGGGATAACATCAAAAACTATGTCAATAGTTTTGGGTTCAACCAAGATGGACAGGGTTATCGAACCGTAAGGTTTAAGACTCATACCATCATGTGTATGGATGGTAGATTTTGTTTCTTCATATTTTTCCTTTCCAATGAATTTAATACTAATGTTTCCTCTATAATAACATTCACGCGACTCACGGGGTCTACCAAGACTCCTATCACAATGTTACCATTGATGCGAGAGGGATGTAGAGAAGCGAGGGTTTATTGTTCAAAGGTAGATCTTGTGATGTGAATGTAATATCCAAAGAACCGGGTGCAAGTAGAGTAGTAGAAATTACCCTGACCATGTTAACATAGGCCTCAGGTTGAGTAACAGAATCAATGGGATCTACAATCATGTTAGCAGAATGCGACAGAAACGGGTTCGTGTATATGTGCAATTCACTATTAGCTTTCACCATTGATTTGTTAGTGTTTTTTATTCCCATTGAGATGAATGGTATCGTCCTCGATACGGTCTTGTATCTCATGACATGGGTGCATGTAACATTTGGTATCATGTCCATTAACCCGATGGTACTGACAATAAGTGCTTCCATCATACTAACTAGGGTAAGGTTCCTTAATAGGCTTTGAAGTCAAAAAATTTATGATCTTATCCTTCAGAAGCTTCTTAACTTTTAGTTATTCTTGAGGCCGTTGTTATCAGCAGTGGCGACTACATTCATAATCGTCTTTCCTTTCCCAGAGATTGATACGATGGATTTTCCCTCAAAATGAGAGCACAAGGAGGAACCCCTAAACTGAATTGTTTGCTCGTACTCTCCCAAGGCTACACACAAGTGCGTGAAAAGTTTCCTATGAATACCTTCTGCACGTAAGAATTTGGCAGCCGATACAAGATTTTTGAGAGGAGCACTTGGTAGCGCACTATGAAATCAGTGATTTTTTCATTATATCCTTGTTTACACTGGACAAGATCCGAAAAGGTCATCTTCGATCTGATGTTTGCTTGAAATTGTCTAAGAAATTGATTAACAAGTTGGTCGAATGAGAAAATGGAATTTTTAAACAAGGAACAGTACCACTCAAGCATTGTATCCTTGAGAGATCGGGGAAATAGTTTGGCCATCAAGGCATCATGATGGAAAAATTTTGTGCACAGGGCATTAAAGGCAAACACGTGTGTCTGTGGATCTCCTTTACCATCATACTTTTCAAATTTAGGTATCACCATTCCCTTGGGGAAAGGAGTATTCAAGATTGCAACCGACAATGGGCTATGTCAAAAAAAAGGTTGAAAGATAGGCTAGGCAGAGGCTTGGGAAAGACTCGCTAACTGGCTCTGCATCTTACCCATGTTCTAAAGAAGGGTATTCAAAATAGGTCCAATAGAAGATAGAGGGCCATAGGAACCTCCCCCAGAGTTTCCGCCAAGGCCACCTCCAGAATCGCCACCGGTGTGACCTCCGCCAAAGCTACTACCAGAGCCATTGCCGCTAGTAGGGCCTCCTCCAGAGCCACCACCATGACCTCCACCAGAGCCACCTCCACCAGCACCACCTCTACTACCGAATCCTCCACCACTACCAAAGCCTCTGCCACTCATCCCGCCAAAGCCTCCACCACTAGAGGTGACTGGAGGGGTGAAGCTAAAGCCCAAGGGGACTCTATTAACTTTCATAGTTTCAGGTTTGTTTAGAGATGGAAGGGATATTGATAGAAGGGACCACGTCAGCCATATAGACGGACGTGGGAGGCATCGATACTCTTGTCATTCATGCTCTTTGAAAGTGACTCCTTGTGCAAAACTAGGGTTGCTCGAAGGAGCACAAGCTTTAATGAGATCAAAGAGGCTAGTCAGAAGTTCTATGCCTGTTCGATCTTTACTCATCATATGCTTTAACCCACTGATGACCCGCGTGGCTCTAGCCATCTTCAGATTTATTTCCAAGTGATTTTCTAGGTTTCCTAATCCCTTAGTGAGGGTGGCAACGTATTCTATAGGGATTTGAATGGACTCATACTCGCCCAATGATGATGGTGTGGGAGACGTAGGGGGAGTGGGAATGTGATTGTTTTCATCAACAAATCCCAACTCGTTCCTTGACATCTGCTCCTATGTAGCCACACTAACGGTGAGACTAGAGAAAAGGCCCATAGAGAGACAAATAGAGACCTTTGTCCTTTCCATTGGAAGGTGTCACACACTTCTCCTAACGATGTACCTAGAAGTTGTAGGCTGGGTTGTGATGATCATAAACCTTCACAACACTCAAGAACACAACAGTCACGAAGTACTCGAAGGAAGCCTCAACACTGACGGATGAACAAGCGTTGGTTCACGTTAGGTTCACCAAAAATGGAAGAGAGGGGGACCATCACATGCAAGACCCTAGGTCACAGAGGGCCAAGACGTGAGAGGCTTCCCTAACTTACCTCAATTATATGGGATGTTTAGGGTATGAGGATGAGAATGATGAGGACTATAAAGTCCCACAACCACTCTATGATCCTGAATTTTGAAGTGGGGCTAGGCGAGTTAATTTTTAGGTCCAACGCTAAGCCTCAGGAAGCTCTCTTCCTGAGGAAAAAATCACGGTCTCTAGACGACAGCACGGTGCACTGGCGTCTCCAAACTGCATTGGAATCTGTACGGCCAGACAACAGCGAAGGTGAGGTCAAACCTAGAAAAACTAGCTAACGGCCCAACTACCTAACTAAAGGGCCAAAATGATGCGATTAAGTAAATAAAATATTCACTAATATTATAAAGAAAAAAGGAAAGAGTGAAAAGGGAAAGAATGATCTAACCAAGAAATTCAGCTACTAGCTATCTCCTTGAAGGCACGTACTCCTACACACAAAAAGAGAGGAAAATGTTGGGTGGTTGTATAGGGGCCTGCCTCAATCAAACCCCCATTTAGGTGTTTCCACCTCCATGGATAGCCAAGGAAGTGAGATGAAGAAAGTAATGTAGTGAAAAGCACAAAAGCACTACAAAGCAGTAAAGTGTTAACTCAACAAAGTGATAGAAGGAAAGAAAGGGAAGCTTACCACGTCCACCAAGAGCACTCAAGGCTGCTTGGGGGAGAAAACGAGAGTACTCGAGCCTCTGCTGCAATGGTGTTTCATTCCCAACTTGTTCTACCAAAGATGGAGTGTTGTGTTTGCTGCAATGTTGAGCTTGTAAGCTTGAAGTGAGTGAAAGTGAGCTTGTGAAGTGATAGAATGAGTGCTTGAAGTTGTGAAGAATCTGGATTGAATGCTTAGAGGATTGTGTAGAAGATCAGAAGAAGTTAGAATGCATGTTGAAGGGATGAATTTGAAGAAGGAATGGAGAAAAATGGCCACATTTGGGTCAGTCGGCTGAAGGGGGCGTTACAACTTGACTCTAATGAGAAGTGTAATGCCTCTACAAGTTCAGTCGCATGAATCTTCCAGGGACATAAGCACGTTGCACAAACTTCTATGCGTTGTGCGGGCAACATCGATAGAAATGCCTCCACCAACGCTCAAAACAGGCGCCAAATGGGATACAAGCAGCGGGCTTAGGTGGAATTAAGCCTTTGAACTTGGTTTTCTAAAGTGGAGAGGGAAAAAGGGGGAATTTACACAGGGTACAAATTTACTCCTATACAGCTTCAAAGTTGCCTAGTTGTCATGAAATGTTGTCACACTGGCGGGGGGGCGAAGGGGACAACCCTGTGTGTTTTCTATCCTGTAACTTTTTTTGTGCATCTTGTGTTCCAAATGTATAACGATATTGAAATGGAATGTTTACTGAAAGTAAGGGTTGTTATAAAATATGAAGGTGAACTTCAATACACTGTGTTTTTATAGTTTGCATAACAAAAAGTGTTGTCTTTGAATAAGATTTGAGAAGTGAGGGACAACCCTGTGTGTTTTCCATCGTGCAACTTTTTTTGCGCATCTTGTGTTCCAAACGTATGACGATATTGAAATGGAATGTTTGTTGCAAGTAAAGGTTGTTATAAAATATGAAGGTGAACTTCAGTACACTATTTTGTTATAGTATGCATAATAGAAAGTGTTGTCTTTGAACAAGATTTGAGAAGTGAGGGACAATCCCTCAGTGAGTGTTGTCCATGTGATTCATGGTATGGTTTAACCACCTACCATGCATCTTATCTGACGCTTGTATCGAGCATTAAGAGGTCAACATTTTCATGCAACAGCAAGGTCAACACACATAGACAATATGAATGTAATGACAACGTTTTGGTTACTTACGCAGTAAGAACCCAATTGGTTGGTCAATCCTCGCGTGAATTTTGGATAGTTTTATGTATCCTCCAGCTGAAATTATATTGACAATATGAATTTCTTGTAAACCTTTTTATTTGTACACACTAATAATGTAATTAAGTTCACCTTCAAAACATATAATAACTCTTACAGTATAAATTTTATTTGAATTTCTTCATACGGTTGAAACAAAGAAATGCACAAAATAATGGTAGATTGGAAAACACAATGTAGGTTTTCAGTTGTTTCATTATGCATATTTAAATCTAAACACTTGAGAGGACATGGAGGACTTGCAGGTGCAGGATACATTCGGTTGTAGGTTTCTTAACACCCTATGTTTTCCAATTTCATTACATTATCAATTGCTATCTAGAAAGCTAAATGTTCTCAAGACAATCACAAAACATACCAAATTGAGGTGGGTGAGTAACCAATAGGGTTGTTACTTATAAAGGGTTTTAGAACAATTTGTGGTTTTTAGGATTTATAGCACCCTCTGTTTTCCAACCTGAAAATTCACATAACAGTTTGAATGTCTTGAAAATATTTTCTTATTTAGACAATACGAATGTAATAAAAGGCACCTCCAAAAATTACAACTGTTAGTTATGGTATAAATTGCAATTCAGTATCTTCATGTGATTGAAAAAAATAATTGCATGTTGGAAAACACAGTGGGTTACTTGTATAATGTTTTACAACACTATGGGTTGTACATTTCATAACACCATCTCTTTTCCAGCCTGCAATTTTACTAGCAATAGGAATGTATTGAAAACCTTTTTTTATTTAGACACAGAATGTAATGAAAGGAACCTTCAAAATTTATCACAAGTCTTAGGTAGACTAAAATTTGTGTTTGAAATTCTTCTTATGATTGAAAAAAGATATGTTTGCTTACTGCAAATGTTGCAATAAATTTTGAAACTTCAACTATCCATAACAATTGCAACAATTTTACAGTTTACAAGAAACCAAGGATCCATGTTGTAAAAGGGAAAGTGCTTCGTACAGCAAAGAATGTCATTGAGGTGGATAGCACACCTGAAAGGGTGTGTAGTGGCACATCTTCTTTGGGGCGATCGTGTTCCCAAAATGTGTAGGTAAGATTTGGTAATTACAAGATGCAATCAAATGTATAGTTTTAATCTCTCATAAGTGGTTAAGATGTTGACTGGAAAGTGGGAATGTTTTAATCAGGAGGTAGCAACCACAGTACAAAGGAAGTCCCCTCGTTTTAGGAAAATGTTGAAACCTGAGGCAGTGATGTGTTCAGTAATTGATTGTGAACTTCCAATTTCCCTTTCCTTCCAATGTGTCAATCAGAATGCTTTACAATTTTAGTTAGAAAATATCATGTCTGTTACAACTATGTTGATTTTGACAATATATCGTTCCTTCGATTCAAGATGAATCAGGGAGACCATCACTCTCTTTCCATAGTCCAAGACAATGAGGAAGATCATGCAAAGGCAGACCCTAAGGATGGAGAGGGACCCAATGAAGCATAGGGTGATGTGGTGGACGGGAAGGTAAATATAATAACTCAATTATTGCATCATTTGGTTGTGTGTATTGTTGAAAAATGAGGTGTTTTCTTAGCTTAATACTCTGTAAAACTTAATATTGCTGATCTAAGTAAGCTCTTTCTTTGTTACATATATTATTTGTGGGTGATTATCTTGATTAATTCAGACTATTAGAAAGATTACACAAGATATAACGTGGAGAAACCCTTTCAAGAAAAAACTCCACCAAGAATTATTCTATTATTCAATCTTTGAATTACAATAGCTCCAATTCTTGCTTGAGAATGCTTCTTCTGTATTTACCAATCTTCTTCAACCTACAAATGAAAACTATCTTCAACTTGAATGAGATATAGAGACAATATGCACAATCTCCAAATGGTGATAATTACAATGCAAAGCTCAAGCCCTTGAAAAGGTATGCCATATTGCTTCAAGTTGAGTTATTCTATGAAGACTAAAGCTTAAACATGTGCTTCATGCATTTGGGCATCCCAAACTGAAGCTACAACTTATCCTTCACTTTGGTGATAATTCCAAAGCTCTTCCTCAAAGTTGGTGCCCATAAGTAATTCTACTTAACTGAGCCTTCATAAATATATTATCATGCAAGAGAGGTAAATCCAAGAAATCATCTTGGGTGCCCAAGTTGGCTCCAAGTGATTTCTAGTTAATTGAAACATTTACTCAACGCCATTCATGCAAGAATCATCATCCCCTGTTAACTGGAGGTAGTCCCTATTATTTGTCATACAACTCAATGTTATTAGCCATGCATTCCAAGTTAACTGAAGTTAACTAACATACAAATGAAACTAACTAAAGACAGCTGAACCATAACTAAACTAAACTAAACTAAACTAAATTGATTTTGAACTGAACTGAACTGAACTGATCTGAACTGAACTAAACTAAACTTCAAGCATGCAAACATCAAACCCTAACTCCTAGGATCTTTGCATGCATTCAGAAGTGTTAATTGTTACTCTGTATAGTTAATTGAACACAAGGTGAGTGTCACCTTACCATGTGGGTGCCCCATGTGCCCCTATTATTTAGGAACTCACTATGGATGCCCTCACATGTTCCTTACATTTAGAATTAATTACAAATGTCAATAATCATGATTATTTCATCAAATATTAATCTCATCCTAATCTTAGTGTTGTTGAACACATTCCAAGAGTCTAGGAGATACATGAAATAATTAATGTTTAGGATTTGCAATTAAATGGTGGTATACAACAATGGGGAGAATAAGGAGCAAAGAAGGAAAAAAATATTAAAATTACAAGAGAGAAAGAGAAAGGAAGGAATGGTAATGTCGAATTGAACTGTTAAATTTGAATTTTGGTTGGTTCATATTTTTTGTTCTGATGCATACAAGGTTCACTTAATGTTAACTTACATGACATGATAGGGTGATGGTCGAGAAGCGGTTCCTGCCACCCAGCAGAGTAGTGTTCATTTGCTAGAGGAAGTTGTGCCCACAAAAGGCAAAGATGATGTTGTTCATCCCAACCCGACGTCTAACATTTAGAAGAAGCATCGTACACAGTTAAAAGTTTCAAGGCACCCTCTGAAGAAGAAAAGAGAACAAACGGTGATCTTGAAATCTTCTATTTAATGTTTGTTTTGATTATTTGAATGAATTGGTTGCATGCATCTAAGTTTGATGTGACGTTTCAATTCCTCCTATTACACAACAAGTATGAACAACGAAGTGCTACCCTTGAGCAGGTTATTATTCTATTGGAAGATGAAGCAATGCCCACAAAAGCACAAGATGATGTTGTTCCTCCCAACCCCTTGTCTAACATTGAGAAGAAGAAGAAGCGTGTACAATTTAAAATTTCCTCACGCCCTCACAAGAAGAAACAAGTACAAATGGTGATTTCAAAATCTTCTATTTGATGTTTTTTTATTATTTCAATGAATTTGTTACATGCATCTAAATTTGATGTGACATTTCAATTCCTACTATTACAGGACAATGATGAACAATGGATTTTTTCCCTCGAACAGGATACTCTTGATTTGGAAGACGAAGCAGAGGCCATGAAAGAACAAGATGATGTTGTTCCTCCCAACCTATCGTATAACATTGAGAAGAAGAAGGAGGAGTGTATATGGTTTTAAGTTTCCTCACGCCCTCACAAGAAGAAATGAGAAGAAATGGTGATTTTGAAATCTTCTATTTAATGTTTGTTTTGATTATTTCAATGAATTGGTTGCATGCATCTAAATTTGATGTGACGTTTCAAATCCTACTATTATAGGGAAACGATGAACAATGGATTCCTACCCTCGAACAGGATACTCCTGATTTGGAAGATGAAGCGGAGGCCATGGAAGAAAAATATGATGTTGTTCATCCCAATCTATTGTATAACATTGAGAAGAAGAAGGAGTGTATACAGTTTAAAGTTTCCTCATGCCCTCACAAGAAGAAATGAGAAGAAACGGTGATTTTTAAATCTTCTATTTAATATTTTTTTTTAATTATTTCGATGAATTGGTTGCATGCATTTGAATTTGATGTGATGTTTCAATTCTTGCTATTACAGGGCAATGATGAATGGAGTCCTACCCTTGAATAGTATACTCTTGATTTGGAAGACGAAGCAGAGGCCATGGAAGAACAAGATGATGTTGTTCCTCCCAACCCGTCGTCTAACATTGAGAAGAAGAATAAGAAGGAGCGTATACAGTCAAAATTTTCAAGGTGTCTTGACATGGAGAAAATAGAAGAAACAATGAATTCCAATTCTTCTATTTATTTTATTATTATTATTTCAATGAATTGGTTGCATGCAGCTGAATTTGAAGTGATGTTTCAATCCCTACTATTACAGGGCAAGGATGAAAAATGGAGTGTTGGGATTGACCTAATTGGTTGTGTGGTTATGTGGTTGCAATTGAAATGAGAGAGGCTAATAGAGATGGGCATGTGGATGGGGAGAGCACTAGCTTGCAAGTGGGGTAGGGAAATAAAGATGGACATGGGGATGGGGAGAGAATTGGCCTACAAATGGGACAGGGTAACAAAGATGGACATGGGGACGGAGAGAGCATTGGCCTACAAGTGGGACAGGGTAATAGAGATGGACATCAAAATGGGGAGAACACTAGCTTGCAAGTGGAATAGGGTAACAGAGATGGACATGGGGATGGGGAGAGCACTGGATTGCAAGTGGGAGAGGGTAATAAATATGGACATGGGGACAAGGAGAGCACTAGCCTACAAGGGGGAGATGGCAATAAAGATGGACATGGGGACGGGGAGAGCACTGGCTTGCAAGTGGGAGAGGGTAATAAATATGGACATGGGGATGGGAGAGCAGCGGCTTGCAATTGGGAGAGGGTAATAAAGATGGACGTGGGGATAGGGAGAGCACTGGCTTGCAAGTGGAAGAGGGTAATAAAGATGGACATGGGGATGAGGAGAGCGCTGGCCTGGAAGGGGGAGATGGTAATAAAGATGGACATGGGGACCAGGAGAGCAACGGCGTGCCATCTATATCAGTAACAGACCCAACACACTTCCATGCTTCTATTCTTATTTCTTTATGAATCCTTTAATATGCCTTCAATTATGATTCATGTCAATGGTGTTTCCATTGCATCCAAATCCTACAAATGAACAAATGATAGAGTTCAAGGGCGTCACTTTTAAGGTCGGTGATCACATTGATCTTTGGAGGTAGCGTAAACGGGTTGCCAAAGGCATTGTACATGTTGTCGACAGAAACGCTAAAACCCACACCTTTATGCACCCAAAAAATTGTGTGAGAGTCAGCATTGTTGAGGCCATTGTTGGTGACCGCTTAGTGCCTTTTCCATGTCTTGGCGCAGAGATTGTCGAAGAGTGTGTGGGTGGCTTCGTGGTATGGAAGCTCTCTGAGATGAAGCATTATGTTCTAAAGGTACACATAAACGATATGTTTCTATATATATCATACTACCTTATATTGTTTCCATCCATACATTAATTGTGATTAATTGTTTGTTATAGGGTCAAGGTGTTAAACGTGCCAAGGACAAAGCACAGCCTATGAAGAAATATGTTGTTTCATGTTCATCATCTACAAGGGTTCGTGGAATTGGAATCACCTCTCCCGAAATACACAAGAACCCTAAGAAACGTGTCATATATTATGTAGGCATGAACTCAATTGCAAAGAATAGGCAACATAGGATATGATGAGACAGGATCATAATACTGATTTTTCATTTTGGGTTTCATTATTTTATCATTAAACAATTGTGGTGTAGAGATATACCATTTTCATATGTTTGAACACTATGTTGTTATACATTTGATATCAGAATTTTCATGGCCCTCTGTAATTATTTGATTATTGAACAATTATGGTGAACAGATATACTATTCTCATATGTTTGAACACTTAGTTGTTATCCATTTCATATCAGACTTTTCATACCCCTGTAATTGTTTCGTTATGAGCAAGAATATAATGTAGTCTACTTTCAATTTTTAGAACAAATATTTTGTTGATTGAATATGGCATATTTCCTTTTTCCATGTGATTGGAACAAATTAAATGCTAGCAATGTTTGCAGTGTTGGAAAACACATTGTCCCCTGTCAGTTATTTCGTTATCATAAGTATTTGTTTCGTTACAACCAATAATGTAATGTAGTCCACTTTTAATTTTTAGAACAACTATTTGGTAGATTGGAGATGGAATATTTCCCTTTTCCATGTGATAGAAACAAATAAAATGCTTGCATTGCTTGCAGTGTTGTCCCCTGTTAGTTATTTCATTATGAAAAGTTTTTATTTCTCACGCTCCAAAAATAAAGTCAAGTACACTTTGAATTTTTAGAACAACAATTTGGTAAAGTGTAGATGGCATATTTCCCTTTTTCATTTGATTGTAACAAATAAAATGCTTGCATTGGTTACAGTGTTGGAAAACACGTTGTCCCCTATCAGTTATTTGCTTATGAAAATTCTTTATTCCGTACGCTCCCAAAATGAAATGATGTCCGCTTTGAATTTTTAGAACGACTATTTGGTAGAGTGGAAATGGCATATTTCCTTTTTCCATGTGATGGGAACACATAAAATGCTTGTGTTTCTTGCAGTGTTGGAAAACACACTATCCCCTATTAGTTATTACCTTATGAAAAGTTTTTATTTCTCACGCTCCAAAAATGAAGTGAAGTCCACTTTGAATTTTTAGAGCAATGATTTGGTAGAGTGGAGATGGAAGATTTCCCTTTTTCATGTGATTGCAACAAATAAAATGCTTGCATTGGTTGCAGTGCTGGAAAACACATTGTCCCCTATTAGTTATTTGCTTATGAAAATTCTTTATTTCGTACACTCCCAAAATGAAATGAAATCCACTTTGAATTTTTAGAATGACTATTTGGTAGAGTCAAAATGGTATATTTACTTTTTCCATGTGATTGGAACACATAAAATGCTTGCATTGATTGCACTGTTGGAAAACATATTGTCCCTTGTGAGTTATTTCCTTATGATAAGTATTTATTTTTGATGCTCCAAAAATGAATTTAAGTCCACTTTCATATTTCATGAAAAAAAAATTATTTTATATGCTCCAAAAATGTAATGAAGTCCACTTTCAAATTTAAAAACTATTTGGTTGAGTAAAAATGGCATTTCCTTTTTTCATGTCATTGGAACAAATAGAATGCTCGCATTATTTGCAGTGTTGGAAAACACACTATCCTATGTCAGTTACTTCATTATGAAAACTTACTTATGTATGTGAACTTACTTCCAAATGTAAGTGCATGCAATGAACACTTTATGTTCTGGAGACTATAACAAAATAGTGTATTGAAGTTCAACTTCATATTTTTTAACCCTTACTTTCAGGAAACATTACATTTCAATATTGTAATATGTTTAGAACACAAGATGCACAAAAAAAATTGCATGATGGAAAACACACAGGGTTGTCACTCACTTCTCAATTCTTGTTCAAAGACAACAGTTATTTTTATGCAGACTGTAACAACACAATGTATTGAAGTTAACCTTCATATTTTATAACAACCTTTACTTGCAGCAAACATTCCATTTCAATATTCTAATATGTTTCGAACACAAGATGCAAAAAAGAAGTTACAAGATGGAAAACGCATAGGGTTGTCCCTCACTTCTCAAATCTTGTTCAAATACAACACTTCCTGTTATGCAAACTGAGACAAAACAATGTATTGAAGTTCACCTTCATATTTTATAACAACCCTTACTTGCAGCAAGCATTCCATTTCAATATTGTCATACATTTGGAACACAAGATGCACAAAAAAAGTTGCAGGATGGAAAACACACAGGGTTGTCCCTCACTTCTCAAATATTTTTCAAAGAAAACACTTTCTACTATGAAAACTGTAACAAAACCATGTATTGAAGTTCACCTTCATATTTTATAACAACCCTTACTTGCAGCAAACATTTCATTTCAATATCACCATATGTTTGGAACACAAGATGCACAAAAAAAGTTGTAGGATGGAAAACACATAGGGTTTTCCCTCACTTCTCAAATCTTGTTCAAAGACAAAACTTTTTGTTATGCAGACTATAACAAAACAGTGTACTGAAGTTCACCTTCATATTTTATAACCCTTATTTGCAGCAAACATTCCATTTCAATATCGTCATACGTTTGGAACACAAGATGCACAAAAAAAATTGTTGGATGGAAAACACACAAGGTTATCCCTCACTTCTCAAATCTTGTTCAAAGACAACACTTTCTATTATGCACACTATAAAAAAATAGTGTACTGAAGTTCACCTTCATATTTTATAACAACCCTTACTTGCAGCAAACATTCCATTTCAATATCATCATACGTTTGGAACACAAGATGCACAAAAAAAATTGCACGATGGAAAACACACAGGGTTGTCCCTCACTTCTCAAATATTATTCAAAGACAACACTTTTTGTTATGCAAATTGTAATAACACAGTATATTGAAGTTTAGCTTCATATTTTATAACAACCCTTACTTGCAACAAACATTCCATTTCAATATCGCGATACGTTTGGAACACAAGATGCACAAAAAAAGTTGCAAGATGGAAAACACACAGGGTTGTCACTCACTTCTCAATTCTTGTTCAAAGACTAGTTATTGTTATACAAACTGTAAGAACACAATGTATTGAAGTTCACCTTCATATGTTATAAGAACCCTTGCTTGCAGCAAACATTCCATTTCAATATCGTTATACGGAACACAAGATGCAAAAAAAAAGTTGCAGGATGGAAAACACACAGGGTTGTCCCTCACTTCTCAAATCTTGTTCAAAGACAACACTTTCTGTTATGTAGATTGTAACAACACAATACAATGCTTGGAGAGAGAAAAAAGTAGCAAAAAATCTGGCTACAACTAGAATTTGCAGCTTAATATACAGCATATTTGGCAGTCCCTGCTTGAAGAATCGATCCTTTAATAGATAAATTTAGAACAGATCACTGCATGCATCTGAAACTTCTCATTAGTTAATGATAAAAATTTCACCATGTATAGAATAGCCGGTACACCTTTGACCAAAACTCTGTCCATCTCACAGTCATTAAGCATTGCTTTTTGGCTTTCAATAGCCCTCATGACTATAGTTGTGACTGCCTTCTCAGCAAAAATAAAAAACATATTGTCACTATCTTTCTTGATTTGGAATCATTGAGTTTAGTCATACCTTTTCCTGTCACAGGTGGCCCATAGAAGAACATATTGTAAAAAGGAAATTCACTAGACTTTGTATTTACAGTTGCTTTTCTAAGTTTTCTAGTTCTCTTCTTTCATCTATGTAACACAAATATCCATCCAACTCCTTCCATTGTACTTTGCAGTTTCACATAAACCCTTTGTGTGTCATGGATTACAAAATCTCTGCAAAGATGGCTTAAAATACTAAGAAGAATACATTATATTGTCTAGTCATGTTGCAATAATAGAGGATAGTTACATTGAAATAAAGATATTTAGGATCTTAGGATAGTCATATAGGCAGATTTCTCTTATTGAATTGGCAAGATTGATAAGGTATCATCAAATAGGGCATTAAACTTATTAGATCTCTGCTACTTTTCCTTAATGATTGTCATCTCTGTGAACAAAAAAGTGCATAAATATTCAACTTAAGCTTCATGTTTTATAACAATATTGAAAATCGCCTTTATATTTTATAACAACACCAACTTGCAATAAACATTCCATTTCAATATCATAATATGTTGTGAATAGAAAATGCACAAAAAAAGTTGCAAGATGGACAACACATAGGGTTGTGACAATGTTTTCAAATGTTTTTAGATTCGATCTGAGATAAACAATTTGCATCAGACAATCAAATGTAAAAAAAATTGAGCCAATATTATAGATTTTGAAGAAAATTACAAGCCACATTTAATACTGTTAACACTAAAAACTACGTCAACCATTTACGAATAGGTATAATTTTTGCATTCTCAACATCCAGAAGAATTTTGCGCACTCTGATTATCAAGGTGAAATTGGAAGCATACAACGTTGGCACCCTATAATACGCATATAGTAGCCTAAATGATGGTCTGACACGGTGGATCTCGAACCTAACAATGTGGTTGAATTTGGACACGGCCAACAACCATTCCTCCACATGACCCATGTGATTGCTAATTAGAGATTCCCCCTTAAGGAATCTCATAAACCTCATGTTCAGCGTGTCCATAAGATTGTGTTTGTGTATGATTACTTTTGGTTGAATGCATACCTTCCAGATGCATCCAACTAGGAAAAGGTCTCAAATTTCTTGGTAAAGAGACATTGGCCAATCACATAAATTTACAATCTCTATTTCTAGATTGTAATATTAAATGTCCATGCCCATTTTTACCCATACACCAAAGATGTTAAAGAAGTGAGTGTAATTATGATAGTTCAAATCAGTGCGGTTTGGCCCTTTTCTATCAATTCTCCTTAACATCTTTTCCTGCAACCTATACTGTCACTATCTTATCTTTCATAGGTTGACCAACTATCACCCTTATGTGAGCAAGAATATTGCATGAAAGATAAGGCTGATAGTTGGTCAACCAACTAGCCACCCATGCTTGTGAACTGTGTGACATCTATACAACTGGAGCAACAGGTAGTGAAATGCTTGAAATGAAAGAAAAAACAATTTGTTCAAAAGGTACAACTGCATTCTCTCATTAGAAAGACACTTTCAATGCAATGGAAACACTAAAAAAGAAGCGGGAAAAGTGGAAGATATAAATAATGTTTTCACTGAAGAGATTGTACCTATTCTTTGAAACTTAACGAAGCAACATGTGCAGTATCTCCAATGGGCATATGGCAATGCACGACTGGAACAGCAAGAACTAAAATGCCTGAAATGAAATACAACAAAAATTTCAGTAGATACAATAGCATTATCTAATTAGAAATACATTTTGAATGTTGGCTTCATTACAGTCTTGGACTATACATAAAATTAACATTTTCATGACAAAATAGGTGATAGGGGACAATGTATTTTAGAACATGGAAAATAATGTAAGCATTCTATTTGTTGCAATCAGATGAAGAAAGGCAGAAAGGACATTTGGACTGTACGAAACTGTTGCTCAAAAAAATCAAAGTGAAACAAAACTTTCATAACGAACTAACTGTGTAGGGACAGTGTGTTTTCCAAGAGTGCAAACACTATGACCATTTTTAGTGGTAACAAAACAAAAAATTTCACAAGGAACAAAGTGACATGGGACAGTGTGTTTCTAGTAGTGCAAACACTATGACCATTTTCAATGGTAACATAACAAAATTGTTCATAAGGAACAAAGCGATAAGGGACAATGTGTTTTCTAGCAGTGCAAACACTATGACCATTTTATTTGTTCCAATCAAATTGAGAATGTGAAATGTATTTTTTTACTATACCAAACAGTTGCTCAAAAAATTGAAAGTGGACTTGATTACGGTCTTCGTCATAAGAAAAAAAAAAAAAAATCATAATGAACTAACTGACATTTGGACTATGTGTTTTCCAACAGCAAACAATGCAAGCATTTTATTTGTTCCAATCAGATGAAGAAAGTTAAATGGAATTTTGACTATACGAAAACATTGTGAAAGTGGACTTCATAACATTCTTGGTCACAATGATACAAAAAACATTTCAAAATGAACTAACTCACATGGGACGGTGTGTTTTCAAACACTACAAATAATGTGAGCTTTTTGTTTGCGCAATGCACATATGGAAATGCACAAGTGGAGCAGGATGTACTGGAATGCTTGGAATGAAGAAGGGAATTGCTATGAGACCACTTGAAAAGAAGCGACCAATGTGAAAGAGATAGATAAAGTTTTGATTGGACAGATTCTTCTTGCTCTTCACGGGTTGAGGAAGGACCGCATGCACTATGCTTACCTATAGATGAAGGTTCATTGAAGTATGCTTTTGCAATCCTTATTAACTCTTGAAGAAGCAATAGAGTGAAGGCATGTTGGCCGAAATCAGCCTGTCACCATAGCCAAATTTTTATAAGGAAGCATGGTATTGCATAATGTCATACCAAAAATTGGACTTACCTACGCATAGTTATTAAATTCAAACCATACCTTCCATTGGGTTTACACTCGCAAAATACAGTCACCAACGAAGACTCCTTTCCCCAGATTGGAATGTTGAAGTGAACAAAAAAGGCCAAAAAAGAAATCAGAAAGTTTATGATGTGGTAGAAGCACATACTGGAAAAAGAAATTTGCAATGCCATTTCCTATTACAATATAGAAATTGAAATGGGTTTTCTCATAGTCACCCATCTTAGATGTTGTATCCTCTGCCACATCCATAGCAGTTGCACCTGAAGTCTCACATTGCATATTGACATTCAAATTAAAGCTATTGTTCACAAAGAAGGGAAAGAAGTCATACAAAGGAGTTCAGTGATCTAACTGTTCTATAGTAGGCTTCGTACGATGGATTGCATGTCAACGATGATCCCTGCTTTCACTAAACCATGGACACATGTGAACGATGCTAGTTGCAAATTCATCAAGATCGGGAATGAATTCAAATGGAAATGCATTTGATTGTTGTAGGTCCTGTAGAAACCTCTCCACACACTGTGCATATGATTGCACCTATTGTAGACACTATGGCGGTGTATGCATCACTTTGTTCAAGATTTTGTTTGTGTCATTCCAAATAGACATTTAAAGCACATGTTCATCATATACATGAGTGATAGAAGGATCTTGTGTAGGGGTGAGAAGATTAGGATTGTTTTCTTCGATGCCCCCCTGTGACAATGTCTTGTTCAAATCTATCCCTCTATTAATTGGTTGACCTCCCCCGTCTAAATGACCACATGGAAGAAACTTGTATTAGGTAGTAGAAAATGAAAAACATAATTGACTCCCATAAAGTAACACAATTCGAATTGAAATTCACTTACCGTGGACCACCCCTTCAACGGCAGATGATCTTTTAATCAAGTCAATAACCTTTAGGACATGTTTGCAAGTGTTCCCCTACAAAATCCAAGGGCACTCACAAACAAAAAGGTGCTCCCTAAATTTCCAAACAAGGTAGTGGTCATACCTACTTTGACTTTTCACCCAATACAATCCAGGATTTGTTTCATCGGGAATACAGTGATCGTCTGGAATTTCCTTGGCCCGCTCCAAACTAGATCGCATATTTAAAAACTTATAGTTCATCAAAAAACCATAATGCTACAACTTTTCCTTTTTCCTATACAATGGTTCCATTTTATACACAAGTGTGTAATACAAATAGTCTATTCTCCTAGTGCATTTTTTAGAACGATCACAAAAGTACTGAGTTTTGAGTGCGCAATGGTACAGCTCAATGGTTGCATTTGTATCCTTGTTGGAATGTGGGAATAGTCTACAATTTTTTGCCCACATGGCTGCAAAAAAAAATCCAATAGTCAAGTAAACCACAACGTATTAGAGGTAATGTCAAAGGATGTGAATGGTGTGAATCCTACAAGGTGACAGAAATTGTCAATTCACTAATTCGACATTCTCCTTCACACTAGGTCTTGTTGAAGTACTCCAAAAATTGGGGTTGATCATTGAACTCCTGAAAGAAATATTTCAATAGCTAAGTGATGCTATCTTCGCTATCACCGATTGCCATCATGATCATGCCAAGTCTGCGGAAGATTTCCATTGCCCTTTCCTTGGTTGCATACTTATATAAATTCTTCAACCAAGCCCTTTTAACATGCCAAAGGCATAGAAGCACACGGCATTGAAAGACAGCCCTAATAGAAAATACAAACGATATTGTTTACCACTCATCTGCATGAGAAAATGGCATTGAAAATAAATAGCAAATGAGAAAGGTACACAAATAAACAAAGAGATGCACATATTGTATGGCTTGGATTTTTTCAATCACATCATCGGTCAAAAATGCATTGATTCTCCAATCGGGTCTAGCTCTTCTTCCACGGTCATGCAATAAGTGTAGCCATGCAGAGATGTCCTCAATCTTGTTTCATGCGGAGACTACCCACACAACTAGCACACCACTCTGTTGCTCGTCAAAAATGAGCAAATTATACAATGGAAACTATAGACATAACAACTCAATGTTGGCATTGCCAGGTTTATAGCCAGCAAGATCATTGAAAAGATGAAGAACTATATGTCAATGTTTGTAAGGTCTCACCCCATATTTGTTAGTGGCAAACGTGGAATCCATCGAGATGGCTAAATTGTGTGAGTGGCTAACCATCCTATCCAGCATCCATGGAGTCTAAACCCCGATAACGAAAGGTGTATTGTTCCCATTGGGTCGTTGAAAGTAGAAGAAGTTGCCAAAGCCTTGTCCATTCCACATCAGGATACTTTTTGAATCAACTTTGTGTTTCTATGTGTGAGTAGAGCACACCTTTCATCAAGCATTCATTACATCCTTTCTTGTAAGGAATTGATCTGTCTTTGACATCATGCCACATAAGACAGGATCATTGATGTGTTTATCCATTATTGCATTGACATTGACATCCATGAGCAAAATGTTTTCAATATAGCTTTTGCACTTTGTGGATAGATTAGCAGCAAACATAGAACGCCTATCTCCACTTGTGTCATGAATTCCATGGAAAAATTCACCGTTTATATCGATGTGGAACATTTCTTTGTATATAATATAGGAAACATCGGGTTTTCCATTCATAACCTTTACCATGAAGTGGTATTGACAACCTCGCATTTATATAAATTCCTTCTATTGTTTCTTCTCTGGTGGAGGCTAGTCTCTGAGGTTTGTAGGACTATATTGACACCAGTAGCTGTGAAAAAGGCATCATCTCGTCATCTTGAAGCAAGAGAGAGTAAAATATCATTAGACCATACAAATGAATGTTGAAAGATACAAACCTCTAATACCAAATTGTTTTTCCATATTTTTTGTCGTCAAGGGGATGCGTGGTGGTAGGTTGTCTTATTTTCTTGTCCAAAAATTTAGTTTCAAAACATTCAACGGACATTTCACCACAAATAAAATCATCATGTCTCATACGAGGAATTGTTGCAACAAGGTCAGGGACCCCATCCTTCTTGACAGAAATAGGAGTCCATTACAAATCGGAAGAGGAAAAAGGAGAGCCTCCATTTTGTACATCTTGACGTGCAATTCATCTTGCATCTTCCATTTCAAACCTCTTCCCATTCTAGGAAAGGAAAAAATTGGATGAATATTTAAAATTAGTGTGGATTGTGTCAACAAAAAGAAAGAGATCATTCATTGAATCTAAATAAAATGTGCTTGCATTGTTGTCACCCACGTGAAACCAATAGGAGGTTGTTGGCTTCAATTGAGGAAAATTAAAGGTAATAGATTGAATCAAGCTATGCATAAAATATAACACAAACGCAGGTTGGAAATCAGATTGTCCATCTTAACGTACAAGTGGACATAGACAACGACAAAATAAAATGACAACCACGATGTAAGCGAATGCAGGTTGGAAAACATGTGTAGGTGAATCTCCACACAGACATAAAGATCGCAAGTAATTTTGCAACCCTACATGTAAATATAACAAAGATTTCAGAGTATATGGGGTGTACAAACCTCTTTTACCTGAGGAGGCATGCTGTGATATTCATCCTTCCATTTGGCATGACTTAACATTAGGAGAAAAAGCACATCTAGAAATTCATGAAATAAATAAGTGAAGGTTAAACCACATAATGAGTGGTTGAACCTGCTACATTGTATGTGGTGTAGGAGTGTAACGTGCAAAATAGTATGTAATTACTTATACAATAGCAACAACAGATGTATTATCATGGGAAGATGTGTTGGTTGTGTTGTGTATGTATGTGGTAAAGGAGAGGAAGGGTTAGAAGGCAACCAAAACCTTTGATGACAACCTTGTATGTAAAAAAAAAAAGTGCATCCATTGCTGCCAACAATGCTAAAATGATAACATGTTTGTTGCATCTATTGAAAAAAAGATGAATTAGTAATGGAGAGAATGAGGAAAGGTATAAAGGTGTAAAATTTTCTATCAACCATGATGTAAAAAAATGCAGGTTGGAAAACATAGCGTGTAGATGAATCTCTACGCTGACATAAAGACCACAAGTAAATTCGCAACCCTGCATGTAAATATAACAAAAATTTCAGAGTATATGGGGTGTACAAACCTCTTTTACTTGAGGCATGTTGTGATATTCATTCTTCCATTTCGTGTGACTTAACATGAGGAGCAAAAGCACATCCAGCAATTAATGAAATAAACAAGTGAAGGTTGAACTACACGATTAGTGGTTCAACATAGAACTTTGTATGTGGCGTAGGCGTGTAACGTGCATAACAGTATGTAATTACTTCTACAATTGCAAAAACAGATGTATTATCTTGGGAAGGTACGTTCATTGTGGTGCGTGTGTATGTGTTAAAGGAGAAGAAGGATTAGAGGGAAACCAAAACCTTTGATGACAACCTTGTATGCAAAAAAAAATTGCATCCATTGTTGCCAACAACGCCAAAATGATAACATGTTTGTTGCATCTATTGAAAAAAAGATGAATCAGTAATGGAGAGAATGAGGAAAGCCAGAAAGGTGTAAAATGTCCTATCAACCATGATGTAAGCGAATGCAGGTTGGAAAACACGTGTAGATGAACCTCCACGCAAACATAAAGACCACAAGTAAATTTGCAACCACGCATGTAAATATAACAAAAAATTCAGAGTATATAGGGTGTACAAACCTCTTTTACTTGAGGAGGCATGTTGTGATATTCAGCCTTCCATTTGGTGTGACTTAAAATGAGGAGCAAAAGCACATCTAGCAATTCATGAAATAAACAAGTGAAGGTTGAACCACACAATGAGTGGTTCAACCTGCAACTTCGTATGTGGCATAGGAGTGTAACATGCATAATAGTATGTAATTATTTCTACAATTGCAACAACAAATGTATTATTTTGGAAAGATACATTGGTTGTGTTGTGTGTGTATGTGTTAAAGGAGAGGAAGGGTTATAAGGCAGCCAAAACCTTTGATGACAACCTTGTATGTAAAAAAAAAAGTATATCCATTGTTGACAGCAACACCAAAATGATAATATGTTTGTTGCATCTATTGAAAAAAATATGAATCAGTAATGGAGAGAATGAGGAAAGCCAGAAAGGTGTAAAATGTTCTATCAACCATGATGTAAGCAAATGCAGGTTGGAAAACATAGCGTGTAGATGAACCTCCATGCAAACATAAAGACCGCAAGTAAATTTGCAACCCCGCATGCAAATATAACAAAGATTTTAGAGTATATGGGGTGTACAAACCTCTTTTCCCTAAGGAGGCATGTTGTGATATTCAACCTTCCATTTGGCGTGACTTAAATGAGGAGAAAAAGCACATCTAGCAATTCATGAAATAAGCAAGTGAAGGTTGAACCACACGATGAGTGGTTGAACCTGCAACTTTGTATGTGGCATATGAGTGTAATGTGCATAACATTATGTAATTACTTCTACAGTTGCAAGAACAGATGTATTAGGGAAGATACGTTGGTTGCGGTGCATGTGTATGTGTTAATGGAGAGGAAAGGTTAGAGGGAAACCAAAACCTTTTATGACAACCTTCTATGTAAACAAATGTGCATCCATTGCTACCAACAACGCCAAAAGAATAAAAAAAAAATTGCATCTGTTGACAAAATCATGAATCAGTAATGGAGTGAATCAAGAAAGGAATACATGTGTAAATTTTCCTATCAATCATGATGTCAACCAATGCATGTTGGAAAACACAGTGTCTACTTGAACCTCCAAGTGGACATAAAGACCATAGGTAAAATCACAACCTCACATGAAAAAAGACTAAGACGCCATAGTATATGGGGTCTACAAACCTGTTTTAACTGAGCAGGCATGTTGTGATATCGAGTCTTCCATTTGGGGTGACTTAACATGACCAGCAAAAGCGTATATGACAATTCATGAACTAAAAAAGTGCAGGTTGAACAACAAGATAAGAAGTCCAACCTGCAACTTTATATGTAGCATATAAGAGTAACGTGAATAATAACATGTAATTACTTCTATGGCTGCCAGCAATGTGAAAAGAAAAAAACACGTTCTTTGCATCTGTTGATAAAAAAATGACTCAATGAATGTAGGCTAAAACATGTTTTTTTGGTGCATTTATTTGTGAAACATATGAATTCGAAAAGCAATTTTAACTGTAAACCACAATTGCAATAAATTGTGAAGCTCACTTGCATTGAAGACCATAGTGAATGAGATAGATACTGTGTTGACTTAAGATATTCTTTATGCTCTTGATTAATTGACAAAGAAGCATTTGTAGTATGTGCAAAGGCAAAGAAACAATGCAAATCTGGACGCAGCAGGTTCTATAATTTATGAAATTGAAAAGGAATCTACTCTAAAAACACTTGAAGACAAGGAGATCAAACTTAATGAGATAGATATTGTTTTAACTGAAGAAATTCTTACCACTCTTGAGAAGTTGACGAAGGAGCACGTGCAGTGTGTGCAATGGGAAAATCGCAATGCAGAAGTGGATAAAGTCGAGAGACTTTGTATTCCATATGAATTTGTTTAAGCAGAGAAAATGAAAGATGATCCTATAACTAGATTTCAACTAGTGAATTCAAGCATCTGTGAACATAAAACTAAACATGACTAGAAAAAGAACATCAAGCACAAAAGCAAAAATTCCACCCTTCAGCTTACAACAAGCAAAAATATAGAAATTACAACCTATAGTGTTTTCCAACATGCCTATAGTTTATTAATTTGGGAAAGTTGAAATGCAATTTTTAGTGTACCTGAGACTTGTTATATATTTTGAAGATGTTCCTTTCATTACATTCGAATAGTGTAAACAAGAAAAGGTTTTCATTTCAATCATATTGTCTGTATAATCGGAGGTTGGAAAATACAGTGCGTTAAGAAACCTGCGACCCACATAGTGTTTAAAAACCCTCTATGTATAAGAACACAATTGGTTGGTCACCCTTCAGCTAAATATGGTTACTTTTATGTATCCCTTGGCTGCAACTCCTCTCCAAATTCTCCATCCTTCAGCTTTGTACAAGCTCAACAAACTAACTCACAATCCACTGTGTTTTCCTACCTGCTTATATTTTAATGATATGATGAAACCCAAATGCAATTCATACTTTAAGTAATAGTTTTGGTAAATTTTCAAGGTGCCTTTTCTTACACTGGTAGTGTAAGGTTTTCATTACACTCATTTTGTCTATTGATAATTCAATGTTGGTAAACATTGTGGGTTGAGGAACGTAAGATCTTCTTAATACTTCAAGAGGTAGCGGGTACTAGAATGTATGAAATGAATAAAGAAACATCCCTAAAAATGCTTGAAAAGAAGCAAACCAAATTGTATGAGATATATAATGTATTGACTGAAGAGATTCTTCCTGCTCTTGAGAAGTTGAGGAAGGAGCATTTAAAGTATGTGCAATGGGCAAATGACAATGCAAAATTGGATGCAATAGGTACTAGAATGTATGAAATGACAAAGGAATTTGTTGTAGAAATACTTGAAAGAAGCAGACATAGTGAATGAGACAAATATTGTATTTATTAAAGAGACTCAGTGTTGTTGAGAATTTTAGGAAGGTGTGTGTGCAGTATCCACAATGGGCATATGGCAGTGCAGAAGTCAAGCAGCAAGTGTAGAAAGTATGTAATCAAAAAGAAATATCCTCTAAAAACACTTGAAAAGAAGCAAACCAAAGTGAATAAGATAGATAATGTATCAACTGGCAAGATTGTTCTTGCACTTGACAACTTGACGAAGGAGCATTTTGCAGTATCTGCAATGGGCAAACGCCAATGCAAAAGTGGATAAAGTTAATAAATTTTGTATTCCATATGAATTTATGCAAGAAAAGAAAGTGGGAGATGATGCTATAAGTGGAGTTGAAAAAATGAAGTCAAATATTCAACTTAAGAATTCCATGGAACAAATACAAGTCGAAATAGATGATAATGAAAAGGCAAAAATAGATCTTAGAGCAGAAAAGGAGAATCAGTTGGCTGGAGACATGAAAGCCATATGTGAAAAGGCAAACAAGTTTTGTAAATAACTTATCAAACAGAAAACATTTGCATTCTCTAATCAAAAAGACACTCTCAAAGATAAGCAAAGAGTGGTTGCAAAGCTACAGAAAAGTATTGAAGACATTCAAAACTCTATCCAAAAAATGGATGTTGTTGTCCTAAGGGCTAATGAGGAAGTGGCTGCTCTAAAGCTATAAATAAAAGATATGAAATAAAAGGTAGAAGCTCATGAAAACGAATGCCAAAGGGGTGATAACAGGTAACAGCAATGGGGATGAGCAAAAATGTGTGACTGGTCAACTTGCAGATGCAAAAGCAATAGTTCGAACTTCTGAAACTTAAGTAAAACAACATAAACACTACAATTAACCACTTGGAAAATAAATTAAAACATTCAACGAAAATTTTATTGAAATAAAAGGAGCTTAATTAATGGTGTTGACACACAAGTGCAATATAAAAGATAAGAAGTTGAAAAAATAAACACAACAATGGAATGTGTGATTTTGAAGACATTCATACTGTTTTGTAACATTCCATGTTGCAACACTATAGGTGTTAAGAAGCAAGCAACCCACCGTGAGACAACCCTTTACTTTTAAACAAAGAGATTTAAATAACTGAAACCCAACATTGTGTTTTCCGAATTACAATTATTTTGTGCACTTTTTTTTTCAATCATGCGAAATTTAAACACAACAATGGAATGTGTGATTTTGAAGACATTCATACTGTTTTGTAACATTCCATGTTGCAAAACCGTAGGTGTTAAGAAGCAAGCAACCCACCATGAGACAACCCTTTACATTTAAGCAAGGAGATTCAAATAACTAAAACCCAACACTGTGTTTGCCAATTACAATTATTTTGTGCACTTTTTTTCAATCATACGAAATTTAAACATAACAATGGAATGTGTGATTTTGAAGACATTCATACTGTTTTGTAACATTCCATGTTGCAAAACCGTGGGCGTTAAGAAGCAAGCAACCCACCATGAGACAACCCTTTGCATTTAAACAAGGAAATTCAAATAACTGAAACCCAACACTATGTTTTCCCAATTACAATTATTTTTTGCACTTTATTTTTTCAATCATGCGAAAGTTAAACACAACAATGAAATGTGTTATTTTGAAGACATGCATACTGTTTTGTAGCATTCTATTTTGCAAAACCATAAGTGTTAAGAAGCAAGCAACCCACCATGAGACAACCCTTCACATTTAAACAAGGAGTTTCAAATAAATTAAAACCCAACACTATGTTTTCCGAATTACAATTATTTTGGGCACTTTTTTTTCAATCATGTGAAATTTAAACACAACAATGGAATGTGTGATCTTGAAGACATTCAAATTGTTTTGTAACATTCCATGTTGCAAAACTGTAGGTGTTAAGAAGCAAGCAACCCACCATGAGACAACCCTTCACATTTAAACAAGGAGATTCAAATAACTGAAACCCAACACTGTGTTTTCCCGATTACAATTTTTTTTGCACTTTTTTTTTCCAATCATGCGAAAGTTAAACACAACAATGAAATGTATTATTTTGAAGACATGCATAATGTTTTGTAATGTTCCATGTTGCAAAACTATAGGTGTTAAGAAGCAAGCAACCCACCATGAGACAACCCTTTACATTTAAACAAGGAGATTCATATAACTGAAACCCAACACTATGTTTTCTCAATTACAATTATTTTCTGCACTTTTTTTCAATCATGTGAAATTTAAACACAATGGAATGTGTGATTTTGAAGACATGCATACTATTTTGTAACATTCAATGTTGCAAAACCATAAGTGTTAAGAAGCAAGCAACCCACCATGAGACAACCCTTTACATTTAAACAAGGAGATTCAAATAACTGAAACCCAACACTGTGTTTTCCCCATTACAATTATTTTTTGCACTTGTTTTTTTAATCATGCAAAAGTTAAACACAACAATGAAATGTGTTATTTTGAAGACATGCATACTATTTTGTAACATTTCATGTTGCAAAACCGTAGGTGTTAAGAAGCAAGCAATCCACCATAAGACAACTCTTTGCATTTAAACAAGGAGATTCAAATAATTGAAACCCAACACTGTGTTTTCCCAATTACAATTATTTTGTGCATTTTTTTTTCAATCATGTGAAATTTAAACACAACAATGGAATGTGTGATTTTGAAGACATTCATACTGTTTTGTAACATTCTATGTTGCAAAACCGTAGGTGTTAAGAAGCAAGCAACCCACCATGAGACAACCCTTTACATTTAAACAAGGAGATTCAAATAACTGAAACCCAACATTGTGTTTTCCAAATTACAATTATTTTGTGCACTTTTTTTTCAATCATGCAAAATTTAAACACAACAATGGAAAGTGTGATTTTGAAGACATTCATACATTTAAACAAGGAGATTCAAATAATTGAAATCTCACACATTGTGTTTCCCAAATTACAAAATATAAGGTGTTGTAAAACCCTCTGCAACTCAATTGGTTAGCACCCCTCACCTTGATTTGGTCGGTTTTCTCCTCCAACTCCTCCATGTGCACTCAAACCTTCAGCGTTCAACATGCAGACTAGAAACAAATAGTGTTTTCACCTTTCTTTCTCCAAACCAAAAAGGCCCACGTCATCCCCCTTTTAGTTTTCTCACACTAAAAAAATTGGATGAAAGTGAAACTTCACGGCAAAGCTAAGGCGCCCATATTTTTCGACCGGCAGGGGGTAGGAAAACCAACCTAACGGCATCGTTAACTCCTACCTACCATTTCTCGGACATTTGTTCCCGTTTGCCAATTTTGTCACTTTGATCCCCCATCTGGTGGGCCCTGCACTACAACGTTTCGTCATGTTATGTATGTTTCCATGTATGTTGTTATGTATGTTTTTCATGTGTTTTTCTATGTACATAGGTGCTTTTTGTCTAGGAGTTACCCGGCTCCAAGTAGAAGACTCGACCCCAAGCCTGACATACGCTAAAAGGCCTATACCAAAATATATGACCATACAGACTTATAAATCCAAGACCACAGAGACCTAAAGTAACACAAGAGGCAAAATGTGCACCACTACAATCTCATACCTAACAACATTATGGCATCCTTCACACATCGAGCTGGGAGATGGTGATAAATCACACAGAAGATTATGTCGAGGGCAAACAAGTAGAAAAGTCGACCCCCAAGCTCGATATACGCAGAAAGGCCTATACGAAAATATGCACAACATACAAACTTATGAATCCAAGACCATAGAGACCTCAAAGTAAGACAGGAAGTGAAAATGTGCACCACTACAATCTCATACCCAAACATAAGACATTTTCAATTTATGCAGATGCCCTAACACTTGCATCATCCTTTGCATGACATATGTTTACATCTCAACCCCTATCCAACTACTATGGATTGAGGTAGGGGATCAGCCCCTCCCTCCATATGGGGATCTTTAATCCGACCAAGGCAACCAACAATTAATATAGATAGGGGCCAATATCTCCCCATTATAGAGTAGGGCTTACCCATACCCTTAATATATATGAGGGTGAGATCAATGGCCCTACTATCTAATAGGGGATTTATCTTCAATATTTGATCATCACTAAACTAGCACTTGCATTAGAAGGGGTGCAAGGGTTATGTCAATAGAAAAATATATGAATGTAAATAGACATCTGATCTAGAAAGAGCATATTTTTCAAATTTGTTGTATATGGTATAGTTGGGATACGACATTAATAACAATAAAAAATATGCCTGAAATGATATTTTATTTAACAAATTCCATGGACAATTGAAATTAGGTTAATTCTTCACAGGTTGATATGTTACAGTAAATAAACTATTTGCAGCATAGGTTACAGTGAGTAAGATAAATTATATCGAAACTGATGTCAAGCTAAATTCATATAAAGCCTATGATGGTGAAATCTTAAAGGTGTAGTAAAAATGGTAAAGATAATAAATTTGAATTAAATTTCTACAACTTTGAATTTTTTTGCTAATAATTTACTATTCAAATATTTTGAAAACATGAGAAACGAACCAAAGCCTCATCAAGAACACCATGATCTACAGGAAATGAAATGATAAACTTGCAAATACCTTCTATACCATGATCTGCAATAAATGAAACAAACCAAAGCCTCATCAAGAACACCATTTTGTTCATACGTTGCAATCCATTCCATGGAACCCCATTGGATGATGCATTTTGTCAAACAATTCTTGTGTGTTCTCTATACTACCATATTTTTGCATACATGTCTATCAGCATAGTCACAACATCATTAACAAAAAAAATGACTTTCAATCACATTATGATGGATATACATACCCGGTTTCAAAGCTCCCATTTTGGTACAGGCTGTGAGAACACTGACAAAGACTGGCGAGTTTAGCTTTATAACTATCAATTGTATGGACATCCCACAGTCATCATATTCCATGATAACAATTTGTTGAGGCATTTTGTCAAACAGTTCCTCTACCTTCATATGTCTCCACATTTTGCAGCTACCAACATATAGATAAAAAATAACAAAATATAGGATAATCATATTTAAATTAACAAAGTCTTTTAACTAATAGAGATTTTTTGCAAGCTTTTTAAATCAAAATATTGGTAGGTGCGGGGCAAGGAATATCAATATTTCAACTTCTTGGTAGTTGTTTTTCCAGGCCAAGACAACTTTCCAAAAACCCATGCCTTCATTTAACATATAATAACAAAACTATTTGAGAATGAAATAAAACGCAAAAAGGTAATGATAACAGCTACTAACGGATTTCAAAAAATAGAACTCGTTGAGACCAAGGCAAGTAACTTACCTCAAGATTCTACACAAATTGTGTTGTGCTGTCAACAATCCGATGAAAAAAATGGACAGACTTGGAAAGAAAAGTTTAGAAAGCCCTACCACATCAGAGTTTTTAAAATGAGACTAACTAAAACCAATCTCCCTACAACTGCTTTAGTCCATTCACAGTGAAGGCAAAGTGGATTTGAAAATACTTAAGCCAATGACCAAAAGAAAAGAATTGAAGTGACAAATCAGAGCCTGCAGGCCACATGAGATGGATTTGTCTAGTGTATAGTCTACTATAGTTGTTCTAAATGTGGATTTGTATGTACATTATACAATCCATTTATAGACATTGTAGGCGGCGAAACATTCTAGAAGATGATGAAGTTGACAAGTAGTACATTAAAAGTAAATAAAATATGTGACAAGAGATCCATTCAAATCAAATATTTATCCCAAGAATACATTTGCATTTACTGAGGACAACTCACCATCCATAAATCAATTTGCATTTACTATTTCATCCAATCGTTATAATTATAATAATTTTGCATTACATTTTGAAACGGCAAACAACCAAAAAAATTGTTTTGCAATGAGTTGTTTCTGGCGTGAGACAGGGTTACAGTAGAAATCTCCCACTATATATAGCCTATCGGCTAATAAGTCCCCACTTGGAAGCTTGCCCGAAGGAGAACTAGCAAACTCCCAAACAATGTCTCGCAACATCATCCCATTTTAAACACAAGTACAACAAGCTGAAGCACATTTACAACAATTGTTAGGTTTTCATTAGTTCAATTATAGGACCAGATTCATCTATGTGCATCAAGATTATTTCTACAAGCATGGATCTAACAATATATTTACAACTTCTAAGACATTTGTCTAACAAGACCCTATTTTTTTGCACATTGACAAATCAATCCCCAACATCTTCAATGGTATATTCTTCCATCTAATTATTGAGCCAAGTATTGTATTTAGATTACTTTATTTTGTAAAATTTTAATTTTGCATTTACTTTATCAATCCCAATTCTTTATTCTAAGTTAGACGATAATTCAATTAATTTAATCTATGATATTTATGTGAAGTGTTTATTTTCCTTACAAACTTGTGTTAGAATAATTAATAAAAATTATAAAATATGTTAATAATTTATTTAAACATCACAGACTTGTATCACTTGTTACGTTTCATTCTAAGTCTATATTGGCTAAGAGTAGAATAGGTTTTTGATTAATTGGTGTCGACAAATTCTTCCCATTTTATAGCCCGTTAATTGAAATCCACTTATACTTCTTGATTGATGGCATATCAACGGAATGCTCCTGTGTTAATAATAATAAGAAAGCAACGGTAATTCAAGATGTCTGCAAGTGACTTCAATTATATCCGAGAGTTAAGATGTTTCTAAAAATTCCTTTCAGACTGAATCTTAGCCATATTTCAGAATTCCAAAGTTTAAGGATAACTGTTGCAAGGCCTCAAATGATGCCAAAGTGTAACAAGACCATATCAAGCCATGAATGAGAAGATCAAATGTAAGGACCATTTGGATGTGTTGATGCATGAGAGGCATCTATCTAGACAGGAGAGAAAAACCAGTATGATACGGCGTGCATTTAAAATGCATAAATTTTGAAAACTAAATTTAGTCATGCTAAGAACACTGGAAATAGAATGCACACAACATCTCGTTGCAGATCATAAATAGATCAAAACATCAAGAAATGAACTTTCACAACCCAGCTGTGGCAATTGCAAGTTTTTAACACTTCAAACGTGAATAAAATTAAAATAGAAAACTTTAATACTAAAACAAGCATTCAAATGGAGATTTCTGAAACAAAAAACTCGCATATTGCTTATCCAAAAGTAATAAGCAGCGTTATGTGAGATGAGGACTATATTGATACCTCGGGCCCATGGACTGAATTGATGCTCTAATAACAATCGTGTTAAATTATATTCAAGGATCTTTTTAAAAAAATAACTACAATGAAACATGGGTCAATGAGTTTGACTCGTAAAACTACACAGTTGAATCCTGATAGCAATATCACAAAATAATTACAAGGTAACCATGCCACCAAGACTGCATATTGTAGATTCATGTATAATGCCCTTAAACATCAACAATTAACTACGAATAAATATTAATCCAGACCTTTCTTAACACGCAAGTGCTACAATTCAGTAATCTATAATCTCCTATATATTTTTAATACTGTTAAGGAATACCTAGATACATAGGTGTTGGAACAGCACATTGAGAACATAGCATAACAGTGAACTACCAATTGAATTGCTTCTGATAAAGATATGAATACTATGAATAGAGAGCTACAAAAAAATGATTTACTAATATGCAGAGAGAGAGAGAGAGAGAGAACCACCATGTAAAACATCAGTGAGACAGGAGTAGATGGAATAACTCTAGAGATAGAGAGAGAATACCACCATGTAAAACATCAGTGACACAGGAGTAGATGGAATGACTCTAGAATAGGCTCAAGGCCCAAACTAAAGTTGCATTATGATCAATTGAAACCTTCTAAATCTAAATTTAAGCAAAGGAGCAAATCTCGCCCTCCTTACACATACTGCCTAAAAGGCAATATAATTGGCAAATAACCTTGACATTAACTAAATATTTGTTTCCTCGGCTTAACAAAACCGCTGGAATGTGCAAAGTCCAATTTCTCCGCCACAAATTTTATTTGTCTTCAACAGTGGTCAGACCTGCCTTTGAAGATTTAGATCCAGCCATCAAGAAGAATATCTTCTCTACACCATGTTGAATATTAGAAAAACCTGAAGAGGATTAATTCCTTCTAATTAAATTGAAGGACTTTCTCCACTCGCTACCAAATAAAACATTTGAATTTCTTTAATCGGAAATTCTCATCTCCACACCAAGGAGATCCTTCACAACTTCATATGACACAAAGGCAATTGCTATAGATGGCACTACCTGCAAGAAGAGTATGCACAATCAAATTTTCGTCTAAATCAAAAGATACCATATTAGCAAACGATGAAATACTGATCTCATTCTGCAACTATTCTAATCTAAAAGGACAGAATATGTAGGCTTTTGCTTTCAAGATTAAACAGTATTAAAGGGCATTTTATTGGGCATAAGCAAATGCATTTAAACAAGAATTTAATTTTCCAGAAAACACATTAGCACTTCGAATTAGATGCATCCATGAAATGTTCATAACTGCTAAACTGATCTGTTACACAACTTCCACTAAGTTACTGGTCCGTGGTGTGGTTTTTCTAGGGCATTTTTCACTATCATTTTGGAATCAATTTCTTTCGAGGTTTGATTAATCTCTAATATTCTATTAATGTTTACATCTTGGATGTCACAGAAGCAAATAATTCCCACCGTCATTGATGAATCATCCATCTACAACAAGCAGTGTCCTTTTCCTTTTTTTTTTTTTAGACTGCAGGAATCGGTCGGGTATCCATCCCCCTATAAACTGCAGTGCGCCTGGTAAACTTTTTTCACGTGACTGGTGACGCTGGCACGACATGCCCTCCAGTACCACGGGTTTGGGGGAAGACTAGACCTTGTGACCTCTTGCCTGCAACAGGATGCTTTAGCCAATCGAGTTAGGCCCCCTGCCCCAATCAGCAGTGTCCTTTAATAAGAATAGAAATCTCAAATTCCTGGGGCTGTATTCATACCATACATTTGCAATTTATAATTTTGGAGTCTAAAAAATGGATGGCCGATACTCTATAAATAACACAAACTGTTTGAAGTCATGATCAATCAGTATCTTAAGCTTTGATTACAACGAACTATCAACTTTACCCCAGCAGTTTATTTCTTTTAGGATATTTTCCTACTGTCCAAACATGAGTGCATCATTGGCATTTGTAAAATGTGAATATATCATCCAAAAATTATATAAAATTAAAAAAAATGCTAAAGCCCATGAACTTTTGATTTGTAAAAAGATAAAAAGGAAAAAATACTGACACCATTGGCACAACCCTAGAAATTTATTAAATGTAAAGTAATCTTTATTCTTAAAGATGCAGCTAAATTTCCAAAAAATAAAAAAGACAATAGATGGCTTAAATTTTGTCTTTGAGATTAAAGCTCCCCTTATGTTGGGATACTTCTCATCTCTGGGATAAAGGCATTTTAACAAAAAATTCAATAGGCATTTAATATATGTGCATAGCTTTCACAAAGTTGAACAAAATTTTATGAGTTCCATCATCAAATATGAGTCCGAAAACATAATTATGAAAAATATAAACTTCAGACCAAGGAAACAAGGTCTCACGATAGTATCAGTTTATAACATTCAATTGCACCCACATCAGACAGAAGCATAATGCAATTGATTAAGACTCAAACTTTTGAAGACCAATATGTATTAACTTCTGGGGAGCTGGCTATTCGATAAACAAAGGAATTAAAGTTTATATGATTTCAATGCCAACATACCTCCAAACAAGTTATATTTATGGATAATAATCTATGTGTGCCTTTCACAAATAACTGTCATCTGTTCACTTTGTTTTTGTCAATAGTCATATATTTGTGTGTGTTTTAACTTCATACTCTGCTCATTATTTTTTGTCTTTTTTTCTCAAAGAATCGTCTGTGATCTTAATACCTATTTTCCTCACTGCATTTGTCCCAAACAAGATCTTGTATGTGTTTTTTCCTTTAATAATGAGGTTTTTATTCTTCATTTCATTAAAATAAAACTTGCTGGCATGTGTGTGCTCATACGGGTGTGTGAATCGCTGTCACACCAAGTGTGAGATTTCTATGATTAGAATAATTATAATTCCTAAGTAATATTTAATAAAGTGTTAATTATTTTGAAAAATTCCTTCAAACTTGCTTTTGATGCTCAGCTTCTGAATAGCCTGGATTATACTGAATCCTGATAAACTCATCTTTGCAATGTGGTGTAATCCTGGTACCTAGTGTGCAATTTAAATTCTATACTACATACAAAGCAAATATTGCAAGCAAAGGTTTGCACCATGTGTGTTTTGCTAATACTAAAATAATTGTGATTACCAACCAATATTTAATAAATTCTTCATAATTTTGAAAAATTCCTTCAAACTTGTCTCTCATCCTCTGGAGTATCCCAGACAGAATAAATATTACCATTAGCTACACCAATATAAACCCAGAACTAAAGCATGGTGGTGTAACCCTGGCACCAAGATGCGCAATTGTGATTTCATACTACATATAGAATAACTATTGGAGGCGAAAATGTAGCATTAATTTCTTGGGATCCTTATATATCAACAAATGGTTTTAATCAACACTAAAATTCTATAATCTCAGACTAGGCCACCTAACCCCTTCATACTATTGCAAATTAGTTTAGTTTGCCATACATAAGAGTGTCTTAGAAGGAAAAGGTTTGAACAGAAAACGATGGAGAAATATTTTTGGAAGCTCACCTTCACTGAATTTGGGACCAAACCTCTGTATAACGCACCAAAACCTTCATTCCTCACAGTTTGCCTGAAGGCATCAATCATACCCGAATATTGAAGAGGAGCTTTGGATCTACCATCTCCTGTTACAATAGAAGCAGCATCTTTCCACCCGACCATTTGCATTCTCCTCCTTATCACATCAAGAGGATAAGCTACAGTTTGCCCAATAGTTCCTGCAGCAGCTCCACAGGCCAATTTTGTTACAACACTCAGCTCTGAGCCTTGATCTGAACCAAAGGGTCGGGATTTGAGCAACCATTCTTTCAAAGACTCATAAACAGCAAAGTTAAGCCCAACATATGGAATCTGAAAACAGAAAAGAAACATCAGATAACTCAATTGTGTTGCTCACATAAGACGCATCAAAAAAAAAAAGATATATTATCCCTGTGAGATTAACCCAAGGGAAATGAGCACATATAGAAGCTTACATAAAGACAATACAGTATTAACCAAACAAATGTTATCAGTTCATAAAACAGAAAGAGCCATAAGCAAAGGGAAATAGTAAATGAAGGGTTACATATACAAGAAGACAATTACTGTTGCTGAAGGAGTTAGATGCCAATATCCAAAATAATCTACTTTTTGAAGCTCTCTTTAATAACCTGGAAAAGATGGCAATTCTATTTTTCCTCACTAAAAACTCCTGGGGACGAGAGTTTATAAGCATGCAAATAACTAGAAAGCTAAGAAATAGAAGGGAGGCATTTCAATATTTAATAAATTGCTATGTTTAAGGCTTGGAAAACAGCAATAGATGTTCTGTCAGATGTGCCTTAGATGAGTATTGTAGCAACTCCTTGTCTCTTTGGGGGTTAGAAGCACTTACTATGCAGGAAGAAGGTTATTTACTATAGCTGTTTGAAGTTTTAAACAATCATATAGATGTTCATTTCTTCCAGAGATAAACTAAAAGGCTAGAGTTTTCAGGTAAAAGTCTTTTATTCATGGCCATTAGCAGAAAATTACTCCCTGACTTGCCATTTGGAGAAAAAATGGAGGTGTAATTTTTTGAATAGCCCCTTGACTATTCCCCACAATCATGTTCGGAGGTGAAGATACAACAGGCAGATAGTTAGGTTAATTTAATTGCAAGTACCACTTGAGGTTTCCTTTCTGTTTTTTGTTCTTGATGACCCTATTGAATGTGTACAGGTGTGGAACTGGATGTCTCAATCCTTGTCTGCTGCCAAGTGAATCACTCTGGCTAACTTCCAGTGGGTTGAGCAGAAAGGAGATAGGGAATTGATTCTTCACAAAAAACACATGTGGAAGCACTGTAATACAACTCAACGGATCTCTGATACAGAATGGAGGTAACAGGACATTGAATAGATGGACGCTACATGTTGTCCAACAGTGGCTGCAAGCCACAAAACGCCAAATTTATGATGGATACGCGAGCAAGTAATATCATTTCTTCCTTAGGTAGAAAGAAAAGCTTTATTAGCTTAGGCAGACTGAACTTCTGTCCACCCTGAAAACCTCTCCCAAGTGTAATGCTTTACACCTAGCATCATCTAGAACACCATTAAAAACCAAGTACTAGCAAAGGTCTCCAACTTGTCTTCTTCAAACACTGTGAATCCTCTTCTTTGAGGCTTACCCCATTGTCTAACTCTTTAATGATGTCTATTCTTATTCCCCCCTATCATCTTCTGAACTTAATATCCATTCCATCCACAAATCAGACCAATACATTTCATCTCAATTAAAAGAGGACCGTTATTATTGGTGGCATACTAGCTAGACTCTTTGTTGTAGCCAAGAGTACTTGAGAGTGAATATCAAGTTAGATTCACAAAAACTATGATCTAGGAGGACCTAGGATACTGATGAGCTCCTTACTCCACCAGCACTCATACATGGCTTATGCAGCTCCATCGACATTATTATCATGACCTGCATAACACATGGCAATAATGTGACACCCTAACTCCCCTCCAAACTTGCCACACACATTATTGGGCATATGTTTGAACAAACGTATTCTGAACAGGCATCTGCAGTGCAATTCCTGGGTAAAAGCAACACAGAAGAATCTAGTCAGAATTTGGCATAGCAGATAACACTCTTGTAACTACCAAACCACTCATCACCCTCCTACATGTATAGTATTGTATGCTACCATTCTTTGTAACAATTCGGTTCAGCTCAGTGGTAGAATTGGAGAGGTTAGGAATCCACAACACATCTGACCTCTTGGATCTTGTACATTGCATAGTATAGCTTTGTATATTACAGTTCTAATTGAAGTGTCTGATTGTTTCTACTATTTGTCTTACACCTAGCCGCTACACTTTTAAAAAGTTACTGGACTCCGTCATTCAAAATATGCTTCTTCCATAGCACATTTAGTCAGCTAAGTGTGGCTACCTTACAGGCAGCATTGAAGGCCCTGGATCAGTGGTATCAGAGCACACACACTTCATTCCATGCCCAGTGGTATTGAAGTTTGCATCTTTATCTCTCCATTTGTGTGCCCATTCATATGGGGTGAGCTTACAGGAAGATGGGGCTTGTGACTCAGGAGCCTTCCACATACTTTCCACCCCACTAAGCCAAGATGGCAGACAGCCAGAGAATGATAGAAGATGTCTTGCAACAAAAACAGGGAGATTTCTAACAGCAGTAGGCACATGACAGAGCAGGCATTGTCAATCACTTTACCCAACTCCTTTAGCGCATGCAGCATCCTCCACAGAGCTCTACCTTCAAAGCATTCAGCAGTTCCAAGCAATACAAGGTACAAGTCAATCTAGACATCCCTACTTCTGAAAGCAACATAGACACACATGTTTTATAAGTTGGCTCAATCTAATCCATTCATACTTCACAATAATTCACTTCTCTAAAAGAGAAAAGATACTGTTGCCCTTCTAAAAGTTCCCTCAAGTGTTAAATGATGTTGGCAAAACTAGTGCACATCCCATGAGAAGGACCTTCCATCTCAATCTTTAGACACTTGGAATGAGTTTGTATAAGTCCTGAAAGAGACCTACAACCTAGTTGGGAAATACTAAGATCAATACATCAAGTTTGCACAACAATGCCAAATGCAAGATCCATCTGTGCAAGAGTACACTGATATCTTCCACACTCTACTTTCCAAACTGCATATTCAAAAGACTGAACAGATTCTCATTTTGAAGTGTAGGTCAGGCCTGAAACCAACATCCAATCAAACATGGATTTTCTCCATATCTCCATCCCCAAAGAAGCTTGTAGATTTGTCTACAAATTTAAGCCTGACGCCAAGCAAAAGACCAAGAAAGAAGAAACCACGTTTCAAGACAATGTGCATGCAAAGAATGCTAAAGGCTAGAACTCAACAATGTTCTAAACAAGGAAAAGAACAGTGTTCCACGGGAATGCGTCCCCCCCAAGAAAACCTGTGTTTCCTAGACAGGGACATCTCGGAGACTTGGGGACTTGGGGGGGGGGAGAGGGTTGGGGGGGACATCCCCCCGCCAGCCCACCACCAGTGTCGTCGTCTCCAAGACGCCTCTAGGACTTCGAGGATGTTGGGGTGTCCTCAAGACGTCTAGGGGACTCCCAATTGTCTCCAAGATGTATAATTCTTATACTCATACATCTTTTCATAACTATTTTTCAAGTACTACATGTATTTCAGCACCCTGCCGCCCCCCGCCACTGTCCTCAAACTTTGATCCCCTATCCCCTGTCCCCAAAACGCGTCCTATGCGCGCCCCCCCCCCCTGTCCTCGTCCCTGAAACCCTATGGAACACTAGAAAAGAACATTCACAACAAACTTAATACACATTGTCTGGTGATTAGAAGAAACAATATAATATAGGCAAGTGGTGCACAATTCAAAACACTGGCAATCACTTACTTGAAGAGTGTCGTACTAGAAAGGTCATGCTTCCACAACTGGTTTCCACTGATACTACTACTGCAGCACCTAAGAAAGGAAAGTCGATCGTGGATGCAAAGCCTAGTGCCACAGTTGATACTACCAACATCCCCTCTTTGTCAACAACTGACTCAAAGGAAGCAAAGAGGTTGTTCCACTATCAAATGTGGGTCAATGGACAATCAATACACTCCATAGTTGACAATGGAGGTCAGAAGAACTGATTTCTCCTGAAGCAGTTTATAAATTGAACTTGCCATTGATGCCTCAATTTAGTTTCAAACAAATACTTCACTCAGCAGTGTCACTTGGTGTAAAAAGTTAAGCCATTTCAAGATTCAATCCTGTGAGATCAAGCAACCTATGAAGCAAATCCTAGGAACATTATCATAAATGTTAGTAGCATAGATACTGCATACCAGAAGTAAACCTTAAGTTATCTCTCATGAGTACCAAGCTATGCAAGAAGCTCATCAGCTCTAGCAGAAAGTAGAACATGCGAGTTAAAATATCTTTGTGGCTCAAACTCATACAGAAAATTCCCTGGCACAATCACAACAGTTGAGAAAAAGGTTAGAGGAGTACAAGGAATTCTTCTAGTCACCGAGGGAGTGGCCTTAGTTTTACACAGTAAAACATACAATCACTTCCTAAAGTCAACATCTTTGCGTGGATCCTTCTTTAGAATAAACTGTTGACTAATGACAACCTTTGCAAGCGTGGCTTCGCTTTTCCCAACAGATGCTATCTTTGTTGTGCAGAGGCAGAGGCTGCTTCACATCTTTTTCTCCTCTGTTCTTTTGTCTATGATATCTGGTGCAAGATTTTGCATTTGTGGGATCTCAGCTGGGTTTTTCCTGGAACCATCTTGGATTTTTATAGCCAATGGAAGGCTCCTTCAAGCAACCAAGTGATGAATCTGCTTTGGAGATACATATCCCCCCACCTCGCTTGGGGCATTTGGAAAGAGCGAAATAATAGAATCTTTCGGGATTCGGCTCTTTCGGAGGAAATTGTCTTTGGTAAAATTATCAGGGCTATGAGAGAGAATTTCAATATGCTCAATAGTAAATTCAAGTCTAAGGGAAAGGTCAACTACCAAGATTATGAGCTCAGAGTTATTGAGGCTTGGAAGATTAATGTTGAGACTTCTTCTCCTCTTAAGCCCACTAAGGGGCCTAGAGATGGAATCCATTGGAACCTCCCTCCTCCTGGTTGGGTTAAAATCAACTTCGATGGGGCAGCCAAGGGTAATCCTGGGCCTGTCGGGTGTGGAGGAGTGATAAGGGATGAGAATGGGTGTTTTATTGCTGCAATTGCTCTCCCCTTGGGCACCCAAACTAACCACATTGCCGAAGCCATAGGGGCGTTTCAAGTTTTGAATCTTGCTCGTCAATTGAATTTTAAAAATGTGTGGCTTGAAGGGGATTCGAATAATATTATTCAATGTATAAAGGGCCTTCAAAAACCTTCATGGACTATAGAGAATTGGATTAATCTTTCCAAGGGGATTATTAGTAACTTTGAGAATTGTTATATTTCCCATGCTTATAGGGAAATTAACACGGTGGCTGACTTTTTTGGAGTTCAGGCGATGGACAAGGTGATGTGGCAGAGGAGTGATGAGTTGGAGGCTAACATCACTGCCTTACTTATGTATGATCGAATTCACTGGAAGGTGCAAACTCCCCCTACCAATCAATGATTGTGGAGTGTCATGTCATGCATCCCAAGACTGCTGTTCAATTATTATTCATTGTTGGCCAAAGCTCAACATAAGTAATTTCTATTCTGATATTTGGTGCCTCGCACACTTTCTGGGTATTTCGTCGGCCAACTTATTTGGTTTTCTAGAACTTTCCGAACAAGTCTGCAATTCTACCAACATGGGTGGTGAGAGTCGTAGGGTGGAGCCGACGGATTGTGAGCAGTTAAGAAACGACACTAAGGTTTGGGAGATGTTGCAGAAGGGAGGGATAACCATTTTCATCGAAAAACTCCATGGCTGGGATCCGAATGTCACTAGGTATTTTGCCAAAGAATGGAAGGATGGCGAGATTAATTTGTTTGGGAGAAAGGTTGTCATTGATGAGCAATTAATTGTTGAGGTAACGGGGCTTTCCATTGAGGGCATCAAGTTTTATAGGGACAGGAAGCTCTCAGACCAGGCTGTGCAGAAATTTCAAAAGACTGAGAAGGAAAAGGAGGACTTGCGAAGGACTACCAAAAGCTATTACGATTCTATGAGGATTGTCTCGCATTGGAGGAAGGTGTTGAATGTGCTCATGGAGTACATTACCCTAGACAGTCGTTGCACTAGGGTTTTTGGGTACCACTTTGTGCTCCTCAACCATTTCCAGCATCAGGTTAGGGTTTCTTTCCCTTTCTATCTTGCTTCTTCTCTGAATGCCAGTCTAAAGAACTATAGTGAGAACCCAATTAGGCATTCTATTCTCCATGAGGGTCTGCTTTTTTTAATCCATGATCATTTTAAGGCTATGCCGGCTCTGTCCCACCAGACTCCTTCCAGAGGAAGGGTTGCAATTAAGGGGAAAGGTAATTCTAGTCTCTCCCAAGAAGAAGGGTAAAAGGAAGGTCTTGGAGGATCCTTCTTATGATGTTAATGAGGAGGATTCGCAGACGACCCCTTCGTTTGATTATTCCAGTTACCCTGCCACTGACAGAGAGGATAGGCCCAGTTATCCCAATGATCTCAAGGCATAGGACCATTACTTTAAAGCTAAACGTGAATTTCCTGCTGACATTCTTGCTATTGCTCGTAATGGATCTGTGGATTTCATCCGGTTAATTAGATGGGTGTTTTTTGAGATTAAGGAACTTAAGCTGAATCATAGGGCTATGAACAGCAAAATGGACAAGGTTGATAAGAATGACAGTAATAACAAAGAAAGTGTTAAGGCCACTGATTTGTGGACTGAAGAAGAAAAGAAATATATGGAGTGACTTAAGAAAACTGTTGAGGATTTGCAGCATTTTAAGAGTAACCATGATGGCAAGCTTTCTGATATGGAGGAAAAAATGAGGAACATAAAAGATTCTATCCATAAGGTGTTGGAGATGAGCCACAAAATTTTAAAATCAACGGCAAAGACCATGAATATGATGGTTGAAAATTTGGAAATGCCTATCAGGTCAGAACGGCAGTGTATGTAGATGTTGAGAAAGAGGAAAGCCAGGTGCAAGGTGGGGGGCCGAGTAACAGAACCAGAGCGAACCTGAAGAGGAAGGCTGACCAGGCTCTTGTCAATATTCAGGAAATTAAGAAAGCTGCTATAAACATGAATAAACTTGAGCAGGAGGCGGCGGAGATCCTCAGGAATTTGGCCTAGTGGCTGGACTTCTGGTGGTTTTTTGTTGGCTTTTTGTTGTGCTGCCCTAGGTTGTTCCTTGTTTTCATCTTTGATGGCAGCTGCTTGTTTTTTGTCTGGGTCTTTTTAATGTTGTATCTTTCTCTTGTTTACTGTTAAGGGTTTCGAGGTCCCTTCAAAACCTATTTGTTCCCTAATCAAAAACTTAATACCAGGGCTACATCTACTTAATGCATCCTTTGTAATGTAGATCATTCCTCAATCATGAAGAGATTAGGCTGTAAATCCAAGAACTCATATACAATTGAATACACTAGGTCCAACTCTTCACCTTGCAATAGCCCAAATGTGCTCACACCACACAAGAGGATGGTACATGGCAAGTATGCATCAATCACAAAGCACTCAAAAAAATTACAATGACGAACTGCAACCCCCTTCCTCAAATTGAGGATCTTTCGGACCAGCTCTATGTTGCCAACTTCTTCACCAAAATTGAGTTTAAGTCTAGGTATCATCAAATTCTTGTTAAACCTACAAACATATGGAAACCAACCTTCAAAACCAAGGTCTATTCTAATGGTTGGTTATGCCCTTCAAGATACTAATGCACCAACAACATTCATGCCGACAATGAACAACATTCTCAAGCCATTCCCAAACTCATTCATTGTTGTCTACCTTGATGACATCCTAATCTTCAACAAAAGATGGGATGAACATTTGCGCCACATCCGACAAGTATTTCTCACTTGACAGCAAAAGAAGCTATGCAAGAGATACAATATCTAGGGTGCATTGTGCATGCACAAGGACTACAGGTGGACCTGGACAAAATCAACACCATCCAAGAGTGGCCTTCACCAAAGAATTTCACAAAGCTTTGCAACTTCATAAGATTGGCAAACTTCTACAAGAGGTTTGCACTTGATTTTTTTCAAGTCACCTAGCCATTGAACCAGATCATCAAAGGTGGCACAAAAACAAAATTCACCTAGTCAGCCGCACAACAGAAAGCATTTGATGAAATCAAATATTGACTGGTTCCACACCAATGCTTGTGCTACTGAATTTTTAGCAGCCATTCAAGATAGAGATTAACACCTCTAAATATGCACTCGGAACAATCCTCACTCAACATGGCCACTAAGTTGCTTTCCACAATGAAACCTTCACCACAATAGTTCGGCAATACCCCACGTATGGTAGAGCTTTATGCCTTTGTCTCCCTCTACTACATACAAGGAAAAGAATTAGTGATCCACATAGACCACAAGCTGGTTTAGCTTCTACAAACATAAAACAAGCTTCAACAAGAATGCCATCATAGGTGGCCATCATATCTCAAACAGTTCCAACTCAATATTACGCTCAAGAAGGGAAGTTCCAATCTAGTAACAAATTGTCTAAGTCAAGCTCTAGTTCAGGTTCTCATCATTGTGCTTGACACATGTGGACATGAGACCAACATTTGGGGAAAACTATGCATATCAAATGTAGAATTCTCAAAGGTCTATCAAACCTTACAAAGCGCTACATGCAGAACGTACTCCTAGATCACCTTGGGCACTTGTGTGTACAGCACAAGGAAAAATTGCATAACTCATATGGGAGGCTCACTTCAACAAGTTTGTAGGACACTTTGGAGTTGAGAAGGCCCTCACAATACTACAAAAGTACTTCTACTGACCACACCTTTGATCAAACATCACCAGGTATGTCCAATCCTGCCCTACATGTGCCATATCCAAACCAATCAACAAATGGCAAGGAATGTAGCTGCCTTTGCTGGTTCTAAGAAAGCCTTGGGAATCCATTTCCATGAAATGGATGCCTAGTTATCCCACCACCAAAAGGGGTAATGACTGTACATAATAGTATAAAGATTCTCTAAGATGGTAATTCTCAAGCCTTGCATAAAGTCCATTTCAGCTCTAGAAACAACTTAATTGTACTTTCAGAATGTATGGATTCACTTTGGATTACCATCCACCATCATCTTTGATCAAGAAACCCAGTCCTTGACCCAATTCTAGAAAGGATTTTGGTCACTAATGGAAATAAAATTAGTCAAATTTACTTCCATCTGCAAACTGTTGGACAAACAAAAGTAGCAAACAGGATGGTAGTGCATCTTCAGATGTACAACTCCAAAAAGAAACATACTTGAGATGAAATCCAACCCTTCATTTAACACAGTTACAATAGAGCTCTTCAGAACTATATGGCATACAACCTTTTTCAGGTCTGCTTGGGTTTCCAATTACTAGCACCCATTGACGTAGCCTTTTCTTCAGCTCAAAAGGAATATCCAATGCACAATCCTTTTCAGGTCTACTACATCTCATCATCCTCAGTGGCAACCCCTTCAATGCCAGCCTTTTCAGTTCTACTCAAACGAAGTCTACAACAGACAGCCTTTTTCAAGTACACTTGGATTTCCAACCATTGGCACCCACTTACATAGCTTACACCATGCCATCATCCTTAGAGACAACTCCTTCAGCTCAAAAGAAGTTGAAAAAGCTAGCATATTCATTGAGCACATTCAACAGATATAGCAGCTGGTGCAAACTATTCTTCATAATGCAAAGCTATGTACAAGTAGCACCATGACAAGCACTGCACACCACATACCTTCTAGGTTGATGATCATTGGCAAAAGAACCAACTCATAGGACCTTACAACAAGCTTCCTCCACTTTGGTATGGACCCTACACTGTCACAAAGCAAGTATGAAATAACACTTTAGAGCTTAATCTTCCTGCCTGACTTGGTTTGCACCAACACAGAGCTCTTACACATTATATCCATCTGTGTTCTACTCTCTTGACACCAAAGAGACTAAAGCTGGACAAAATCAACCCTGATTGTGCCACATCAATGAAAACTGATCAAACAAGTGACACCTACGCTAAACAAATGTGTCAACAAGAAATTCCCTCTCTTCCAGATTGTGGAAGTGAGTCAGGTTCCTTCCCAAGAGAAATAATTGCTCACAACTTCCCACATCTCATTCTACAACTGCATGCAATGGGGACTATTGCTTCTCAAGGAAGGGCAACTGATCTAAGAGTATCTGGAACATTTAGGGGCTCCTAACTCTGTCAACATTCACACACAATTTATGAGGCTCTGCCAACATCCTAGTCATCACCTGTGAAGCACATGGCAACAATGCAACAGCTTAACTCCTCCAAACTTGCCACACACATCAGATGGCATTTGTTTTGACAGACTTGTTCCAAACAGGCTTCAGCAGTGTCATTCCTGGGTAACGGCAACAAAGAGAAATCTAGTTAGAATTTAGCAAAGCGGCAGACAGTCTTGTAATTATTGAACCACTCATCACCCTTGTAAATGTATTATTGCATACTACCATTCTTTGTAATAGTTCAGTTCAGTTCAATGGTAGAACACATTCAACCTAAGTTGCTGAATCGGGTACGGGTACAGGTATGGATATGGGGTACAGTACATCGGTACGGCAAAAGCTTTTTTGGAGGTTGGGTACGTCCGTACAAAAAAATATAAAAAATCATAAATATATACATATTTGCAGCTTAAAAATTAATGTAAAGTTACACTAAATTAAATTTATTTTTATAACATAAACATTAATAATAAATACTAAAAAAAAAACTATATCAAATATAGATAAAATTATTTTTCAAAACCTTTTAATAAATTAATATAAATACCACTCAATATGACATTAATAAAAAAACTCATATATATATATAACAACTAAATATTAAATATAACATTTAATCTTTATTTTATATATATATATAAACAACTAAATAATATTATCATATTAAACTTAATAAATATAAAATCTAATACTAATTAATATAATTTAATATAAATAATATTTATTTAAAAATATTTTATATAACAATAAATTAAGTTTAATAAATAATAAGCTTCATTAAAAATACTTGTAAAATTAATAATTATTAATACACAATATTAAATTTGATAAATTTTTCATAAATAAAAAACAGAGAATTAAAACAAAAATAAAATATTAAGATAGCTAGGGTTTAGTTTATATAAGTCAAATTGAACATTAAAGCATAATTGTCCTTAAAAATTGATTTCTACTAAAAATTCGCAAATTGAACATTAACATGCTTTATATTAAAAATTGACCAATTGAAATAATTCAACTTGAACATTGGCAATTGTCTGCTACATCGCCCCCTCTCACAATAGCGGCCCTTTCAAAATGCAACTCACGCTGAAGGGAAAGCAATGTCCCATGCACCAATTTCGGAGAATCTGTTGAGAAGAAGTGGCTGGCAAGACTGCAGAGGGAATTTCAGCACTTTATTTAGGTGATGGGAAAAGGGGGCAAGTGCATTCCTTATGCTTTCAGCGAGCATTGAGAAAAACAACAAACATATACATTCCGCAAAGAAAAACGTGGAAGAAATTAAAAAATGGTAAGAGACCGCAGCAATTTATAGTTAAAACCAAAGAACCTTTGAACATCGCGTTTGCAGGTTGAAACGGTCGTGATTCCAAACTGGAGCCGACTAGATTTGACGAAAAAAACTTCAAAACGTTTTTATGGGAAAAATTAGTATCCAAGTCGAATCCATGGCAATTTGAGGCCAAACCTGATTCCGGTATGTTTCGTACCTGGAATCGGCCTGTAAATATGCTGAATCGGTAACTTAGCATTCAACCTTTTGGATCTTGTACAGGACTATTGCATAATACAATTTTGCATATTATTGTTCTTATCTAAGTGTATATTTATTATATTATTTGTCTTTCTTGTAGCCACTATATTTAGCATTCAACCTTATAGTTCTCAACCTCTGTCATTCAAAATACACTTCTGCCATAGGACATTAGTATTAGAATAATATCTTTCTATTTATGTTATTAATGGTCATCTAGTAGTTTCTAACTTTGTCTTGTGTTAACGATCGTTTCTTTTAGAAACATTGTCCTTGTAATTCTATTTAAGGAACCTTCGTCTCCTATGTATAATGAACAACATCGATTCTTTGTAACATGGTATCAGAGCTAGCACGCTCAAAAACGAATTTTTAATTCATAAAAAATCGTTCAAGATTTTTTTCAGATTTTTTGAATTAAAAATTTGTTCAAATCTTCTCTGCAAATATTTTTGAAGATTTTCTTGAGGTGTTTCTGGGCGCCAAAAATTTTTCTTTTGAAAAAAAAAATTCGTGGGATTCTGAGAAGAAAAGAATTTTCTGGAAAGCGTCGAATTTTTTCTACCTCGTGGTCACGTTTTTGTGCAGGCGTGCTTTGGCACAGATTCGTCATTTCTTCTAGCATATTCGTGCCTACTGCTCATGCGACCTCATTTTTCCTCTGTTGGGCACCATCGTTCTGGTCTTGTGCGGATTCGCGTCACAATTTCGTGGCTTCATTCAAACGCGTTTTTTTTCGTGGCTTCATTTTTCCAGCTATGTTTTTGCAACTTTCTAGGCTGCGTTGTTGAAGACACAATTTGTATACCTCCGTTTGTTGGGCGCGGATTTGTCCTCTAATTTTGGTCGCGTTTTTTCTCATTTCGGGCCACATTTTTCTGCAACCTTTTGGGCACGATTTTGGTGTTTTTTTATTCACGATTTTCAGTTTGTTGTGGACGCGATTGGTGCCTCTATCAACCACGATATTCTGGAGATTTTGAAGCTGTTTTTTTAGAAATTTCTGGTTTCTTCATGCCTAGGGTTTCTGCATTTTCGGTTAGGGTTTTGACCCTCTGTTTCAAATCCGAAAAAATTTTCAATTGCAAATTCCTTATGGGTTTTTCGAGAGCTTTTATGGGTTGGTCTCAAATTTTTCTGGGTGAATCGTTTTTCGTGCCTCAGTTTTTGTGCAGATTTCTTATGTTTTTTGGCGGCTAGGGTTCCAAACCCTCTGTTTAAGCCAACAATCGATGTTTTGGGTTTTTAAATATTTTTTTGTCTCATAAAAGAAAAAAAAACCTGTCTTCTGGGTTTTAAAAATTCCAGGAGGGTTTATAATTTTCTCCTCAAAAATTAAGAGTTTTTGTCCTGTATATCCTAGTCAAGGTTTCTATCATACGGGAGGGCTCTCTAGTATTTGGTTTTTTACTTCTTTTTTTCCGAAAAAATGATGATTTTTAATCTTCGGATTTCTGGGTTTGGCAATTTTTTCCTCGAAAAATCGTGGTTTGTTACAGTCTGTTTTGGTCGCACCTGGCATTGCTGGGGCGAATATCTGCACAACTGGCTTCTTGCAGTCTATTCTGGAGCATCATGCTCATCTGCAGAAGCTTGGCGGGTTTTACCGATTTCTCCTTAAAATCGTAGCAATTGTTCTTGGTGTATCTCTGGTTACAAGGAGGGACAGTTCTCCAACATCAGGTTGGACAGTCGGTGTTGTTTTTTGGGTTTATCCAGAAGTTCTACAGTTTCTGGGAGGGTTGGTGGCAGACTCATTTCAAGTGGAAGAGTCAGTGGCAAGCTCTTGTCTTCTGTTGCAGAAGCGTTCTGGAATAAGGGGGCAGCCATCTCTATTATCTTTGGGTAGTTAGAATGATGACCATTAAGGGAGGGTAATAGAATAATATCTTTCTATTTATATTATTAATGGTCATCCAGTAGTTTCTAACTTCGTCTTGTGTTAACAATTGTTTCTTTTAGAAACATCGTCTTTGTAATTTTATTTAAGGAGCCTTCGTCTCCTCTATATAATGAACAACATCAATTCTTTGTAACAATTAGGTCCACTAAGTGTATCCATCCTTCAAGCACCATCCTTGGCCCTGGATCAAACTGCTACACTAAATCACACTCAGTTTACATGACCTTTTGAAACAACTTGCATCCACCTCTCATTAATAGAAATTGCAAGATATATGCCTCTCTTGTTGTAGCATTTTCAGCTTACCTTCAAAGATATTTTAATGGATCATAGATTTGAGGGATATGCAATATTTTTACCCATGGGGGAAAAGGCCTAGACTCCAACCCATGTAAGTTCTCCTTCTCAATTGTGATTGTTAAATTTAGAGATCAGATTATATGCAAAATGTTGAACTTGATAAATATGAAGTTGATGCCAAATCAATATTGAAAATACTGATCATGAATTCTCAAGTTTGAATTTTTCCTTAATGGTATTCGAGCTACAAGAGCAGAACATTAATAGATTTCGATATCCTGCATATTAAGAATGGAATCAGCTTTTGTATGTAGGGAGACCCGCCTCCAAGGGATACGTCTCTTGAGAGGACGTGTCTCCACACTTGGAGACACGTCCGCTCAAGGGACGTGTTCCTTTGAGCGCGCGGGTTCCTGTAGCCGATAATCATCCGAATTAAACAGACTTAACATATACGCGTCCTCACACATGACGACTATGAATTCTGAACTTTATTCAATGCGTATTTTGAACATCATCTATTTGAATTCGATTTTATACATGCTTTATAAAATCGATTACTTATTTCCAGAAATATTAAACATGAAGAGCAATAGATCTTATATAAACGATGATGATGCTTATAGCAATCATCGTTTATATCTGACCTAAGCTACCATTCATCAACACTCCCTCTTAGCTTAGGGAAGATATTTCAAATCAAATAAGTGGAGATATCACCTTTACACATGATATCGAAGATATGATATGTTTTCTCAAAGTTGTCAAGTCACATGACATTCTTCATAACACATCTTCATTATGGTATGTGCACTGACATCAAGTCACATGATGTCTACCATAATTCATGGCATATCCACGCATATAAATATCCACCATGATTATCTCTTAATGATCACAATGATCTTCAGATGATATCAAGTCTCATGATATCAATCAAAGTGTTCAAGAGATACTATCATGACATGTCCACAAATATCAAGTCACATGATATCTATCATGATAGTTTATCATTGTAGAGTCGTCACTTTACAATGTCAACTACAAGTGTTCATTATTAGAAAGATCGTCACCTTTCAATAATGTACACGAGGGAGGTAGGCCCATAAAGTCATGAAATCTCACACATGACAAAAGAGTTTACACATTAAACATCTTTATATATTAGTACAATTTGAGTCTCGACAAAACTTACATTTCAACCATACCAAGTTTCTTCCTGAAGTGTTCAAGTTTTAACTCTGGAGAGAGGCTTGGTGAGCATGTCTGTTGTTTGATCGTTTGTACTAATATACTCCAACTGGATCACATTCCTTTCTACCATGTCTCTCACATAGTGGTAAGGAAACTCTATATGCTTTGATCTATCATGGAATACTGGATTCACGGAAAGCTTAATACAACTCAGATTGTCACAATGGATAATAGTAGGATTCAAGGGCTCACCAAATAATCCCACAAGCAATTTCCGGAGCCATACTGCTTCTCTTGCTCCCATAGAGGCTGCAATATATATGGCTTTTTGTTGTACTCAGTGCCACAAAAGATTGCTTCCTGCTACACCAAGATATCATTGCATACCTCAACCTAAAACAACATCCAGAGGTGCTCTTTCAATCAACAACACAACCATCTTCTATAGGTTCAGTAGGCTCCCTCTGAATCTTTAAGTACTTGCATCAACCTTCTGACCTCATCATTCAAGATTTCCTGCAACGCTTGCCTTAGATAAATGTTTTCCAGTGCACACCTCTGGTACTGTAGAGAGTTCAAGGTAGACCTCCTTGACCTTATAGCAGATCACTCTATTCTGAATAGGTTTGCGGAGCTACCAATATCAAATCCAGATGACAGTCTTAGAGCAATTCTGATCTCAGCAGCTGAAGAGGTCTTTCAAGGATTTAACACTTGGCCTTGCAACACTGCAACCTTCACTTAACTCCCTCTTGATCCCTGCTTCAAAGATTGCAAAGAAGTCTTCTGGAAGTGAACTCCCTCTATCCACCAACTCAGTCCCATGGCTGCAAGATGTGACTTCATTCTTGATCATTTCTTTGGTCGGCATGACTTCCTCATGAGATGCCTCAAACTTTTCATCACTATGCAATCTCTCAACACCTTCTGCTCTTAGATCTGTCCTGGAAGCTTTTTAGAGAGAGATTACTAACTGTTTATAACTATCCAAAGAAATATCAAGGCCAGAATCATACAAGGTTTGCTATCTCAGGTTATAGCATGAATACATAAGAATTTATGAACAATATTGAAACATGAATAAGTAAATCAACCTATAAAAGAAATATATCGAAGAATCATAATGAGGGAATAAAGAAACTTATCTTTATTGAATTTTGATATAACTCTTTCTTCCAACTTTTACTCCTCTCGAGAGTGCCAAACTCAACACAACAAAAAACAATCTGCACAACTACAGATTTCTTGAATGTATTATGCAGTTAGCATATTTAACATAGAACCAGGCCTCTCAAGGTACCATCACAGTCTATGCACAAGAGAACGATATCGATGTGATCATCCTATCACAATGAAAATGCAGTTCTCTTTTTTCATCTCCGAGATACACTCAGAGATCTTCACAACTAGCATGAACAACTCACAATGAAAAATATCTCATCCCAGGGATCACAACTCAAGAGAGAACACGATCTTTTCTACACACATGATTCAAATAACCACTGTTAGATCTGCACAACTTAGCAGAAAATGAATTTTAGCCTAGAAGTGAATTCAAAGAAGCAACAAAGAATACTTCTCTTTAAAGATTCACAGTACGCAATATACTTCACTGTTATTATGCTTAGATTAGTTCTTAACCTTCCTCTGACAGGTTCATGACTTGATCATAGGCCCATGACTTAACAAAAACTTTATGGAACAAGGCATGAGGAACCAAATCTCTCAATAGAGTGATCTCATCAATTCCTTCTCTAAACTCATCCCCATAAGTTCTTGATAAATGCTCATACATGAAACCCTTTTGTACTCTGCCAGATGCTCTTCTACGCTTTTAACAATTCCATTTGACCCATGAGACTAATTTCAGCTTCTCGATTTATCTCATGGTAGAATAGACTCTGGAATGTAGAGTTATGCAGAGGATCACAACCAGTTATCAAACACTTTGCACAGGACTCCAAGTTAATGCTCCACTCTGAGACTTGCATATGCCTGACAGCACACGAAGCTCCACGACTTTTGTTGATCGCTGCTTGATTTGCACTAAAGATTTACATCTTGGTGTGCCTTATTCTCATCATCCTTAAACCCGATGAATAGAAAACATATGTAGGAGAAATGTGAAGGTGCGCCAAGTGCAACAGGAAGAGGCCCGTTGGATGCACAAAACTCCTCAAGCGACGATTTAGAGAAAATGAATAACAACAACAATTCTCAATAAACTGTTTCCAACGTGCTCGATTACCATTAGATAGAGATAGAGACGTGATGCCTTTAAAGAATCGCCAGCAAACTCATACTGTCGCCACCAGATGATCTTAATTTGAATAACTGCGACTTCTTATAAATATCGTTCAATATAGACCATTAGCATACAGGTGACAACCATTCTCGTGATGAGTCTTCACGTCGGAAACCCGAGATGAAACAATGTTCCAGCGTCAATAAGGGACAACCATTATGTATTTGCAAATACTCCAGAAATTTCAATTCCAACAGGAGGACTCTATTGCATTCGCCTCCAAACCTTGAATTGTCTCATGATACTACACATGCTTCAATCATTTCGCTTCCTCTTGACTTTTCAAATTCATGCGATTCCTTGCAGTATTACCAGTGGTGGCAAATATTCATCCTGCTAAGAGATACTTTTGCGCCTATGATAACTTCATTCCCGATAACGAAACTTCCTCCACAACTCTTCACGGTGCCATTAAATACTTCCCGTTGAAACCTCGGTGAGAACCATACGCCGCATTGATATACAAATGCTATTAAGCATCAACTTCACTGGTATTCAATTGCAGAGCCTGAACAACATAAATAGTGGAACAATTTCGAGTATCATAGATGGACGGGATTACATATCGCCAACATAAGGAGACTCTCGACTCCTAATTTTGCATCTGTAGCTTTGCCTCCATCAACGATATAGACAAAAGATAATGAACACGATCACCGGTCAATATGAAAATTTTGATCACTTAAATTCTTCCACAAATCTGATCGGATCTTCACAAAACCTGGCTCTGATACCATGTTAAATTTAGAGATCAGATTATATGCAAAGTGTTGAACTTGATAAATATGAAGTTGATGCCAAATCAATATTGAAAATACTGATCATGAATTCTCAAGTTTGAATTTTTCCTTAATGGTATTCGAGCTACAAGAGCAGAACATTAATAGATTTCGATATCCTGCATATTAAGAATGGAATCAGCTTTTGTATGTAGGGAGACCCGCCTCCAAGGGATACGTCTCTTGAGAGGACGTGTCTCCAAGTGTGGAGACACGTCCGCTCAAGGGACGTGTTCCTTTGAGCGCGCGGGTTCCTGTAGCCGATAATCATCCGAATTAAACAGACTTAACATATACGCGTCCTCACACATGACGACTATGAATTCTGAACTTTATTCAATGCGTATTTTGAACATCATCTATTTGAATTCGATTTTATACATGCTTTATAAAATCGATTACTTATTTCCAGAAATATTAAACATGAAGAGCAATAGATCTTATATAAACGATGATGATGCTTATAGCAATCATCGTTTATATCTGATCTAAGCTACCATTCATCAACAGTGATGAATATCTTATATGGTCACCTACAACTGTAGTGTATAAGTCCCTTAAGGAACTGTAAACAGATATTTGTACAAGATTCTTTTATGGAACAGAACATGTGATATTAATCAAGTACTGTCAATAAATAGTCATCTTATAGATGATATCTTCCGTGTATACAGTCTATTCACGAAACCAAATAGGAATCAAAGCGGATAAATGTGGAAAGCAAAACAAATTATATTGTAATATAAAATATCAAATAAAAATACTCACGATTAAAAGGGATGTAGCACAGCTTGGTAGCGTATTTGTTTTGGGTACAAAATGTCGCAGGATTTATTAGGCTTCAAAACATTATTCATTGCAAACAGAAAATTCCAAGAGCATTATCCTAAGTTCCTAACAGAGTTAGCTAACCACACACTTCACTCAGAATATTTTTAGACCTGCCACCAACCTTCAAAAAGCACTTGAGGTGGCTGTTAAGGGAGTTCCAGGTTATCCAAACGAAGTTGAAGTTTGATTCCTAAGGCCTTCAATTGATGCTTCCATTGACCCCCTTTCTCCATGCAGATCTCTTTATATGAATGTTCTCTTGTCCTCCGTCCTAAGCTTGGTAAAAATGTGACTATAAAGGAGGATCTTTAGTAGTCTGGAGTTACATTCAGATAACATGGGAGGCCCCACATAGCTTCTCAAATCTAAGTTATCTTTGTTCTTTTGGCACTTCCACAAGATTTACAAAGGTATTAAAGTTCATCTGAATTATCTTTGACAACAGAATTAAAATATAAGGGCTTAAGAGAGCTCCCGGGTGACAGTAGAAGCAAAACTCATTTGTCAGCAGCTCACAACTAGCTGCTAACCAAATTGATTTTTAGAACTTAATTGACAAAATACCATGTATTAGGCATGATTAATATATTAAACCCATTAAACTGATAAACATGAAACAAAACAAGTCTTAAGGAAACACTATCAATTCCAATTTGAAAAAGGATAAATTTAATCATAAGGACTTTTCCAACCAATGAGAACTTAAAAGATATCTACATCAGTTTTTGGTGCCATAACCATTGTATTTCAGCAGTTCTCCACTCAATGGTACTAACTTAATGTTTAGATCTCAATTAATAGAATAACTTAATGAAACATTGGAATGTATAACATGGAAATATTTTATGCTTATATATAGATTAAGCAGCATTAGAGAGGAAAATCTATGACTACAAAGTGTCTAAGTTACATAATGAACATAAAAACCATAAAACAAATAACATTAAAAGATAACTAAGTCCATAAAAACTACTTGCAATTCTAGTTTGGGAATGGATAGATTAATATTTATGGAGCCTTCACATAAGGAGACCTTCATTTCACTAGTGGCCAACAGCCTTATAAGGATTAGTCAAGGCTTGGTCCTCATGGGCATTATGCTGTTGCAAATAGATAGTTACCCTAACAGTAGTAAATTTCCACTTACTGCAGAATAGATTTTATAGCCCCATATCTACAATTTGTTGTGGATGATTGCAATTTCTGTGATTTCTGCTTGTAGGAAGAAACAATAAATAAATGATGAGTTTCTCAAGATTCAAATGGTTTTATTCAGGTAAGAATATCCTTTCTAATAATCTTCTATCCCACTCTTTTGGACATTTTTGAGATATTCAAATGGACATATTCTTAAATTTTCTTCAGAAATATTCCATCCTTTCCCTGTTGTTGATGATAATAAGCAGCATCGTGCAATTCCTTCCATCCTATCTATTTTTCAATTGAGTAAATTAAATAATAGCTTAAAGCTATTTAATTTATAGAGACTTCTATTCTTGAAGAGGCACGAGTATTTAGAGGTGCTATCTATTTGTTAAAACCGACATTGTGAAGAGGTGCGCTTCATCTGATTGGCACGAGTTCTTATGTGTGCCGACCCATTCCTTATTGGATGTGTTCCTTCTCTAGACATCCGTTATTATTGTTGGAAGCCGACTTGGAGTTTCATGAAGAGGCAAGTCTCTTCTCCACACATGTATTTATATTCATTGAGTTTCATCCATTCAGCATTCAGTTCATTCCATTATCATTTTGTCTCAAGTGCGAATTCATTATAGGAGCAGTGTGAGTTCATCATATGTGCAGTGCGATTTTGATAAAGACTTCAGTTCTGTGTTAGCAGATTATATGTGATAAGATCTGTGATTGCATCATCTGTTGGTGCATTATTTTGGCCCCTCTTATTGGCCTCATTTGTACAAGTGTTTCTCTTCAAGAATTAATATATAAGAGATATATTAGTGCTGGGTTTTTCTCCCTCAAGAGGAGGGTTTTCCCAGGGTATCTGCGGTGTTATTGTGTCTGTTTTTTAATTAATTTTCTGTGCCTTTAATCTGATCACTAAGTTTAACATGGTATCAGAGTGGGTTTGAGGAGATCGTGATCAGATTTGTTTATACAGCGATATTCTTTTCTCTTCGTTATAATTCTTGTCTATCTCTACCTTTGTCAAGATGGTGAACAGTTTGAAGATTGAGGACAGACTCGAAAGAGCATCAAATTTCACCTCATGGAGATTTAGGATCATGCTTACCTTGCGTGAAAATGACTTGGGTGAGTTTGCGGAGTCTAGTGTTCCTGAACCTGAGGAGGAAGAAGAGAAGTTGCAATGGGTGAAGAAAGATATCAAGGCAATGAAAATATTGGTTGATTCCGTTAAGGATCATATCGTTCCTATTGTCTCTAAATTGAAGACGGCAAGAGACATGTTTAAGACATTGGAAGAAATGTACGAAATCAACAATACTAGCTGGGCACTTGCACTGAAGCAACAACTACACCATGTGAAGATGGCGAAGGGAGAATCTGTGATTGCATATTTCATGAGGATTTCAGATTTGAGAGATCAGCTCTCGACAATTGGACATATGGTTGATGACAAAGACCTGACTATGCTTGTGCTCAATGGTCTCCCTTTGTCTTGGAATCCTACATTCAGGGAATCAGTGCAAGATCAAAATTGCCTAAGTTTGATCGTCTAAGGTCAGATTGCATTCAAGAAGAATCAAGGTTGGTGGCTAGAGGCGTTGGTCAAAGTTCAAAGAATGAAGATATTCATGTTCTCACCTCCCATGCTTCGAACAAGAAAGGGAAAGATGGAAGGAAAGGGTTCTTCAAGAGGAATCGAGATAAGGGAAATGATGATGCACCTGCCTCCAAGAAGAAGAGAGACATGTCCAAGATTCAATGCTTTAGGTGTGATAAGTTTGACCACTTTGCTAAGCATTGTCCAACTAGACCTAAGCAACAAGCCACCGTTGCAGATGTTGATGATGCCTCTCCGCAGAAGGATTCATGTGAATACTTGTTCTATTCAGCACTATCAAGCAATGTACCTACAGATACCAACACTTGGCTGATCAACAGTGGTGCTTCACTACACATAATTGGATTTAAGGAGCACTTATCAAGCTTGGTGGAGAAAGATTTTTCTCAACAAGTTATTATTGGAGATGATGCTGGCTATTCCGTAAAAGGAATTGGGACCTCTACTCTTCATTTGGATTCCGGCATTACACTTCAGTTGAGAGATGTTTTGTATGTCCCAAGAATCAAGTGCAATCTTATTTCTATTTCAGCTCTAGAAGATGAAGGATATCAAGTTGCCTTCTCCAAAGGAAAAGTTCTTGTGTGGATGGGGAATTCCAGTTTCAAGGATGCTCAAGTAATTGGTCTTAGACATGAAAGCCTCTATAGGCTATGTACGCGTCCTCTACAAGCATTAGTTCATGATTCTTCAAGCCTATGTGATCTGTGGCATCGAAGATTGGCGCACCTCCACTTCCGAGCCTTACCTATCATGGAGAAGATGGTCACAGGACTTCCCAATTTCAATCAGGAGCATGAAGGAACTTGCAAAGGATGTGCTATGGGTAAGAATTCAAAAGCCCCTTTCCACAGTAGAGAAAGTAGATCTAAGTGTATTTTAGACCTTATTCATTCTGATTTATGAGGACCTATGTTTGTTCCTTCTTCGAGTGGTTTCTTGTATTATGTTCTTTTCATTGATGATCACTCTAGAAAGACTTGGATTTATTTTTTGAAAACTAAAGAGTCTGAGGAAGTGTTAGAAAGGTTCAAGGAGTTCAAAGCTCTTGTAGAGAATCTTTCCGGTAAAAGAATCAAGATCCTCCAATCTGATAATGGAGGAGAATACACCTCTGGTAGCTTTCGAAATTTTTGTGTTGATGTTGGGATTAAGAGGGAGTTTTGTGTCCCCTATAATCCTCAACAGAATGGTGTTGCAGAGAGAAAGAACAAGACGATCGTGGAAGCAACAAAAGCCATGATCCATGACCAGGATCTACAAACCTTCTTATGGGCAGAAGCTTCTAGGACTGTTGTATATGTTCAGAATAGAAGTCCTCACAAGGTCTTGGAGAATATGACTCCGGAAGAAGCCTTTACAGGGAAGAAGCCCGAGGTTAGTCATTTGAGGATCTTTGGATGTCCTGTCTATGTTCATGTTCCAAAAGAGAAGAGAACTAAGTTGGAGCCTTCTGGCAAGAAGGGAATATTTGTGGGCTATAGTGAGACATCAAAAGCCTACAGGATATATGTTCTAGGTCAGAAGTTGATTGAAATCAATAGAGATGTCACATTCGAGGAAGATGTTGCATTTAGAAGATCCAAGGGAACTCATGTGGAGATTGACTATGATGAGCCTCCTCAGGATATGGAAGTTGACCATACTCCTGAGATTCAGAGGGAGACTTCAGAACCGAAGGAAGATGTTGATCCAGTTGAGCCCTTGGAACCTACTGATGGGCCTACCGATATTGTGATTAGAAGGAAGAGACCTCTTTGGGCTAGGCAAACTATGCAAGAGGCTGAAAGGTTCGCAGCTCCTAGAGGTACATTCAGAGAAAGTAAAAGGCCACATAAGTTCTCCAGTTATGTTGCCTTGATGAGTCAGATTATTGAATCTGGGCCTTCTAGTGTTGAGGAAGCTTCCAGTCAACAGGTTTGGAAAGATGCTATGACAGAGGAGTACCAATCCATTCTCAAGAATGATGTTTGGGACATTGTTCCTAGACCCGAAGGAAAATCTGTGGTATCTTCGAAATGGCTCTTCAAGATTAAGCATGCAGCTGATGGGAGCATAGAGAAGTACAAGGCAAGATTCGTGGCTCGTGGTTTTTCACAGAAAGAGGGAGTTGATTATGAAGAAACATTTGCTCCTGTTGCTCGCTACACTTCTATCAGGACCATCATTGCCATTGCTGCATCTAGAGGATGGAAGATTCATCAAATGGATGTGAAGACAGCTTTTCTAAATGGTGTGATCGAGGAAGAAGTTTACATCGAGCAACCTGATGGGTTCGAGGTACATGGGAAGGAGTCTCATGTTTGCAAACTAAAGGCCTTGTATTGTCTTAAGCAGGCTCCTCGTGCATGGTACGAAAAAATTGATCATTACAAGTCAAGTTTGGGCTTCTTGAAGAATGATGCTGACTCTAATCTATACTTTAAGGTAATTGATGGTGAAGCGTTGATTTTGGTCTTCTATGTTGATGATTTGATACTTACTGGAGAAGAGCACTTGATCATCAAATGTAAGAAAGAGTTGGCCTCTAAGTTTGAGATGAAAGATCTTGGACTTATGCACTACTTCCTTGGCTTAGAAGTCTGGCAGAAACCAGATGAGATGATTCTAAGTCAAGGGAAGTACACCATCGATGTACTCAAGAGGTTTGGTATGATGGATTGCAAATCCATGTCTACACCTATGGAGACCAACCTACATAAATTGGAGGTTGCAGCCAGTTCAGACTTGGTGGATCCTCTATTGTACAGACAGTTGATTGGGTCCTTGATGTATCTAGTTAACACTAGACCAGATATCTGTTATGCTGTGAGTGCACTTAGTCAGTTCATGTGTGAACCGAGACAAATACATCTTGTTGCAGCTAAACATATCCTGAGATACTTGCATGGCACAATTGGATATGGGTTGAGATATTCTTCATATGCTGACTTGGAGCTACATGGTTATACTAATTCTGATTGGGCAGGATGTGTTACAGATCGAAAAAGTACCTCTGGTTGTTGCTTCAGTTTGGGTTCTACTATGATATCCTGGTGCAGCAGGAAGCAGTCTTCTGTGGCATTGAGTACAGCAGAGGCAAAGTATATAGAAGCTTGTATGGCAGCTCGGGAAGCAGTATGACTTCGTAAGCTCCTTGCAGGATTGTTTGGACAATCAATGGAGCCTACTATCATTCATTGTGATAATCAGAGCTGCGTGAAGCTTTCTATCAATCCTATGCTTCATGACAGAACCAAGCATGTTGAGATTAAATACCACTATATCAAAATATGGTATTGAGGAAGGCTATATAGTTGAAGTATATCAGCACTGATGAGCAGACGGCAGATATTCTCACCAAGCCTCTCTCCAGAATAAAGTTTGTGTACTTTCGAGATAAGCTTGGTATGGTGGAGAATCCAGCCTTAACTGAGAAAGAGACTCAGTATCAGTGATAGCCTATAATGAGTTCTTCTCTGTGGAGAGAAGTTCGACGTGAAATCCCTTGTTTAATGAGTTCTTCTCTGTGAGAGAAGTTCGAGGTGAAATCCCTTGTTATTGCATTTCTCTTTGAGATTTGAGGTGAAAGCCCTTGTTTCCACCCTCTGAGAGAGTCATGGTGGATGTCATGTGTGTGACTCCATGACACATCTTGTACTTGTGAAAGACATGTTGAGGTGACAACATCACGCAAGTGATGAACACTTGTACACACCATAGTATGGTTGTAGCCATTATGGTTGCTATCATATTGAGGTGATATCTAATATCACGATGAGGTGATATTCTTCTTTTCACCTTTGGTTGTAGCCAATGTGGTAGACATCACGTTGAGGTGATATGTCTTGTGCAGCTGGAAGTACTCTCCCTAGCTGAGAGGGAGTGTTGATGATAATAAGCAGCATTGTGCAATTCCTTCCAGCCTATCTATTTTTCGATTGAGTAAATTAAATAATAGCTTAAAGCTATTTAATTTATAGAGACTTCTATTCTTGAAGAGGCACGAGTATTTAGAGGTGCTATCTATTTGTTAAAACCGACATTGTGAAGAGGTGCGCTTCATCTGATTGGCACGAGTTCTTATGTGTGCCAACCCATTCCTTATTGGATGTGTTCCTTCTCTAGACATCCGTTATTATTGTTGGAGGCCGACTTGGAGTTTCATGAAGAGGCGCGTCTCTTCTCCACACATGTATTTATATTCATTGAGTTTCATCCATTCAGCATATAGTTCATTCCATTATCATTTTGTCTCAAGTGCGAATTCATTATAGGATCAGTGCGAGTTCATCATATGTGCAGTGCGATTTTGATAAAGACTTCAGTTCTGTGTTAGCAGATTATATGTGATAAGATCTGTGATTGCATCATCTGTTGGTGCATTATTTTGGCCCCTCTTATTGGCCTCATTTGAACAAGTGTTTCTCTTCAAGAATTAATATATAAGAGATATATTAGTGCTGGGGTTTTCTCCCTCAAGAGGAGGGTTTTCCCAGGGTATCTGCTGTGTTATTGTGTCTGTTTTTGAATTAATTTTCTGTGCATTTAATCTGATCACTAAATTTAACACCTGTCATATGCACCTCCTTTCTAAAGGGGGTTGATTTTCTTTACTTTTTTGAAGGAAATCTACAAAGTTATTGGCGTCATTCAATATGTTCTTTTAATCACTTGAAATATACTTTCCCAGTAAAATGTAGATTTCTTGTAAAATTTTCAGTTTGATAAGATTCTTTGTGAGATATATTAGCATACAGCAGTTCGCATCAATCTCATGAAATAAATTGCATTTTACAGAAACGTAATAAATTCTTATTCAACTGATGGGATTTCCAGCACTCCTAATAGCATTATGTCTCAAGACAGACTTAGGGATTTAAACTAGAATGAAAATATGCCTAGTTACAAGAGTATCCTTTATTGTGATTGAATACTAACTCAGAATTGAAATATTAGAACAAGAGTCTCCAAAGAAACTGGCTACAAGTATTATGGAGGATTGTAGGCTGATGAGCAGCGCCCAGAAACTCTGTAGAAGACACGTCCCTCTAGAAGAATGCTCAGATTTATCTCCCAGAACGCGCCCAACACCAACACCGACTATTGCTATGGGGATTCCGTCCCAAACAAAACACAGGGTTTTCGTCTTGCAAATTCTATCACCACAAGATAAAAATAAAATAATAATCATCGCATAGCTCCTCACATCACAAGTCGAGGCTTTATTAGAAAAAAGATGCCAAGCTGGAAAAAGCCAGCGAACTCCCATCTTATCCTAATTTCATGCAATCTCCAGCCAATTTAGAAAAAACATCGACAACCACCATGAAAGTCTGCCAAGGATAAACATGAAAGATAGCACAGCTTTTTGCCCAAAATACCACTAAAGCCACGTCCCTTATTAAATAATCCATAGTCTTAAGTGGGACGTAAATATAAGACTAGCACTTTATTTAATTACTAGACCACATAAATTAGGGGGACATTACAGTCCTCCCTTCCCGGGATTGTTGGTCCTCTAGCAATCGCAAATTGGGATGCTGTAAAATTTCTTCTCCTTCCCATGAAGCATCATCTATAGGCAATCCCTTCCACTTTATCAAATATTCCAGAACAACCTTGTTTCTTAGCTTCTTCTCCCTCCAATCTGCAATCCCTTCAGGTTCTAGAATCAGTTTCCCCTCTTCATCCACTGGTGGCAACTCAGGTGAGGCAACTATTTGTTGTCCCAATGCCTTCTTTAAGCAAGAGACATGAAAAATATTATGAATCCTGCTTCCTGTCGGTAGTTCAAGCTCATATGCAACTTCTCCAACCTTCCTGAGTACTTTGTAAGGTCCATAAAACCTTCGTTTCAACTTTTCTGCTCCTCTGCTCTTCAATGAAGATTGCCTGTAAGGCTGCAAGAGTAGGAAAACCAAGTCTCCCACCTAAAATGTCCTCTCAACCCTATGCATGTCTGAATATAGTTTTTGTTGATTTTGTGCCTGTAAGATATTGTCTTTTAATGCTTTGATAATGTCTTGGTAACTTTGTATGGTTTCTTTTGCACGAGGAACCTTGCTATCATCAAATGCTAAGTCTATAAATGACAAAGCTTCATATCCATACAAAGCCTTAAACGGAGACATTCCAATAGTCATATGATATGTAGTATTGTAACAATACTCACCCAAATGCAGCCATTTGGCCCAAGCACGTTGTTGCCCGGAAACATAGTTTCTGAGATAGCCTTCAACCCATTTGTTAACAATTTATGTCTGCCCATCCGTCTGAGGATAGTAACTGGTACTAGGCGTCAGTTTTGTCCCTGTCAAGTGGAATAACTCCCGCCAAAACATGCCGATAAACCTACTATCCCTGTCACTGACAATGGTCTTAGGAAGACCGTGCAATCTGAATACTTCCCGGAAAAATAAATCAGCAACCTGAAAAGCCGAATAATCTGTAGCAATGGCGAAGAAATGGGAATATTTAGTCAACCTATCCACCACAACGAATATACAATCCTTTCCCTGCACTCGTGGGAGTCCTGTGATGAAATCCATTGATATTCCTTCCCACTTTTGTTCTGGAATGGGTAGTGGTTGCAAAAGACCCGTCGGAAAAGTGTGTTCTGATTTGTTTTGCTGGCATATCAAACATTCACGGACATGTTGCAGCACATCATTCTTAAGTCCCTTCCATGAAAATCTTTCCCTTACCTGTCTATAAGTTTTGAAGAAGCCTGGATGTCCAGCAAGAGGAGTCTCATGTAATGCTCTCATGATATTATGCTTTAACTTAGACTCAGGTACAAGGTAGATTATGTTTTTGTAATATATCACGTTATCTATCACGGAATATCTATCATCCTGTTCTCCTCCATCCACTAAATCACAAGCATAGGAATTCTTAGCATACTCGAACAACAATTGAGATTTCCAATCAGCTGTAATCTCTGTTAGTGCACAAAGAGTGGGTCTTCTAGAAAGTGCATCATCAACCACATTCCTCTTTCCTTTGATATATTCCACATCAAAGTCATATGCCTGAATCTTACTCACCCACTTTTGTTGACGTTCATTGAGATCCTTCTGATCCAAAAAATATTTAAGACTATTATGATCAGTTCTAACAGTAAATTTTGCACCCACCAAATACTGTCTAAATTTGACTAATGCATGCATGATTGCCAACATCTCTTTATCATACGTGGATACAATTTCTCTGGATCTCTGAGCTTCCTACTTTCAAACACAATAGGATGTCTATCCTGCATTAGTACCACTCCAATTCCCTGCCCCGAAGCATCACATTCCACAATGAAAGGCTTTGTGAAGTCAGGAAGTGCTAATACTGGACATGTGCTCATGATGTCCTTGAGCTTTTCAAAAATAGCCTGTGCCTCTGTAGACCATTGGAAAGCCCCTTTCTTTGTAAGATCAGTCAAGGGAGAAGCTAACTGGGAAAAGCCTCATACAAATCTTCTGTAATAACAGCATAAACCCAAGAACCCTCTCAAATCAGAAATGTTCTTAGGAGGTGGCCACTCCAAGATTGCTTTAATCTTCTCTTGATGAACCTTTACCCCACCAATGCCAATCACATGTCCTAGATAAAGAATCTCTGACATTCCGAATTCACACTTTGAAGCTTTAGCAAACAATGACTGTTGTTCCATGATACTCAGAACATCATCTAAATGCTGCAAATGTTCTTCCCAAGTTTTGCTATATATTAGTATGTCATCAAAAAATACTAATACAAACTTCCTCAACTGTTCACGGAAAACATGATTCATGCAAGATTGGAAAGTTGTTGGTGCGTTTGTGAGTCCAAAGGGCATAACAAGGAATTCAAAGTGTCCATAGTGACAACGGAAGGCTGTTTTTTGAATGTCTTCTTCCCTCACCCTTATCTGATGATAGCCAGACCGCAAATCAATCTTAGAAAAGAAAACTGAACCATGTAGCTCATCCAGAAGTTCATCTATCCTGGGTATGGGATATCTATTCTTAATAGTTTTTTTATTCAATGCCCTGTAATCAATACACATACGTAATGTGCCATCTTTTTTCTTGACCAGCACTACAGAAGAAGCAAAAGGGCTGGAACTTGGGCGTATGTGTCCCATTTTCAGCAACTCCTTGATTGTCTTTTCGATTTCCTCTTTGAAATGACGAGGGTGCCTATAAGGAGTGGTTATAACCGGTTTTGAGCCTTCTTCCAGCTCAATCACATGCTCAAATCCTCTATCAGGAGGACGTCCCGGAGGAATATCTCCAAACACAACACCATGTTTATCTAACAAAGATTGTATATCAACATGGTAAGTGGGTTCCTTATCGGTGGCAGCATTGCTAGAAACAAAACATTGGGCCGCCCACTCAAGAAAGTCTCCCATTAAAGTATAGTCTCCCATTTGAATTTTCAGTTGTGGTATGACACGGTTACAACTCAGGGGAAAACCATCTGCAACAATCACATTAAATCCAGGAAATTCCTCTACCTGCAGTCCTCATCTATCAACTAAACCTTCATCAATAAAGTTATGAGTTGCACCGCTGTCCACTAAACACACCATCCGCTGCCCCTTAAGAACTCCTTTTAACCGGAAGGGTCTACCTCTCGGAATTCCAGAAAGAGTAGCTATGTGTGGGTTTTCTCTATCTGCAGTGTTTTCCAATTCAATCTGTGGTGGCTGAAACTCCTGTGTATGACCTTCTTCAACATCCTCTTCAGAATCATCCTCTGAATGTACTTCAATTAAATGAAGTTTACCCTTGCCAAGGCAACGATGTCCTGGTTCCCAAGGTTCCTTACAGGAGAAGCACAGTTTCTTCCTCCTCAGTTCATTTCGTGATTCTTGATCAGCTTTTGAAGGTGTATTTCTAGACTGATTGAAACTCATGTTTCTCTACTGGTTTGGGCCCTTTTTATCCATTTTCCAAGGGTTGAATTCTTTCTTTTGAGGCTGATATGGTGCTGTACTTTCTAAGTCCATTGCTAATCCAATAGCATCATCAAGAGAACTGGGCCTATGAGCTTTAACTAAGCCTTTAAGTCTGTCACTTAGGCCTTCAACAAAGAGCATTGTGACTCTTTTCTGAGGCATATCAGGAACCATTACTGCAATTTTTTGGAATTCATTGATGTATGATTCAAGTTGTCCTCCTTGCTTTAACTGGGCTAATTCCCTATAGTAAACTTCTATATCTTTCTGGTCAAAGCGTGTAATCAGCCTATTGACAAATTCTTCATATGAATGAATCATAGTATGATCCTGGGAAATAAGACCGTGATGCCACCAATCATAAGCTACCCCATCCAAATGCATGGTAGCAAACTATATTGCTTTTTCTTCCTCCATGGGCTTAAGTGCCAAGAAGGTATCTAACTTATGAACCCATGATCTAGCTGATAAGCCTTCGGTTCCATTGAAAGTTGGGATGGTTATTTTGTTCAAGGCATCCTTATACTCCACAGGCTGAGTGCCCTGCCTGGCTGGTCCTCTAGGTCTCCAATCTTGTCCCTCCTGATGATTTCTGGCCTTGTCCTTACGCTGATTCATGAACTAGTTTAAATTCATTAGCTGCCTCACATCAGCTGGTAATTGCAAATACTCATCCCGAGCCACCATGATGTCATCTGTAATGTGGGTCTCTACTTCCTCTACCTCTAGGATGGGTTCCCTTTCAACCTGACGAGGTATAAAGGTGGGATGTAAAGGTCGATCAGACCTTGTATCTGCTGTTCTATCTTGGTTCTCATGTCTAACATTACTTCTGCTATGTTGACTACTGGACCTTCCCGAGCGAGTATGACCAACCCTTAACTGTCCCAAAGCAGTGATCATACGATCCTAGAACTGTTGCATCATCTGCTGTTGTTGTTGGGCAAATACTGTCAAAAAATCATTCAACTGATTATTCAGCTCTCTTGGTGGACTTTCGTCTCTTCTTTCACCCATATCTCCCTCAGTTGGGTTAATTTTGGTTCCTTCTTGTTGTCCTGACCTACTCGTATTGTATATGTGTGGTTCAAACCCTCTTGAATGCATAGAAACACTTTATACTGACATGTTTTGGGTTAGGAGCAAAAAGGCAACCAAATTCTTGACATGCAACGAAAAAAAAAATCCAGAAACCCCTACAGGCAGGCAGGATTCGAAGCTCTGATACCACTGAAATATACTTTCCCAGTAAAATGTAGATTTCTTGTAAAAATTTCAGTTTGATAAGATTCTTTGTGAGATATATTAGCATACAGCAGTTCGCATCAATCTCATGAAATAAATTGCATTTTACAGAAACATAATAAATTCTTATTCAACTGATGGGATTTCCAGCACTCCTAATAGCATTATGTCTCAAGACAGACTTAGGGATTTAAACTAGAATGAAAATATGCCTAGTTACAAGAGTATCCTTTATTGTGATTGAATACTAACTCAGAATTGAAATATTAGAAGAGTCTCCAAAGAACCTGGCTACAAGTATTATGGAGGATTGTAGGCTGATGAGCAGCGCCCAGAAACTCTATAGAAGACACGTCCCTCTAGAAGAATGCTCGGATTTATCTCCCAGAACGCGCCTAACACCAACACCGACTATTGCTATGGGATTCCGTCCCAAACAAAACACAGGGTTTTCGTCCTACAAATTCTATCACCACAAGATAAAAATAAAATAATAATCATCGCATACCTCCTCACATCACAAGTCGAGGCTTTATTAGAAAAAAGATGCCAAGCTGGAAAAAGCCAGCGAACTCCCATCTTATCCTGATTTCATGCAATCTCCAGCCAATTTAGAAAAAACATCGACAACCACCATGAAAGTCCGCCAAGGATAAACATGAAAGATATCACAGCTTTTTGCCCAAAATACCACTAAAGCCACGTCCCTTATTAAATAATGCATAGTCTTAAGTGGGACGGAAATATAAGACTAGCACTTTATTTAATTACTAGACCACATAAATTAGGGGGACATTACATCACTTGGGTACAATCATAGTTGGAAAACTCAGCAAGACTCAACGTGGACTCAATGGACTCGCTAGTCCTAAGCCTGGCCAAATCAACTCGGCACGAACTCGCGAGCCAAGTCTCGCCGAGTCTCTGGCTCGAACTCCCAAGTCTGACCAAGAGACTTGCGCAAGTCCTGGGCTCAGGCTCCCGAGTCTCGTGCCTGGACTCTTGCAGCGGCTGGAAGCTGCTTTCTCAGCTTTAAAACATGATTTTTTTCATTGTTTTTTTCATTTTTCTACTCTTGTTTGCCCAAAACAGATCTGCAAGTCGAAATAGGGTTGGAATATTTGAACTATGACAAATTGATAATCAAATTAGGCTCTTATGTTCTCTAAATGCATTAATTTCTTATTTTTTGTTAAACTACATTTTTTTTTTTTTTGCCGAGTCCTAGCCAAGTTTTTCGCCAAGTCCCGAGTTTGAGTCCTATTTTCGGCTGCCAAGTCCGAGTTTTCAAACTTTGGGTACAATAATATAAAGTTGTTTCATTGAAAAATGTATAGCCAAGAAGAGGCAATGTCAAAGAGAGGTCAAATTTAATAGTGTTCTAAGTCATCACTTTAAGGTCCTCTTTCCTATCTTTTAAGGGTTATTTTTTCCTTCAAGCTTTATCAAATAAGCTTTTTAAATTTTTACTTTTACTTTAGTAATTTTTAAGGGTTCACTTCTAGACATTTTTATTTTTCTTTTTGATACATAAGTGAGGGAATCTGTTGGGGTCCTCTCCCAATTCACAAAAAACTGCAAAAAAATATATTGATACAAATAGTAATGTAATGTCCCTTTCTAGAGCATTTCTTACTCTTTCCTTAAAACAATATTCCTAATTCTAAAATGATAATTGCATTTATATTTATAAATATAACTTAATCAAAATTATGAATTTTATTATAATGTTCAGATTTTTTCACTTTGACATAATTCTGAAAATAATCTTGTCTTGATTTTCTGCTATGTTTCTTCTTCCAATTTGCAGCTATTTTTCATTTAAATGTTTGTCCTCGATATCTAGACAAGTTATGGGTTTTCGTCCAATAACTTGATAGGAGAAATTAAGAGTTTTCATCCTTAAATCTTTAAAATTTCCTTGGAGGCTTTTCGTCCTCTTTGGCTGTAATATTTACTTGCAAAGTCACATAATATTTATTCTCAATCAATTATTCCCCTCTTCTCATTAAATGATCTCCCTTATATATATTATTGTTTCATGAGACACAACCCTTCATACACTCTATGACTTTTGATAAACTGTAATTTTAATTTTAATTTAGTCATTCTTCAAACCCAATTGCAGACATCTTAGTTTAGGCGCCATTTTTTAATCTCCTATAATTACCTTCCTTGCGACTAGGTTATGTATTAGTGAATTAACTTCTTGTCTTGGGCGAATGTCTTATAAATCTGAACATGCCACATTTCAGGTTGCTGAGCAAATTTCTCAAAATTGACTTATTTTGAAACAGGACATTACAAGTAAGGAATAAAGACTCCACCTTCCACAAAGGCCCAAAAAAATCGTATTAAACTAAGTCCCGACAAATCATCTCATTACAAATACCCAATGCCTTGAGAGGCACCAAAACAAGCCCAAAGCATACCTTCAAAAAAGGACAAAAAAAGTTCATCAATGTGCTGAAAGCAACCTCCTTCCCTTTCTGGAAAGGAGTGCCTCCATAGTCCATTAAGAACCCTCCCCAATCATATCCATGGCTTCCAATTGCAAACTTTCTGATTTTATCTTCCTCCCCCTACACTTAACTGAAGACCCACAGTTGGCTTTGATCTTTTTGGAATCCATCTGGGAGATAGCAAAAATTTCGCCAATTGGTCTTCATGTCACAACCATCAAGTTCTACCCCACTGTTGGATCCCTTACCTCAACACCCTCAGCTTCTGTCAAACAATTAACCTTATGAACCACGAGATGGAAAAAAACTCCATCTAATCCAAGTGCCCAGACATCAATGTGCTGCAGTCACACTGATCCTTGCTGTAATCTAGCAAAGGGGAAAGACGTTCAGCAGAAAAACTGTTAGAATTTCTCTTTGAAAAATCAGCATTTGGACTTCCATCTATCTATATCCATTTTTGTAGTCGAACAAAGCAAGAACCCAATGGATTCTTGGAAGGACACTCCACCAATTTGCGCCCCAAATGATTGCGCCAGAAGCAACTGAAAGGCAACCCTTTGAAACTGAAGAATTCAATCCAAGAAATCTGAGAAGATAAAATCTTGGTGGAATGAAAAACAGGCTTAGATAGATCCACCACAACACAAACTCTCACAAAAATTGTTCCAAGAACCCTTCAGCTCCTCATCAATTCTGATCAATTCAACCACTTTATCTACCAGTTTATTAATCACACCAGGGTTTCCCATAACTAGTGGGAGGTTGTACAAACAAACCCACATAAGAATTTTTGTGATAGAAGTAGGTGTTGATTCAAAAAATGGGTCCAAGGGGAAACAAAACCATAACACCTGCCTAAAAACCAAAGATTATTGTTTCACATAAATTCAGAGTCCTCAATAGTCTGAAACTGAACCAGAATAAAGCATTTTCTAGCATTGATAGATAGGGATCGGTAATATTGAGAAAATTCATCAAAGGAAGGTATCTTACCCATCATCTACATACCAAGGACCTGCCGCCAATCTCACCTTCCATTGTTTGTAAATGGGCATCAACAATAATCAATTCTGGCATCACTTCGGCCAATCTTAAAGGAACATCCCTCTTTGAAACCCTTCTCAATGTTTGTAGCCTCACTCCTAGGATAAAAGTCTGGAAAGCAACACAAATTCACAGTCCTCCACTGTCTGCAACTGAACCAGAATAAAAAAATTCTCCAGCATTGACAGAAAGGGATCAGTCACATTGCACCAAACTGATTTCATCCATTGAGAAAATTCATCAAAGGAGAGTCTCTTACACACACATCTACATACGCAGGATCTGCTGCCAATCACACCTTCCATTGTTTATAAATGGGCATCATCAATAATCAGCTCTGGCATCGCTTTGACCAATATTAAAGGAACATCCCCTAGGGAAAGTGAATCTTCCTTCTCAATGTTTGTAGGCTCACTCCCAAGACAGGAGTCAGGAAAGACATTCTTACTTGGCTCTCCTTCATTCTCAATCCCTAATCTTTCCCATGCAAGGTCAGCAGTTGGATGATGAATGGCCAACTGCAGACCGAGCAAGATTGATGATAAACTGGGATTGTTTTGAACAATCTACTGCTTGCAAAATTTCCCATAGCTATGGAAGGGATTGTAAATATTTTTGCACTCCTTAAAAACTTTGAAACTTAATGAATCATTGTCTGGCTGATCAGTTTCTGTGGTGGCAAGGGCTAGGGTTTTAGAAACATTTAAAAAACTGCACAAAATAGGATATTTGAGTTTGTACACCACTGGAGACGGCTGTCTTTCCCCTCAAACGTTTTCTTTTAAACCTCACTGTCATAACCACATTAGCTGGCTACCCCACAAATTGTCCTTTATGTCACACATGTCTTTTACTATCCACTTCCTCTTTGTTCTCCTCTGCTTTATTGTTGCATCCACCCCTGCACACCATTCGCTATCAATGTCATGGTTTATAATAGTATTATGACATTCTCATACTTTTATTGCAACACTCAACTTTAGTTGTTTATAGTAGTTTGAAACTTTTCGTTTTTATTTGATAGATAATTCAACAAGTCCCCCAAGTTCTAGCAACTCACTAGACAACAATGAACCACTAGTTCCATTCCCTCAGTGGCCTGATTGTTAAGATTTGCTTACAAGATGAATAAAGATTTTGCTTACTAGAGATATTCTAGATGTTTATAATGAAGTGTCACTACAGGCACTCTTGGGGTAGGTGCAAATAGAGGTATGATCAAACTAATCCCAAAAGATGGTGATAGATCTCAAGTTAATGTCACATCCCCCATATCAACCACTTCCATGGTGGATGACTGGAAGAAAACAAATAAATAAACTTAAATAAAGGGTTCATTCAAGAGAAGAGGATAGATAGGACAAGAAGGTTATGGACATCCATAAAAGTTTACGGAATGATAGTCAGTGAAGTAAGGCATAAGCATGGGCACCTAGCAAGGAGATGGGGGGAGGAGGGAGTCCTTTCACCACACCATTATGGTGGAATGGCGTCCTCCTCTCTTATTTTTAATTATGTCTATAGGTTGGACGAAATGAGGGGTAGAGAAATGCGATATACTGGAGTACCATGAGGGGAGGATAGTACCATGAGGGGAGGATAGGCACAAAATCGATTTGTGTAAAAGGCTAGGGGGACTTTGAAGAAAATGTGATTGGCAGGCATAAAAGGCAAACGTGATTGGCAGGCATAAAAGCCAGATTCCTTAACCTTTGACAACATCCTCCCTGCTCGCACTAAAATGAGAGCTTCCAACATACTATGGACATCTATCAAGCATAAAGGATAGAGCAATTTTGGGAGTGTTTACACATTGAGGAAGAAAGAATAGAAGAAGGGGCATGGCCAAGAGTTGAGTATTTTCATGTAGAGGAAAAGGGAGAGCTACACACCGGAAGAAATGAATATTCCATCAGCTCAAACATTGTTGCTCAAAACAAAGAAGGGGGCATTTCATGCTGAAGGGGGTTGCTTTAAGAAACAACTCACAATTGGGAGAAAAGGGAGTTTGATAGATCTCTGAGAGATTCGTGGCACATATGGACACCTAGCACCAAGTATGGATGCCCATCGACCTAAAGAAATTCATCAAATTGTAGGGCAGCAGGAAAAGAGCACAAAATGATGGACAAAATACCTCAAAGAACTAGGTTTCATGATTCGTCCATAGCAATGGCTGTAGAATGTTCACTGAATGGATTTGTTGAAAAGTCTTTCGGAACTTTCAAGAAAATGCAATTAGCAAGTGTAAAGCCAAAACCCACAACCATTGCCGACATCCTCCTTGCTTATGCTAAAATAGGAGCTTTGGAACAGGGAATGGACTTCTGTCAAAGCATAAAGGATAGAAGTTTTTGTCAGCGGTTAGAGTTACAATTGCACTGGTAGACGTGAAAGCAGAATGTGGACTTTTGTGGACTTTTGGACATGGATAAGCACAAACTGATTTGCTAAACAAGCACTCTCAATCCTATGACTAGCATAAAAACCCTCCACCTCGTGCTTGGAACCTCAGAGCTAATACCAGCACCTACAGTGGAAATTGTTTTCAACATCATCCCTAGAGTATTACATTTTTCCGAGCTTTTTTGTCAAAGTCTGTGCACTTGGATTATGCTGCTATATTTGATTATGTGCCAACTTGGTCAGATAAGTATTTCTATTTACATCGTTGTTTTGGTGCTAATAAGCTTAACCCTTAATACTGTGGCAATTGTATGTATTCCTTTATCTCACATAGTCACAAATGAATTAGAATTAGTTATGTTGTGGAAGAAGATAAAAGAATACCATTTTTTGCCTAAGAATAAGCATGAAAGATGATACATATACTAATATTGTATTTATTTGAACAATGACGCTCATATTTTCAGTAGGATAAATTGCAGAACACATGTTATCCTTGTGCATGCAAACATTAATGTACAAATGGGTGTGAATGTCAAATAGGAATTCTATAGATAGAAAAATATAATTGTATAGATCTCTGCTCCTTTAAAATGTTGCAAGTATATGTGACTCTAGTAGTAATATTTGGAGCGGAAAATATGTAGTGATCAACCATGGGTATGTTGCTACAATTAAACTCATCACTCAATCTGCATATGATGGCATTCTTTAAGTAGAGTTAGTTCAAGACCAAAGTTCTAAATAATGTGCCATCTTAACCTGTTGAATTGATTTATTTGAGTAAAATCATTCATAGTTGTGTTTTGTATCACCATCTTGATCACCTTGGTTAAGCTAGTCCCTAGCTTCTCAGGTATACTATCTATCAAGGCTAGGAATCCATGACAATTGTCCCTTGCAGACGTATGCTACAAAAAGGTTGCATCCAACATCTGTATAAGTTAAATGCTTAAATATAGTTAGTTTTTTGGACTTTGGACAACTAAATAATCTGATTTCCTTTCCTTATGGTAAATTACATGGAAGCAATACCTTAAGCTATGCCATATGAATAGGTAACTCTTTTCTAGCAAGATTCACTAGAACAAGATGTCATGATATTCCCTTGGTTATAATCAACATTATGTATTAAGTACTTAGTCACTCAGTGAGGTATTCATGATCTATGGGGCCGTTGATAGATATATGCATGGTGTTATCATCAGCATACTGAATGTTACATGTTACCCTTGATATATAATTATTAGGGAATGCCTGTCTTTGGTAGAATTCAGGAATTGTCATGCTTAGTTTATAATAATTCTTGTCAGCCTTCCAAAGTTCTAAATAGTTTCTAGGTGTCCTTGTTGATGCATGTCAAGATTCCATCCAGGAGGAAATCCTAAACTTGATTTTATAGAGCCATATTGTGGTGAGACCTCACTTGGACCCATGCTGAGGCTTTTGCTTAATTGATGTGTGATGATGACATTTTGACTACTTTGCTGATCTCCTATTATTAGATTGAATCTGGATTGCCTGAAAAATTGTACCTAGGTATGTTTGGATCTCCATGCCTAGAGAGATATCCTTGGATAACAGTATTATTGAAAAAACCTAGCTAGCCCTTATTCTCCCGTGTAAGAGAATCTTAATGTGTATAGAGCCTTGTTGTGTTTGGTAGGCAGAATTAATACTAGTTTGCTAAGGTTTAATTAACTTTCCTTGAGTGGAAAATTGTATTACCCTTCTTAATTAAATGGACGAGGGGTTTTCTACATAGGAACTCTATGTGTATGTTCCTTGAGAGATCTCACATGCCCTATGTATTAGGAACTGAAAATTCATCCAAATGTGATTAATTTATATGAAACAAAAGACTACAGAACAAAGTTTTGAATATAGCAAGTACAGTTTATAACTTTATAACAAACCTCTAAGAAGAGCTACATGCCAAAAGAGAGAATTAAACAATTGGGAAACCTAGCAAGACCAAATGTACATATTCATGAGATCAAAGACATGCTGAGAATTAATCTCAAATTTTCAATAATATTAAAATTATACATATTTAGCTGCATAGCAAATTTCTTCTCTAAATCTTCATTTGTATATTATGTTTTTTAGGATTAAGAATAAGAAAGATTCAAAGTTAACTGCTAGAAGAATATTTTGGTACAAATTACAACAATAGATAAACACTCATGGAACACCATCATTTTGACACCACAAAATATTTCAGGAAGAAATGAAGTGTTGTGATATATTCCAGTTCTGAAATGAGCAAACAATCCTTCATAAAATACATGTTCTGTAGTAGAAGCCCTACCAACAGCACAAGAAATGGTTGTGCATGGTTTTCAATTTGCGGCCTAGAAAAATGTATAATAACTCATCCTTAAATACAAATATGTGATTGGTTAACTATACTGTGCATTTGATATATCCTTTTGTCATACAGGAGTACAGATCAACCATAAAGGTCCAAAAAACTTCATTTCTTTCACATCAATCATTAACAAATAAACAATGCTCCATTCATTTTAAAATAATTAGGAGGCGAGTCTCTTTCAAGCAAGAATCCTGTATTAAAATGTTTGATGGCAATAAATGCAAAAAATTCTCACTCACCACTCCAATTACAGATGGCAACCAGCCTTTATACAATGCTCTCGGACCTTCTTCACGGAAGACAGTTGACAATGCATGGAACATTCCTCGGTACTGATAAGGTGATTTTTCTGTCTGCAAATAAAACAACACAATCCAATTTCATAGATGTGCGTAAAAGACACCAGTAGTAATCTTAACTGTAACCACTGGAGAATTTTGCAACAATACACATCACATGCACAAAGATAAGCACCACTCTTGGAAAAGAAATTGTTTAAAGATTTAAACTAAGATCCAAGCAGAGTAACAAGAATATGTAATTTTAGCGTAGCAAACCTGAACAGTTAACCTTCCCCGAACCATGTCCATTGGGTATGTTGCAGACATTGCAATTATTCCAGCACAAGCTCCTGCTCCTAGACGTAGAATGGGTGTAAGCTGTGCTTCTTCTGCAATATCATGAACCAAAATATAAATGTTATTTCACAAAAGCGCATATGCATCGCATCTAAATCTTCTAACTCCATTGTGTTGAGTTGAGCAGAAGAAACATAGTTATATTGCTATACTTCATCAAGGAAAAATGCCAAATGGGGTTGGATCTACACACAAATAATTACAGCGAACCAAGGTAAATCAACTACAAGACTAAAATAAGGGTATCCAGTTAACACTAGAACAATAACGCAATTTGACAAGCAAAGAGAGCAAATGTTAAACAGATCAACTTGAGGTCTATAACCCATGAACCTGCTTCCAGGCAAAAGGTATCCAGCTAACAAAAGGATCATAATGGTGATTTCTAAGTTACCGGTTTGGGCCCTGGGTCTTTCCAGTTCAGGTCCAATCTAGCCCGGATATAGGTCTGGATCTGGTCCAACCTGGGGGCTGTCCAAGGTCCCCCCAAGACCTGCGGGTCTGTCCGGGACAAACCTGCAGCAAATCTGGTGGGTAATGACGCCCAGGCAGTGAATTTTTTTATCTTTTTATTTCTTTTTTACATTTTGACTAAAAGGCCAAAAATGCCGGCCCCCCCCCTCCCCCCCGCCTTCCGCCCCCAAACCCTATAATGTGGAAGTCATTTCTCCTATTGTGAATGCAAAACAAAAATATTATTCATCCTTGCTGAACTTTCATTCTTATTTGCCATTGCATAAATAGAGTTGAAGATTGATTGGTGAACATTCCAAAGTGGTTTGTTTGCTATTCCTAGGCATTTGCAAGAGTTCATTTGTTGCCAAGGAGATCATAGAGAAAGGTTTCTACAAAAGAATTCATTTGTTGATCTGCTTTTCTTTGCTCATTAATATATGCCATGACTTGTGCTTCTAGAATGAGTTCATTATCTTTACCTGGGCAAGTTTTGATGCCTAGTATAGGGATGTGGCACAAATAGCCTTTCACCCGATTGTATGAGCTTGAATACCTAATAACACACTCACTACAAATCCAAACGTGACCCCCACCACCTGGAAGTTACTGTACCATATCAACATATTTCCAAATGGGAGAGTTTGGATCTATTTTGAAGTGGGTTCATCCCATAGAACTAGAACCAGTGGCCATTGTAATACTAATACCTATAACAACAAATTCAATAAACAACACATTCAAAGAATTGAAAAAAAATAAAAACAAATCTATATTACAAATTTAAATTTATTCTTGCCCAAGCCTTCTAACATTTGAGGATATGCTAAACCATACATTTTTGGATAGTGAACAAGGAAATGTATTTTGTTAACATAAGAAGCATGAAGTGATTCTCAATGCAAAGTGAGGAAATGTAGAACAGATCAAATTGGGGATTGGAACCTGTTGATGTGTTTTTTTGTGACCGCACCAAACAGCAGAATAAAGTTACCAACGGCTACTCTATTCTCTCTTGATCAAAGTATTCAGCATGCTAAGATTGCGAGAGAGTTCATGCTTTCAACTCCAAGGTTCCTTCTATGCAATGGATAGCCTCAGTTGGTTCGTTGTGATTTGCTGGTATTTCAAGGGGACTTACGTAATTGTTCAACAGCAGAGAAAGGGATTTCCACAGTTTGAAAGATTTATCAATGAAGCACGGGTTTCCTATACTAACCAGAAAGTACTAAATGTAAATGGTTGCAAGGATAAGAAGGCTCTAATCTACTCTAAGGCATGGGACATGGCGATCAATTCTCGCAAACTTCAACCAAGCTTTGCTTCGCCTCGCTTCGGACACAACTTCCACAAAACCAATGCAATCTTCAGAGGAGTAACCAAAGGTATTCAAATCACAACTTAGCATAAAAATACCATCACAACGACGCATATAAACATACAAATCATGATCGAAGTTAAGTACACAATATTCCAATTGACCACACAAGGCGTACCCACCATCAGTGAGCTTGCTAGTGGTATGGATAAGCGAAGCTTGCTCAAATTAAACACCACATTCCACAACTACCATCTACTTGCATGAAATGAAATCTACTTTACTCTAAGCTACTTTAAGATTCTATTGCGAATTAGAAGGACGAAGAAGCCTCGCTAGCTACTCACAACAAAAGATGAAACCATCATCAATGATAACTCTTTTTATTATGAAAGTGTTCGCAACAACTTCTTACAAAGCTTTCAATGGAAAAACTTTCCTTCCTTTACAATCTAAGCTAAGCTATCAATCTATTCTATCTTCTATTCTATCAATATCTCCCTATTCCTTCAATCTAATCTAATCTAATGAGGTACAAATGAGGGGGGATGCCCCTTTTATAGTTGGCCAAGTCCAATGGACGGCTTAGATTCAATTACAATGAAGGGCTCAGATTGAGCCATATAAGCCCTAACCCTAAAAACCGCCACCAAGAAGAGTGGGGTAATAAATGAGTACTTAATGTCCACCACCCTTCTAGAAGATTCCCATCTGGAAACGCGTTCGCATTGTTCTTGTTTCTCTTCTTGACTGCAAACTGGATGAGTTTGATCATCATGGCTTCAACTTCTTCCTTAGTCTTGAGGGCATTTCAGTGCTTGAGGATGATCTTTAATGCTTGGTACTTCATCTTTTCTTTCATCCCGATCTTGAAGGATTTTTCGGTCTTGGATTCGAGCATTTCTTCACCTGAGTTGGGCGCATTCAAATCCATGTGGAGGAGTTTCAACACTTAGCCATTTCTTCCAACATCTTCCTTCATGATTTGGGTGCAACTGAGATCTCCAGGAGGAGCTCGAAACACATAACTTTATCTCCTTTCAAGGTTGTAATATCATCTTGGATTACTTGCTTCATTGCTTCAAGTCATCATGCTCTGGCCCCGGCGTTCATCCTACAAAACAGATAAAGAGAAGAGCATCATAACACTTATAGTATAAATTCACTTTACTTACCTGATCTCCATATTCTAATCTCCAAGGTCTGAGTGATCTCTGGATCTGATAGGGTTCATCATTTTTCTCTAGTTTCACTTCATCTTCAAATTCCTCGCCTTAGCCAAATTTCCCCTTAGAAAATCTTACCAATCACCAGCCCAGCATCCATTTAACATCTCAAGGCAAGGCGTAAACATTTTCAAAATTTATTTCTTCTTTTTGCCTTAGAAAATTTTAATTTTTTTACTTAGGAAATTTCATTAAAACAGGGGCCTGGTGAAAATCCTCACTTTAAAATGTCCAGTGAGGTGTGGAAAACTTCAAAATCATCTCTTCGTTGAAGATATTCAATACCCAAAAGAAAATTCCCCTCGGAAAATGCAAAATCCATGTGTATACAGACGAAGGGGTTCATTTAATTTTTTATAATTTCCACCTTAGAAAAACATTTTTCCCTAAGTCTTATCCATTTTTCTCTAGTTTGGGCGCATTTGGCACTATGTGCTTTCAATTTCGATGCCTTAGATAAATTTTCAATCACTTGCTCAAGCTTGGGCGCAGTTAGATAGGTGGGCTTTCATTTTAAATGACTTAGCCAAATTTCTAAGTCCTTCCTCCTCTTTGTTTTCCTTAGGTGCATTTGAGGACCTGGGGTTTCATTTTCAACACTTGAACAAATTCTCACCAACTCCAGGTTGCCAAGGCACATTTCATCCCTTCTACATCCACTTTGCTTGCCTTAGAAAAAATTTCACCTCATTCTCCTTGGATGGCACATTTGAGGGGGTGAACTTTCATTTTAAATGACTTAGGCAAATTTTCAACTCACCCTTCCTTATCCTCAAGGGCGCATTTGATACTATGCACTTTCATTTCACCTGCCTTAGAAAATTTCCCTATCATCTTGTCATCTTGGGGCATTTAGGTGGGTGAATTTTCATTTTAAATGACTTAGGCAAATTTTCAAACTCACCCTCTCCAAGTTTGGGCGCATTTACCTAGGTGAGCCTTCAAGTTTCTCATACTTAGAAATTTTCCATCAATCTCAAGTTACTAGGGCGCATCCAAGGGTCCCTACTTTCATCTCCTTACACTTAGAAAAAATTAGAAAAAATTTTAAGCCACCTATCTCTTCAAGGGCACATTTAGCAGGGGCTACTTCCAATTTGCTCATGCCTTAGAGGATTTTTTTGTGCCACCATGCAAGTTGGGCGCATTTGAATGGGGGAGGAGGAATCTTTTTACACTTAGAAACTTTCTCACCACTACCTTCCACCTTGGGGCGCATATCAGGGGTGGTGGGAGAACTTTTCATACTTAGCAAGTTTTTTTATCATCCTCATCACAGCTTGGGCGCATTTAGAGATGTCTACAGGAACTCCAACTATGACTTAACAATTTTCTCCGTGCTTCCCCAGACTGGGCACATTTAGGGGGCTGAGGAGGACATTTTCAACACTTAGAAAGTTTTTCTCCAAGCCAGTCTCTTGAGAGCGCATTTGAGGGGGGTAGGAGGAACTTTTCCTGCCTTAGCCATTTTTCCAACTTGCTCACCTCTGTTTACTATTTTTAGTAAGCCTTTTGGTTTTCATACTTCCGTAATTTGGATTGACTTAACATTCGTGCCACAGGATCCTCATGGTCTAATTGACCTGTTCACACTGCCACCTTGCGTTGACCTGCTATTTATAGCCTGTTTCAGAAGTGACTTACTATAAATAGTAAGTGCTCAGATTGCCTTCAAATTTTACCAGTGGATTCCTTGAGAGATGTCGATCGCAGTGGGATACATCAGTTTTCGGAGATTCTGGCGTTTGACCCTTCATTTTGGGTCCCGAAGCTGGAAACCCTAATCTGACTTGTATGTTGCTCAAAAGATCTTCGTTTGACCCCGTTTTTGTTGCATGTCGCTCTGCTCATGATGCTGAAGTGCTAGGCAGCTGCCGGAGTGATCCTGCTAAAAATAGTAAGTGTCTGAAAAAGTGACCAACTTTGCTTGCATGTTACCTTGTTGCGTAGCTCTTGAAAAACCCATGAAGAATATGCTAACATGCACTGAAAATCCTGCATGCAAACCCTAAAATTTGCTCTCGAAGACAACTCTGCAAAAAGGTCTTGATCCTGGTTTGCATGTTACATCTCTGTGAAGCTCTTGAAAAACCCACAAAGAATATCCAGACATTCGTTGAAGACTCCAACATGCAAACCCTAAAAAATAGCCTTTGAAGTCAAAATTGCTGAAAGTTATCATCTCATCTTGCATGTTATATCATTGCGTAGGTCTCGGAAAACCCAAAAATATTCTCTAGACATGCACCGAAAAACTTCGCATGCAAACCCTAAAAATAGCCTCTGAAGCCTGAATCGTTGAAAGTCAGCATCTTGGTTTGCATGTTATACTATCGCGAAGGTTTTGAAAAACCCAGAAAGAATCTCCAAACATGCATTTGAAACTTCACATGCAAACCCTCGAAATAGCCTCCGAAGTCTGGACTTGCTAAAAATAGCAAGTGGTCAGATTCAACTCAAAATTTGATGCAGCTTAAGGTGCTCTGGACGCAGTGTCAAGCTCAGACTTCAATTTGCTTACTCGAATCAACCTCAAACTGGCATGAAGAAAGCAAACCCTAATTTCTCAGACTTTGCCAAAATTTCAATTCAGACGGGCACATCCCCGGAAAGACAGACAGAACAAGAGAGAGACAACAGGAAAACCAACCAAAATCAAGCCAAAAAACCCAAACGAAGCAAAAATTAAGGGGGTCCCCATTTGCAATGGGGTGATGTGTGAAAAGGTCACAACAGAACCCATAATCTTGCTCAAGTATTTAAAACATCCTTGGAACATAGATAGGCTACCTTCAACATGCAAAAATCTGCAATAAGTAAATGGAAAATATTACAATATTTTAACTCATGGCTAATCAATGATATTAAACATGAAATAGGCGAAACCTTAAAATTATTTTCAAAGCATAAAGGTCCACTTCTATCCCTAGACTCGTGCTAATTCACATGTTAAAACATTTTCCTTGTCAAGTCTTTAAATATGACGGGGATAAACTAAGCCAATAGGTGGACTTACTTTATCTAGTATATAACATGAATAGAATACACTAAACTTAATGGATCAATGGCAAGGTTGGATAGAGGAGATAGGGTAGGTGAGCTATGGAGAAAGTAGGAAAAAGATTGTTTGCATAAATCATGATAGTAGAGGTGATCAAGAATTCAATGGAACCCACTTTGCACAAATCATTTCTTAATTAGATAATCTTGGATAAGTTGAGGGTGTTTGATGGACCAACACCTAAAATACAAACATATTTTGTTAGATGTTATGCTTCATGCAAAATCGGCCAATCATGGCCCTACCTGTGGTTTTTACCATGTTTCACCATTTGGCGACATTTGGGTAACAAGGAGATAGGCTCAAAACCTCATCTCCCCCCTACTCCCCAAACATCCCTTCCCCATCCCCAATATTTCAAAGTTTTGGGAAGCAACCCGCAAACATCTCCCCAAACTACAGGACATTTCCCAAGATGTTTCTCCAAACTAGGAGACATCCCCGAGATGTCCCCATTACAAAAAGACATTGTCCAAATGATCTATTGTCCAAGATGCCCTTATGACATCTTGCGAATATCAAAATGTCCTCTACTTGTCAATCCTAGATCTCATTTAAAAAAATACTTAAAACAAAAAATACATACCCTAACCCCTATATGCAGGGTTGACATAGCCACCCAACATAAAAAATTGTTATTTCATTCCCAAAAACTCTAGCCCACATTCGCACTCAAAAATGGCATGTGCCATGAGGGTTCATGTTGCCTTGAAGGCCTAAATTTGTTCTCAGTGATGGGGGGCTCTATCCCTCAACGCCGCCCTTTACTTGTGACAAAAATGCATGAGGGAGCACTAGCCTTGAACCCCACAAGGGGCACTACCCATCAACCTTATTGGGGGTTGTCGCCCTCAAACCCAAGCTTTAATTTTTTAAAATGAAAAATAAAATTTCTTTTATGTTGCACTAGAAGGAAAATAACTTTTTTCCTAGGTTTTTCAAATAAAGTACCCAAGTAATTGAATTTCATATTTACTTTTGGTTTGTTGAGTTAATCTTGATTCCAAAGAATGCTAGTATGACATCAAACCATTTTGGTATATCTTTAACATTTATGGTTTGATAATTGGCATTGACTTGTCAATTATATTTCTGTTCCCAATTCCATATTTATCTTCATATATATAGTCATTCCCCCACCACCCTTAATATCTAGGGAAACATTTGTTGTCCCCACATCCTCCCCATCTCAAAAACTTGAATAAACACTAATCATGGCAAATTGTCATAAGAATATTCAAGAGATAAATACCAAGGAAAAATACAATCGAGATCCTTTTGTAATAAATGTACAAAACAATAAACCAAGGCCTTGATAACTAGCTTTCCAACTCATTGGAAAAAAGAGATTGTCGATTGAGAAAACAAATAAATGTATTGTTTTTCTAAGTTAATGTTGTAATGTTAATCCTTGTCAATATTAGGTGGTGATGTAACAACTTTAGGTTCATTGGTTGGCAATTGTGTTAACCAAAAACTTTAACTCTTATCATTCAATAGCAAGTCTTATGTCCAGACTCCAGATAGGGGCATTGTGTATCAATTCCTCCTTATACAAAGTAATCTATATGGAAAATTACCTATATATGAAGATTTGATAATTTATAAGTTCTTTGTGTTATGTAAAATTGTGATTACCATTGCAATTGATGTTCTTTAGTAGTGCACAGAATCAATAGCAAACATTTTGTAATAATTGCCTTTGTGAGCATCATTTACACAAAAAGCAGCATTTACAAGTCGTTGTACCCATACACAAATTGGCCCAAGGGCAAAGAGTTTAAAGCAAAAAGAAATCAAGGCCACCGGCCATAAACAAACCAGTGGCAACGATCAAACAGCAAAATTACAACAGAGTAATATTCAGAACTAAAAATATCAACAAGGACACCCTATTTGGGAAGGTTTTCCCATTTCTCCATGTGGAACTTGAAGACATTCTGCTTTTGTTGGCTCGAGCTAGGATCCGTTGTCTTGACATGCTTCTTTATCTCTTCTTGTAACACAAAGTCGATAGTTATGGCAGAGTGGTATATGACTTTGAGGGTGAAACAAGGGAGGCCATTGAACTTCCTTTCCAAATTTTCAACCCTAGTCGAGAGTGGCATGAAGTCCTAGGCAGTTTTCTCACTTAGGGCAATTATCCTCCTTGTGTTCTTTTGTGGGGGCGGAATTCTCCAAATCATTTAGCAGTGCATTGAGTTCAGGGAACAGGCTGGGTCCATCAATATACCCCTTCGCTTCCTCTACATCCTCATCATTGTTGCTTTCCTCATCCCTCTTGCCCTACTCAGGATCACTGGAAATCTCATCAGTAGTAATGTTAAGGGCTTGCTTACCTGCCAACCTATGGGATCTTTGCACACTAGGATTCTCAACATCAGTAATATGGTCGGGTTCTCTTATATTCTCATCTTTGTTCATGTATTTAGTTTTAACATCAATCTCCTCATCAGAAGTTGCTTCTTCAACGTAGAAGTTTACAATGGTTTTCTTTTCTCTTTTTTTTGGGAGCCTCTTTCGCAATAGTATTAGGTCTTTTGCCAAGCTTTTCAGGGTGTGTGTGTTTGAGTTCACACAGCCCAACGACAACAGATTTTTGACTCGAGGCTTTATGGGTTTTATCATACTTGGGTTGCTTGGTTGGGGGTTTTGGATTAGGCCCAAAAGTAATGTTTGGTAGGTAGAATCAACTTTCTTTTAGGATAAGATTTGACATTTTCCTCACTACAAGGGTTTTTTTTGGGGGGGGGGGCAGGAACAGCAGAGGGTTCTTCCACAAGACTCGCCCTAATTGGCTTGGGGGGGACAAAGCGCAAGGTGAAAATGGTATAACCTAAGGATAAGCCCTTGGTGGAGCAGAATGGGGGACTTGTCTGAGTTCTTAGTAGACATATTAGTTGCCTCTTTAACAGAAAATTCAAGAGAAGACAGCAGATAAAAGGGAAAAGTAATCAACAACCTATTCATAAAATGATTTAGAAGCGGCAGGTGATAGAAGTAGCAGCATTTATACCTACCCTCAAGAGTAATATATTTCATTGAAACAAGGCAAAGCTGGTCCCATAGTTTGGGGAGTTTACCACAATCATAACCCGCATGCAATTTAACTAGGATTTCATCATTTTTGAAAAACAGGTTCATATTGTCCATGTCTTGCACCTTTGAATGTTTCTTTAGTTTCTGCCCATTGCACAATAAGCCCATGGCTTGTGCAATGACCTCTTTGCTAACTTCAAATGATATGCCTCCCACCCTGACATGTCTTCGGTTCCATTCACTGGCAAATTGGATTGAAAGATTTTTCTAATGCCCCCTTAAACACTCCATAAGCGGTGCAAGCCCCCCCTCCATGCAAGTATGCCAAAGCAGAGCATCCTTCCAAAATTCTTCACAGGAGCCTGGCTCTGTTCTCACCCTTTCAACCCCCATGGTCTTTTGAATGTTAAGCTGGTGACGTTGGTTATCTTTGTGATAATTTAAGCAACAAAAGCAGAAAGGTCTTTTAGAAGTGAGGTGGGGTTTTCCATCAAATAACTTCAAAGGAGCCAAACAAAGCAAAGGACGGAGCATTAGTTGGCAAGTCATGCCCTGGATATGAGAAATTCACAGGCATATCCAACCTATCCAGATTTTTGTCAAACTTGTCCTTACAGTATCATTTTTGGGCTGGATTACATGCATCCTTGTGCCAGCAGTCCTTATCTTATGCTCGGAATTGTTGTAGCACATTTTTGGATTAATGAAGGCCATCTGGGATGGTAGGATTTCAATCATGAAACAACGATCAATTTTGAGTTGACTCGTGATTAAAAACCTCGTGACTTTGGCTCCCCTTTGTTGCTCATGACATTTTAATCTCATTATCAACATAATATACAGTTTGATAATTGATACCCAAAGGAAGCTAAGCATAAGATCTGTTGTCCTCAAAGCCCACGTGTTCATACCCTCATCCATATTCAAAGCCCACAACAACCTATACATCATGTTAGGGAGGGGATTTGCAAAAGGAATATATAAAAGTATAAAGACAACCATTAAGATTTTAATTTGAGCTCTACACATTTTGAATGTTTTTAATCCATATTCCAAGCCCACAACAACCTATCCATCATGTTAGGAAGGGGATTTGCAAAAGGAATATATAAAAGTATAAAGACAACCATTAAGATTTTAATTTGAGCTCTCCACATTTTGAATGTTGTTATATTGTTCTTCAAGGATTAAAACACTAACCTTCGTCAGGAGACATAAACTATCCCTCCAACATCTAGTGGATTCCAGAGCAATCCCCATGTTTGCCATAGCATCAACAACCCGATTTCCCTCTCTATAAATATGAGATATATTGAGTCTATCAAATCCCATTAGGAGGTTTTGAATATCATAAATAATATCAGAGATAGTCCATCCTATCATCCCTTTACCTTTTACTACATCTATAATAATTTTCAAGTCACCTTCCATCTATAGTCTTTTTATCCCTAGAGACAAAGCAATCTTGATCCCCCCTAGCATGGCAATTGCTTCAGCCACATTGGAAGACTCTTCCCCTAGGCCCCCAGCAAATCTTGCAAAAAAATTTCCATCAAAATTTTTGATAATACCACCAATACTAGCCAAGCTCGAGTTTCCTTTGGCAGCCCCATCAAAGTTGAGTTTTGACCAGCCCAAAGGTGGAGGTTTCCATTTGGTATTTTGTCTCACCAAAATTCTATTATTGTCAAGAGTCTGAATCCAACTTTAAACCCCATCTATGAGCAATATTTGATTCTAATTCAATAGGGGGCTTGCTTGGGATTTTCCAGTTGCACAAAGAGACATTCTCAATTAACAGCCTAGAAGACATCCTTGGCACTCTTTTCTTTATTGTGGAATATACTATTGTTCCTTTCCTTCCAGGTGCCCCAGCAAATGTTGGGGAAACCTGTCCCCAAAGCTCCATAACCAAAGGGTGAGTGAATGGGAAAATCCAATTTTCCACCAAGCTTTTGATACTATCATTCATAGGCCAACTAACTCCCAAATTTTGCAGGGCATAGCCCAAACCTCTTCAGAGAAGGAGCAATGTAGTAATAAATGGGGCACAAATTTCTCATCGTTTTTACACAACGTACGAATTTGGAAGCCTCTCTTTCTTAAATTATCCTGGGTTATGATTCTATTATGAGCAATAGTCCACCAAAAAAAGTTTATTAGGTGGTTGTTCCATATTTATTTCCATGACCCTCCACAATGTTCACGCACCGACAACAGACTGTACGTAGACTTGGTAGAGAATTTTCCTTTACTCTCTTTAGCCCAAAAAAACCTATCCTCATTCCAAAACATAGGAATTATTGTTAAGGATAGAGCTTCAGGGGGGTTTTAGCTTTTTGTCTTAGCTCTTGATTATTGTAATAGCAACTCTCAATATCTTTCCATTTCTAAGATCCCGGTTGTCCATTGAGGTAGTCAGCCACACTCCTTCCAAAGAAGTTTAAAGCAAGTCCCTGCAAGTCCAACAAGAAGTTGTAGAATTCCGCATGACTTAGGATTGTACCTTTCCATCCAGCAAGTTTTTTCTGCATCCTTTCCAACACAAAATTCCAAAAATGGGAGGTAACCTCTTTGACCATTAAAGGAAGTTCCAAATAGACGGCAGGAAGAGGAGCGTTGTCACAACCTAGAATAGCAATCACTTTGTCTTGTAATACTTGAGTGGTATTAAAGAAATATATCTTACTTTTCTTGTAATTAATGCATTGATCAAAGATGGTGGCATAGTTATTGTGGCATATCTTCCATTTCCTAGCTTCAACAACTAAAGCTTTTCTGAACAAAATTGTATCATCCACAAATTGTTAGATTGTGGAGGGGTCCAGAGAGGTAGTTGGCTTGACTCCTTTAATAACACCTTCTTGAAGAAGTTTAAAAACATTCCTACTCATAACGTCTGCAACCATTATGAAAAGATATGGGGATAGGAGGTCACCTTGTCTAATCCCCATTCTAGCATTGAAGAAGTCGTAGGGCACACCATTAACAAGGACAGAATACTTGACTATGGATATACATTCTTTGATGAGGTTTATAATTGTCATGTTGAACCAAACTTTGTCATAACTTTAAAGAGAAACTTCCATGACACCTTGTCATAGGCTTTGGAAATCTCAAGCTTAAAGGTCATACCAACGGTGTTACTTCTATCCATCGAATGTAATATTTCATGTGAGGAGACAACATCCAAGATTTTACAACCTAGTACAAATCCTTTCTAACAAGGACTAATCATTTTCTCTAACAAGGGTTTCAGCCTATTGACCAGCATTTTGGAGAAGATCTTGTAAATGGTATTGCATAAACTTATGGGTATGAAATCAGCCATAGTTACAAGATCGCACGTTTTAGGAATGAGAGCAATGAAGGTGTTATTTAGCTACTTCAGCAGCTTTCTAGATTTGAAGAAATCTTTAGCAGCTAGGAAGACAACATCCCCAACAATGTGCCAAAACTCTTGAAAGAAAGTCGGGGAGAACCATGCGGGCCAAGAGCTTTAAATGCCCCCATACTGAAAGTTGCAATCCTGACTTCTTCACAGGTGATAGGCCTTAGGATGAGAGCATTATCATTATCTATTACAACAATAGGGATATTGTCCAACAATTGTTCTTCCAACTCTGCAATATGGTTAATGTTAGATTCCATTAATGAGTGTTGAAAATATTCCAAGCCTATTCTCCCAATTTGTTCATTCATAGAACCTTCTTGCCCATTGTCATCTAAGAATTTGGTGATCAGATTCCTTTTCCTGTGGTTTAGGGCAGAGAGGTGGAAGAAAGCAGAGTTACGATCACCTTCTTTTAGCCATTGGATTCTGGATTTCTATTTCCAGAATATTTCTTCTTTCTTTAGCACTTTGGTCTAATCAAAACAGATCTCCTTCTCAATTTGGCAAGTTGTCTCATTCACATCTCCACCAGCCATTTTGGCCTAAATATCCTTGAGTTTAGCAGCAATGTCACACTTAAGATAGAAAATATCCCCAAAAACCCACTTGTTCCGTCCTTTCACCTTACTTTTAATATTTTTTAGTTTCTGGCTCACTCAAAATATTGCAGATCCTTGAACAAGAATGTTCAACCAATTGGAAATACAATCTTTGAAACCAGGGTGAGTGGCCCACGTAATCTCATATCTGAAGGGAAAAGGCCCAAGGTTGGTAATATCATCCCAGCTCAGCAAGAGGGGTTTATGGTAAGACACTGTCCTTGGTAGAGCTAGGAGGTTGAGATTATTGAGAGTAACCTAGTTAGGGGAGGTCAAAAATTTGTCCAATCTAACCTGGATAAGATTTTCACCAAATCTCTTGTTCGTCCATGTGAAAAGCTGGCCGTGTAGGTCTATGTCTATGAGCCCAGTATTGTTCAACAGCTCTGTCAAATCTGCCATGTTGTCAGTGTAGTCAATCAGACCTCCTAGTTTCTCAGAGGTATAAAGAGGGGAGTTGAAGTCCCCAACAAGCATCAAACATGCCTCCTTATTACCCAAAATCATCTTACTCAAATCGAGCCATAGAGTTTTTCTAGCATTTCTCATGTTGGGGGCATAGATAATTTAACATATTCTAAGAAAGACAAGCAGCAGAGAACTCAATACCCAGAAAATGCTTAGAATGTAAAATTAGGGAGCCACTTATCCTGTTCAGGTTCCACACTGTAACAAGGCCACCCGAAACACCAATAGCCTCACTGGTCAAAAATTGGGCAAGAGGCCAAATATTCTTAGCAATAGCTTCAAAATTGGTGTTATTCATCTTGACTTCTTGTATTGAAAGGATGTCTATCTTATTCTCTAAAATACAGTTTTTTAGAGCTACTTGTTTGTGAGGGCTATTGAGCCCTGTAATATTCTAGGAAAGAAACTTCATTTGGTAGTCTTCTTCAAGGATGTCAACGTCCTTTGCCTACCAATAGCAATCTCCTTCATTGTTTCCCTTTGCTTTGTCTACCTTTGGGAGGGTCTACTCGCCTTGGTTTCAATTCCAACATCTGCCTTCTTATTCTTGCCTTTTTCTTAGGAGTTGTCCAACCATCCAAATCTAGTGGGTCACTATCAGTCTGAATGCATTCCACTACCTCTGTAGAGATAGTAGGACCGGTCACTATTGTATTCTTTAAACTTTCACTTTGTGGGAGAGGGGTTACCTCAGGGTTTCATTGTTGGGGGAGACACAATATATTCCCCCCTCTTCCTTATCCTTCATTTCATAGAGTAACTCTTCTTTCAATTCATTCCTTGGCAGCACACTTGTATGCGGTACATCTTTTGACACTACAATGTTCTCAAGAGATGCAGATTGTGTTGGAGAAGTATTTTTTTGCTTCCTGATTTCCAGATTTAGGGGGGGTTGTAAGAAGGTTTAGGATATCCTCTTTGAAGGGATAGCCCTCCAAGGAGTTACCCAGAAACACTACAAGTTCTTTGAGTTTGTGGTGAACCTTTACCAAGGATTTGTAGTGAAAAATTAAATGACTAGTTTTGAAGCATTTTTGACAGAACACAGTAGCATTTTCATAACTGATTGGTTGAGACCATTTTCCATATTTAAAGTTCAAAGTGATAAAGCTTGGAAGGGTCTTATTGATGTCAATATTTACACAAAACGAGCAAATGCTAACCCGAATTTCTTTTTTCTTATGATATTAGTTGTAATGAAATGCCCAAAGGAGTTTCCAATCCATCAGAACACCATTTCATCCCAAAACTTGAGTGTTAGTCCAGGCAATCTTACCCACACGGGAGTTGTTTTGTTGAGATTTGCCACAGGGTCAAACCCTAGCTTCCACCTACAGAGAAATAAGTTATGCTTGCCATACAACCAAGGGCCCGAAGAGAGGGTCAGCAAAAGATCATCCTTGGATGTAAACTTGAATAAGAATAAACCTCCTCCCATGGCACTCACATCAACACTACCCTTCAGATGCCATTTGGTAGTAGTCCAACGACAACCTCTATCGATAGAAGGATGAAAGGAAAAAAAATTTCTACCAAAGTCAGTCTCATAGAAAATGGGAAAAATTTCCTCCCAAAAAGAATCTTGGTTTTCTCTAATGAGAACATTTTTCCAAACCTTGGCATGCGAGATTTCAAGCTTCATGGGCATTGCACCATTCAACTGAGAGTCAGTGGAAGGAGGGACCTCAAGATTGGGGGGTCAACATGTGCCAAATGTACACTGATAACCAATGGGGGCAAAGGAGGGGGGCCGTGAGGATCCCCATAATAACCAGCCACCATGCGCACAGAGAATTTCAAATAGTAGAGCAAGAAGTTATCCTTATTAAATGTGTTGTTGTATATGTCAACATATTGTGTAAGCTTATGGATCACTTAACTCTTAGGAAATTTTATCCTTAAAATATATACTTATATAGATATACAATTGTGTATACGTATATTTCTATACTATTTATATATATGTATATAGATATATATTTAAACATACATATAGATATATATTTGTATATGTATTTAACCTTTTAATTTGTCGTCCTCGACTTATGTTCTTGCTTTTCACAACAAACGAAAGAGAATTGTTTGATTATTCATAGTTAAAAAAGCTTAAAATATGTTTTTGATTAACTTTTTGGGATATATTTTATTTTCTAAATAAATGTGTATGAGTTTATGTTTATTTTATTCTTAAAACCTCCTTTTTTCCACAATTTTTTATTAAATTTATAGGTGTATTTAGTAATGCTCCTTGAGGACACATCCATTGCCCAAAATGACCTCGTCCCCTATAGGGAACATTTTCAGGATGTGGGGATAGGTACAAAATGTCCCAACCCATCCCCTTTTGTTTCAAAATTTCGGAAATGTCCTCAGCATGTCAAAAAATTTGTTGGGGTTGTTAGGGGACATCCAAACATCCGCCATCTTTCTCAAGGACAGCTAATGTACCAAGGCATATTAATTACTTTTTTTTATTACTTACAACCTTTCAATCCCTATTTGGTTTATGACATGCCCATCTAAGATGTATAAAAAAATTTATGAAAATAGCATGCACCATGAAGGTCTATGTGGCTTTGAAGGTCTTCAACATCAACCACCATGAAGGGTGCTGCCCCTCAACCTTATTGGAGACATTGCCCCCAAACCCCCACTAAACTATTAACTCTAACCAAGTAACAAACCAATGATTAATCATGATCACAAAATCTACAAAATACATATCCCATGTTGCAAATCTCTACATCTTCAAAGTCAAAGTCACAATCAAGGATGATCTTGTCTCATACATTGGACAATCTGTTCAGTATACAAGGGCTGCCATAGACAATGTTGGCATGCTACAATCATTATATTAAAAAATACAAGTTAAGTCATGATTGGCAAGAAATGCCACTTTCATAATACAAAAATGTATCAATCATGCCCCACACAAACAACTCATAGAGCAATCCCATCTATTAGTAACCTAGCTGAGGACAAACTGAAACATAACCAGTTATCCTTTTGCTTAACCATTCCTCTTTGTTAATGAGTTTGACAACAGAACATGCAGTCTTGAAGGCTTTAGGAAAACTTCAATAATAAATCTCACCTAAATCTACACACCAACCAAGCATGTCTTTATTAATGCATACTTATATATATGCTCACAAAGGTTCTATAATGTCTATGATGAATGTTGTATCATTGCTTATTATATGAATATTTGAAATTTCCTTATGCTTCAAAATTTTCCATATTTTTAAATAGCCATCCCCTGTCCTCCCCTGAAAAATGGGCAAAAAAAACAAACAGGTCCCCTCGTCCTCATCTCGGAAACTTGGGGATGCATACGCATTTAGTTTTTTAACCTTAAACCCATCAAAACTTATATTTCATATAAATATACATATATATGTATGACTGTATATAGTTGTGTATTTAGTTATAGTATAAACATTCCTTATGCATTTTTCATTAATCTTCTTGCATACAAATTTAAATATAATATATAATTGTATGAATTTTCTTATATACAATTTTATATGTGTGTTTTTTTATGTTCATATAGCAGGCATGCCTAGATTTTCATACAATTAAGTATTTTGGCCATTATTTCAAGCCCTTTGTCTCTCTTATCTTAGTTTGTCATCTCGTCTTATTACTTAATTTTTTAATTTTTTGTTTTTGTTCTTTCTCCTTAATTCTACTTGTTACCTCCCTCTTCTTTCTTTTTTTCTTTGTTCTTTTTTTGGTTTTTTCTCTTTCTTCTCTTCCTTTTTTTTCTCATTTTCCATTTTCCCCTCTTCTTCCCTCCTTTATTTAACCTTCCAATGTCTTCAATCCATCTTTAAATTGCTCTTTTCATCCTGATGATGAATCAGGTAGTGTGATCTAAAACATTGATGGTAAAAGAGATCCACATAATTTTCAAGATTCCCAACCATTTTTTTACTTATTACTCCACTGCAAATATTCTAAGGAAATAGGAAATAATCATAGAAGAAATGAAAAGTTGAAGCAATTACACACCTAGACCTTTATTATCTCTTACCAATTTATCTTTTTATAACTTTTAATAAGAAACAGTAGGTATAAAAGCATGATTCCTACTTCAAGCTTTTGAATACAAGGTTGCATGGTACAACTGAAATCAACAGAAATCAAGCAGAATACAAGTCCAAACTGAATGAAATTTCTATCAAACAAGGATTAAAAGATGAAATCAACAAGGCTTGGAAATTATTGGATTCAAGTGAAAATAAATGACAATCACAATACTCTTAAATGAAAGTAAAAGGATAACAAGCATAACAAGCAGGAAAACCAGTGATATTGAAATGCAGGATTTTTCATCATCCATCTCAAAGACTCGACACAATTGATAAAATGTGATCAAATCTTTAATGATCTGATTTCAGAAAGAATACCTTTACAAAGAAATTTCTCAACAGCCAACAAAACGAGAGCACAGAGTATTCTCAATGAATTTTACCTCATAATAAATTTAGCTAACCTTAAAAATACAAATGGGCATTCATAACTAGAGCATCTAATGATATCTCACCATTCCCTGTTTGCTGTCTATATAACCAGAGGATTGCACTGCACAAAATAAACAATGAATGGTCAGAGAGACTTGCCAAATAGTTTTTCTTTAAATATTTTCAGAAGGCTATACAAAAGAAATACACAATACTACACACAGTATCAAACGTAACATAAACCATTAACTGTAGCACAAAAATAACATAAACAGATCTAGCAACAAAACAAAATCAGATTCAGATATATAAGTGAATTATCAAATAAGTAAGCAAATAATCTAGAAAAAAACAAAACGATCAGATTTCAGACATATGTAATTGAATTATTTTACTCCTACCTGAGAAATGTGAGACCTTTTTAAAATTAGAATATACAGTTTGTAGAAAGAGCCATGTGTAGAATGTTCTCTTGTACTATTATAACTGTTAGTTATATGATCAGATATGAGTAAGCAGATTTTAATTCAAATTCAAGCAAATAGACACAGCATATACCCTGGGAAAACCCTCCACTTGAGGGAGAAAAACCCAGCAACAATATATCACTTATATATTGAATATAAATCAACAATGGTCTTTACAATGAGGCCGATTACAAGGCCAAGAATGAGCACCAAAGCTTGATGCAATCTCAGATTATTATATTGTACTTTCTTGATAACAGATTCAGCCTCCTTGAAACCTTCGATCTGCACTTGAAACAATTCGTACTTCTCTATGAACTCGCACTATGAATGAAGGAATGAATGTGATAATCGAATGAACAATGATTGACTTGAATATATACAAGAGGGAGAGGGAGAGGGAGATCACGTCTCTTCAAGACAAGAAGTCGGCCTCAAGAATAAATGAATATGACTCTTCAAAAGGTGGCAAATCATCAAGTCGGCTTCAAGCAATAATTAACAATAATTAATTGTTGTTTAAGTGAAGCGCCTCTTCACTCATGATCGGACCTAGAAATTAAATAGCTGATGAGGCTATATTTAATTTATGTCTTTAATAATCGGCTGGAAGGATGAGGCCCGAAGCTGTTCTATCATCAACAATACCTTGTCCTAAGTATAAATGTTACATGTATGCAAATACTCTGAAACTTAGCTGGATGAAAAACAAAGACAAATTAATTTAGGTTTATAACTTTAATCATTAATGGCATACAATGTGCATGCATATCTAGAGTTTTATTTCTATGTTCTCCATTTTGTACACAAAGAAGCTTTGGATCATGTTCATTGTGTTTATTTAAATGTAAGAGCTATGTAAAACTGTTACAAGACATGGGTACAGATACAAAAGTAGCCAATCTTTTGGGGACCTTGGATACAATATAGTGTGGATGCATTATGCATAAACATCTGGAAACTACATTTGTTAGTAAGCATAGGTACTGTTGTTCGTCCCCTTAGAGTGATTGCATATGCTAAGGTCTTCCCAATTGGATCATTAGGATTACGAACCCTGAAGAGATGCACACCACACCCAAGACACCTATCTAAAGTTGATCGATCACCTCACATTGGATTAGATACAGAGAGTCACGTCCCCAGCAAGGAGGGTCCTGATGACAATATTCATCATGAATGAATAAATGATTGCTCCATTATTTAAAACTACAAACCACATGATTAATAATCTTGTAGATTTAAAAGGTGTGAGGTTAGAAGTGGGCAAGGTTAGTTAGGTTTAGATTATTAAATATCTTATTCAGTTTAGATTATTAAATATCTTATTCTCACTCGGTAAAAGTAGATGTAAATTCCTCTTATAGGAACTACATGTATATTGATATTCCCTTATTATGTGGAAATACATCCAGAATAGTCAGCTTTAGAGTTCTTACCTCTATTCACCTATTGTTACATTTTATAATTTTAGCAATGGGTATTTATAAAATAAGTGATCCCACCAATTAGTCATTCAGTTATTCTGTTCTCATTGGATGATTGTACATACATGTGTTGGTATTGTGCATTACATGTGATCAATATTCCTTATCTGTTATTTGTGGATTTTTCATTTAACTTAACAAGTTACCAAAGCCTAATGTTTAGGGGTTAGATTTCTCGAAGAAGACAGTACATTTCAGTATAATGGTGGCTCAAAAGACTTCTTATAGATCTATAAATTGTGGCCCTAGGGTCATTTGGAGAAACTTCCAAGAAAAAACTATCAAACTGGCAGAGGATTGTGTTCCTCAGACAGTTGCCAAATATAGGTGAATTTCAAGCCATTGGAAAATACACTTAGAATTGGTTGTTCAAATTCTAAGCCTAGAAGTAGGCCTAATTTTGTGTGATTTTTTAGACAAACTGGCATATCTTCAAAAAGGTTTTTCTCATTAACACCGGAGTCAAATTGAGGTGATTCTTGCAACATTGGAAAGCACACATGAAGATATTTCCACAAAAGGAGTAAAAACAAATTTTTTGGACATCTTCAAGCAGCAAGAGATTGAGGAAGACGTTTTGATTGCTTTCCCTCGCGTTGAATATCTAACTCTTAAAGATTTATGATAGGCTCTTGAAAGAATCTATTGTAGTTGCAAATATTTGAGGAATTAGGAAAATATATTTGGCAGGTGGTTGAGCATCAACACCACATGTGATTTGAAGCACAAATAATAATTCTTTGCTTTGTTCATGTTAAGCTCAAATTACGGTTTTTCATAAAATTAATAACAAATCAAGTAATCAACCAAAACTGGAATTTTTCTAATAAGTTTATAGTGGGAAAAAGCTTTGTGAAATTCTACGGGCGAATTCAGTTCTGCATTTTTTCAAAAGCTAAGATTTAACAGGTAAAAATGTCTGGTCAAGCTTTTGGAGCCTTCAAGTTTGACAGTTCAATATGGACAAATTTGCAATAAGCTTCCTAAACACTGTTAATTTTGTAATGTCCCTTACTTGGAGTATGCCTGGATTTGCCTTAAGAGACCATTACACAACATAAAATTGTTAAACAAATAATATTTCATGGCAACTTATATAATAGATATTGAAACTTAAGAATAAATGAACTACTAACATTTATCGATATAATGAATGACAACTTCAACTTGAATCTAGTCTATAGACTCCTTTCCAATAACCAATCATGGTAGGGATGGGTGAGAACGCATGATAGGGCGCCAAAAGAGGAACATCCAACCAAGACAATTCCTTAGGAACATCCAACCAAGACAGTTCCTTTATTTTAGGGACATCCAACCAAGACAATCCCTTTGGGAACATCCAAAAGACAATTCCCATATAGCCCTTTAATATGTCCCCTTGCCATCCTTACACATGGTTGTTTAAAGAAAAGATGTAAGTTTTAATAATATAAACAAATTCACTATTTTCCCTTATTTACCCATTTAGACATATCTAACTTATTGCAAATCAATCATTATGAAAGTGACTATGCATATAATTGCATGCCTATCAACTAATATATATATATTAAATGAATATATATTCACTTCAAGGTCATACCAATCACTGATTGTATTTACAGTTGCTGCTTTTCTGAATGCAGATTTATTTCTGAATGATTCCCTGATGATTCTCCTTTTGAAATGTTCCTCCTTTTATATCCCCACTGTGGGGGAAAAGACATAGCTTGTCACAAGGTCTTATCACCTCTCCCAAGGGATATACCTCTTCAAAAGGAGTTGTTGCTCTTTAAACTAAATCGCAGCCCTCTATGTATTAATCATGCCCCATACATAATCACCTTGGACAATTTCATGAAGGTCGGCCTTGCTGAAGATTATTAATCCCAGCACTACCTTATATTATGAGTCGACCTCCCCTTTTATATAAACCATTGCCATTTTAATTTATATTATTTTTTCTTGGGTCAGCCTTCACAAAGAAAAAGATATTAATATTTGTTAGTTTAAGAATCGCTACTTCTTATTATTTAAGGAGATCACTTGTAAGAACCCTCCTGTCCTTGTGATGAGTTTACCAATTATGATGCCAGGAAACATAAACAAGAGGAATATATATATATATATATTGCAAGATTGAAACTAATGCAGCAAATAGAGAGAATATATATTAACAGCAGATTAATATTGTATGCCTTTTACAGAGTAATTCATACCCGGAAATTGAATAAACTTATTTTGATGAATTCTGGAAATCATGACAGCAATTGTAAACCCTTGAGATGATCAATCTGCCTTCCAGATTGTTTTCTCCACCCCAAAAATGATAGCTAATGTCTTATATGGCCTGGACGCCAACAATGGTGAAGAATGATGCACAAAAACCAAGGCGTTTTGTCCTTAACTTCACATGCCTAGAGCTGAGATGGTACGGCTGGCAGCAAGAGGGCCTGTATGGCCTAGGGAAATGTGCACAGCAGTTAGTAAATGCAGCCACCAAGAATGTATGATCTTCACAATTGAATTCTGCTCAAACCCTTGCTGAATACTTCACAACTTTGCACAATGCTGACCTCTAAATGAAGTCAAACTCATAAGCAAACCTTCAGAAGTTCTTTCACAACCTCAGGAATGCAGAAATCAAAGAGAGAGAACGTTCTCAATGACCAGAATTGCAGAAACCCTCGTTCTTCTTCTTCTCACGGCAAACTCACCAAGAGCATAAGTATAAAATGATTGAATACCCATTGAATATTTGCTTATGATGGCTTTATATAATCTCCAAGATGAGGTCGATCCTCTAGAAGGCACTTTTAATCATTTAAAATGATATTAAATGTGCACTTTATAACTTAATATTAATTCCACATTAATGGGCACCCAAATCAAAATGATATTTAATGTACTTTAAGTGAAGTTTTTTAAGGGTCATGGCCCCATTGGTCATAAAGTGCAATTAATAACTTTATTAATATGACTTTATAATATTTTATTATCATTAAAGTCACTTTAATGATAATAACTCCTTAAATACTCATTAATTCACCATACCAACTGAACCCGGAGATCGACACTGCATCCACAACACGTCCAGGTGCCTTACTATAAAATAGTAACACTGGACTCCACTGATTAGGTGACTTACTATAAATAGTAAGTGTGCATATCTGAGTCCCACATCCTCTGCAAAGGCCAATCCTGAATCCTTAACTAAACTATGCTCTAGAGAAGAAAAACGACCATATAAATACCAAACAGGACCCTCTAACCATGAGTATTAGCCTACGAGGGTCAAATGATAGGCTAATCAATGAGATGTTGAGGCGAGCAAAAATGGGGACATTACATCACTGCATGCTAGGAAAGTATTTGCTGCAGACTTTATGAGAACCATGGTCTCATGGCAGGTGCATGACAATCTGCCCTTCCCAGGATTGCTTGTCCTGAAGCAATTACAAGCTAAGAAACATTTGAAGTTACCAAGATCCCAGATCAACCTTGTAGATTCGTAATTCTTAGACATTGCCCCTTCTTGTAATTGAAAACTCTACAGCTAGTGAGAATTTGTCTTGGTTATGTCTGACTCTATACTACAATGATGTCCTTGAAGAGCAGTTGATGGTATACTTGCCTCAACTTGACTACCAACAAGGTTAACACCATCCTCTAAAGTATGAGGACAATTTATTATCCAATACTCTTCTAACTCCATGTACCAAGAGTTGGAAACTAGCAAGACCTGTTAATTAAGACAAGTTTTCTCTTATTTCATTACCACAAAGGTCTTGTTGAAATCCAAAATCATGATGGATTATGGGAAAGTTGTGAATATCAAGATCCAATCCTTTGTGCAAAACCACTTTTGTATTTGATTAAAAGGATCTAGATGTCCTTTACTACATGTTGTATCCTCTCCCTCTAAACAATCAAATGTCAGTTTCCCTTAGATAAAGTATCATCAAACCAAGTTTTGAGGCGAGTTTGTTTCAAATGAGGGTTTAAAGTAGCTTATAGGGTTTATGTAACACTTAACGTAGTCAAACATCGCTGAACATATATCTTGTCATAGACTCATAGGTTATAACCTTCTAAGTATATATTCTCTAGATAATACTCAAGTACAAAATTATTGGATTGATTAAGTCCAATAAAAAATGAAAGATGTATAATAGAAGGACTTAAATTTATAGGTTTACACAAATATTCAATTCTTGTCCAACTTCCAAATCAATTGGAGGTTGTCACTCCTCTTGTAAAATTTGTCATATCCCATGTTTGACACTAAGATTATTTTCATAGCTTGGGAAAGTATTGTTTTATTCCACCTAGTTCAAATCAACATCAATTTTCCACAAGGTTTAGGAGGTGAAAATGATCCTGGGATTTGTGGGTTGTGGGTTGTGGGTTGTGGGTTATGTAACAAATTTGGGTGTAACTTGATTTGTACCAAATTTATATTAATGTCCTTGATCCTAATCAGGATGTAGACCTACTCTAATCAAGAAGAATGACTTACGAGAAGAAGAGCCTTGGATGAAGTAATCTCAAAATATTTTCTATATCACTAGTTCAAAATTTACTAGATCAATGTTGTAGGTTACAAGGTCGATCCATCCATTGCTATTGTTTCTATGAGTGTGGGATAGATCATATGTGTTATGGATTTGATTGTGCATTATGATCTCGTCCAAAATGAATAGAACAAATTATTCTTTATTAGAACAAATGTGTTCTTGCCTTAATGAAGCTCAATGAATATATTTTATGATAAATCTCGAAACACCAACCTCAAATTATAGTGCCCATGGTTCTTTCCAAAAAAATTCCTAAGGTCTCTCTAGGAGTCAAAATCTGTTATTTTTTATGTTCCTAAAGATTTGGTTTGTCTTTGTTGTATTTGCTCAAAATTTTTGTTTTGGCATATCAAAATTTGATTGAATATAGACTTAGATGTCTATTATTGATAGTAATTCACTCTATGATGTTTCAATTGGGTGTATGGGTTTAATCTGGAGTTTAAGGACTTGTTGATGTGATATGTCTAGATGTTTATTGTGTCTTTCATGTAATCCCCTATCTCCATGTGAGAGATGAAATCTACTTTAAAGTAAAAATTAGTATTTGAACATGAATGATAAAGACTTCACTTTGAGATCATATCTTGGAAGGTTTAAGATTTTCATGGTTGGAGTTTCTCAAGCCAAAGGGCCCATTGATGCCATTGGAAAGTTCCTTTGTTGCTATGTGGACAAGAAAGCATTTGTAGTTGGGATAAAGGTTTTCTTGGCTGCATACTCTTTATTAAGTTATTGTTTGGTGTATTGGTTTCTTGATGAATAGGTGAGTGATGATTGCTTATTGAATGTCAATGAATTGATTTAAACTTATATCCATTTCTTGAAGGAGTCACCACCTTCATGGCTGCCCTTTGAGAATAATACTTTACTTCCACATTGATTAATAGATTTATTTCTTATTGATGATTTCTTCATAAGGAAATGATTCCCCTTTTATATCTTATTGTTTCACATTTGAAGGGTCACAACCCTTCACATTTGAAGAGTCGCAACCTTTCATATTTGAAGGGTCACAACCTCTCACATTAGGAGTCACATCCTTTCTCACATCATCACTATTCTTAAGAACCTAATTTAATTTACTTGCAAAATCACTTAAACTTCTATTCTCAATTGAATTCTTCAATGATGTTACGGATGTCTTTCTCAAATGATATGCTCTCCCTTTTATATCTCAAGTTTGAGGGAGTCACACCTTTTCACTTCAATATTTACAACTCTTCATTGTTGCATTTGGAGACTAATAATAATTTAAATTTAAATAAGTTAATTGGTTAGTGTTGTTGAAGACACATTAGGCATGAAGCAAACATATAGATATACGTAAGATATGAAGCATACACATAAACACACGTAAATTCTTGGCTCATGATTGAGCATTGTGAAATGTCTTATGTGACTTAAGCATTGAAAGTAATGTGGGTATGTCATATTCTTGAATTGTAAAAATGTATTCTTCTGGTAATGTTGCCTATAGTGCATTGTGTAGCAGCGAAAATCTTTTGGGGAAAAAATCGGCAAACCAAAAAGATATAGAGATAAAAACTTTTTTTTTTGAAATTGAAAGGCATTCCCATAGCATAGAGATATAGAGAGCAAATAAAATAAAGAGTTTAACTAATGAATTGTAGAAAATAGATTTGTGTAGTTTATATTCAGATCGCTGAATACATTGCATTTGCACATCTTTCAAACTCAAGGCATTACTTCACATTGCATAATTAATAATTAGATGCTGATAGATGAAAAAATTTCAATTACAATATAGTTTTTTACAAAGTCAACCTAAGCAGTTATGCAATTACTTCACATTGCATAACTAATAATTAGGAGCAGCTGCCAATTGCATTTGCTTGTCATGGCATTCCATGAGACCACATTTCTTGCTTGTCATGGCATTCCATCACCATTAGACCACATTTCTTTGAGGCATTTTTTCAAACAGTTCACTGCCTTATCTATGCTACCAAATTTTTCATACTTGTCTACCCAAACATTTTATCAAACAGTTCACTGCCTTGCTGCTATGGCTAACAGCCTAAAACAGGTGCTTTCGAACAAGCTATGGATGCTTGGAAAAAATCTATCAAAGTTCATTAAAAGTTTGGGTCCTATGGTATGTTTGAAGTGGCTGATATAGCAAGGAGACTAGAAATTTCACATTCTCTGCTATTTTTATAGGAGGCCTTGTGCATATTTCTAGACTAAGGATGGTTGAAAAATGCAAATGGGATGGCTGCTAGTTCAAGTTCCTCCCTTTAGAGGTTCCAATGGGTAAAGTTTGGCTGCCTTGTGCTCTATTCAGAACAACTTTCAGTATCAGCATCAAATGCTATAGATTGAAACATGTGCCCAAAGAAAGGACTCGAAGGAAGAAGACCAAGTGGTTTTCATTACTGATGCGAAGAATTGGAGGAGCAAAGAATGAAGTTCTAGGCACAGTTGACCCAGCATACCAAACTTATTGATGCACAGAAGGTTAAGTTGGAGCAGCTGAAGAAGAAGTGGTTCAACTCAAAACAAAGGTCACTGAAATTACTGTGCCACAAGAGCAAGCTCAAAAGAAAACTTGTGGAGGTAGCATACTGGTTAAGAGCTCCCAGGAACACGACATCATAGCCACCCATCACCTGAAGCAACACACTAATGAAGTTTACAAACTTGAGCTGCAGTACAACAGATAGAAACTACTTGCGCAGCCTACTCCGTTTAAGCAGGACCCGGTATACATCCAGGGATGTCTCCTTCCCCTAATATTCTGTGATATGTCTAGATTTGCTCTCTGCTTATCAGCTAGGAATCTAACTTTTTCCTTTTGAGGGGGATAATGTAGTTAGCATTTATTATGTTTTATGAGTACTTGTGCAGCAAACTTATGTTGTTAGTTCCTTGTCAGCCATGGGTAGTTGCTAATAAATAGTTAAGCAGTTACCGACAGTCATTATCTAACCAACAAGCATTGGGCCCTCTACATAGAATTGTCATCATCAACGAAGAAGTCTGATTTGTCCCTCCCTATTCTACACCTTGTAATTAAACACTACTTTCAATAAGGGAATAATTGTGTTGTTTATCTACAATCAATCTGGTATGTACTATTCTTATTTATATATTTGTTCAGTTGGCAGTGTAACATTTAATTAGTAAAAAAAACTGCTAATCTTGTACACTCTGAGTGAAAATGGAAAAACGGTCTTTTCAACTTTTGGGCAAAATGGTTAATGACGTGCACTTTGATGATTTTGGACTTTTTTCACTGTTTTTCAAATTTTGGATAAATAGACCCATGCCATGCACTGGAGGTCGTTTTGGCCTGTTTTTTTACTTATTGAAATTTTAGCCAATTGTGTTTATGGTGCACATCACTTGTCAATTGGCCATTCTTTCATTTTTTACAAACTTTTGTTTGAAAACAGACATTCATCTGCTAAGCACGCACTCATGCATCAAGCTTTCTTTTCCTCCTTATCAAATTTCTGCCCCTGATGTGTTATGGCATGTGCCAGACCTCTCAGTGGCCTGTTTCTCACTTTTTCAAACTTCTGATTACCCTTGCAAAGAAGCACGCTTCATTGCATTAGAAGTCCATTTTTTATCTCTTTTACAACTCTGTTCAAAACACTCATGAACTTGCCTTCACTGAGTGCTGTCTATCACTATTAAACTGTGTTACACGGGGACGTGTCCCCCCACCCAAACCCTACATCCCCGTCCCCTGTGGCGTTTCGGGGACGGGGGGACGGCAGGGGACATCCCCCAGGCGTCCCCCCTGATTTTTGAAAACTGGGGGATGGCAGGAAACGCGTCCCCAAAAAGGGGGACGGCTGGAAAATAAAAGGGGACGCCTAGGTGTCCCCGAAACGGCTAGGGGACGGCTAGAAGTCCCCCAATCGTATCGGGGACGCCCAGGAGTCCCCCTTTTGTCAAAGTAAAAAAATCTTTTAATTTTTGACAAATTAAATAAAAATTGCTTAATAATATTAAATATTTCATCATATTTGATAAAAAAAATTAATTTTTAATTGCTTGTAAGTTAATTATATTATGAAATAAAATAAAATTGCGTGATAATTAATAAATAATAAATATTAAATATTATTATATTTCATTAAATAAAAATTTGATAAAACATTTAATTTTTAAGCATAACTATTTAATATTATAATTTATTGTCAAATTAAAAAAAAATTACGAGTAATAAAATGAATTTTTAAACAAACTATTATTTAGTTTAAATTTAAAATAATAAAATAATAAAATTAAATTAAAATAAGCATAACTATTTAAAATTTTAATATTATTGTAAAATTAAATAAAAAATTACGAATAATAAAATTGATTTTTAAACAAACTATTATTTTTAAACAAACTAGTTAGGCAGATTGATGAGGAGGAGGTGCAACTGGGAATGGTTGGCCTTCCTTTGGATGATCCACTTCAGGCAGAGAGTGACAGTGACACAAATAGTGCTTTTGATATTGATAGCCCGAATGAGGCATAGTGTCATAGATTGACAGATTGTTGTATTTAAACTTTAAAGTTTGAGACGTTGATCTTTGAGTTATTTAACTTTAGTGTTAAAACTTGAACAAAATGCTTTTATATTTAATTGTTAAGTTATTGGCATTGCTGTTAGTGTTTACCTTTATGTTTATATTGTTGTTATACTGTTGCTATATTGTTGTTATACTGTTGTTATACTCTTTATCTATGCACGTATTGTCATATTGAAATTGTTGCACATATTTGATATTTCAAATTGCTCTCTTTCTCTCTCTCTATATAATATATTTTTAAAAATTCATATATATATGTAATTGTGTATATATATATATATATATATATATATATGAAAAATTTCTATATCGCCGTCCCCCCGCCGTCCCCAAAAATCTGCCCTCGGACTGCCGTCCCCGAAACTCGTCCCTTGCCGTCCCCCCGTCCCCGTCCCCGAAACGCCGTGGAACACAGCTATTAAATGACTGGAAACTTGCTAAAACTGTCACACATGGAAATTAAACCTGCAATAAAGCTTGGAACCTTCCTGACATAGTCTGCAATGATGGGCATAGGGTAATGTGCTGCTGTTCATTGTCCTTTGAAGGATTAAAACCTACAAACAAAACTGCTGAAACCTCTGCTGAAGATGAAGATGACCCGTAGCTCACTAGACAATAAATGGCTTTCTTTTAACCCAAGCAATGACTTCATACAAAAAAAATCATATGGTTACAACACATTTACACCTCATTTTCTCATTTAAAGCCTAGGTTTTTATACTTGATTGAGAATTTGACAGTAATTGGTGACCTTGAATTAAAAAAAAATTGTGTTTTATGTTTGTTTCTCTTTGTATGTACTATATTAGGCATGAAATAACAATAACAGTTTTACAATTATTTCAGTATTTTTAATTTGATAGATGCTTCCCATGTTTTATCATTTTAAACATGAGCAATTGAGTTCCAATTACACTTCCAGTTTGCCGTGTTAATGTCATGTAAAAGGAATGCTATTATGAGTGGAACAAACGCAAAATGGCAAACATGGCAGAGTCTGTCGATCCAAAGCTTCCTTTAGCTTTAATGGATGTTCAAGTCTGTCAGCGTTGTGGTTGAAGGTGTGATCACAGCTCTGGTAGATGCGTTGGTAGAGGTTATGAAGTTATTGGTACAGTTGTTCTGGCTGATATGGAATTTGAGTTGCATGATATTGTAAGGGATGTTGATCCCTCCTGTCCTGAATAGTTTAGATGGTTGGCAGGATGCAAACCTTTTTGATGTAGGCTATTTTTTGTATTTAGTTGGCTGTTATTAGCATATTGTTTAACACGAGATATTTTTTTCTAGATTTTCCAGCCAATGATCGTGAGTCTTCACTGTGGCCTACACAGGCAGAGTTGTAAGTTTTGATGCCAATCCTTTTTCTACAGGGTAAGAGTCGCTATTAAACCTTCTTTTTCATCTATCAAAAAAATAGAACCATACCTAAATAAAGGATTTTGGATCTTATAAGAAACAAATTTATCTACGGAAAATAAAAATTGAAGAACCAACAGATGGCATTTTACAGTTCAGAAAAACTATTCAATGAAGAATTTTAGTTCTTATCAAATTGGAAACGAGACCAACTGTTCCACAACTAACAATGATATTTGTAGACATTATAAGGACATATGATGTAATATTTGAAAACAATATTGCAATAATAAATTAAATAGTGAAGACCTGGAAGCCTGCTCGTAGCTGTAAAATTTTACAGCAGAATTTGGTACTATCCTGGCACAATTTGTACCATTTCCTTTAAAAAGACCACGGATTCCTTCTGTATTCCAAATATAACGTATTCCTTGAACTGTACCATTGTACTTGCGGTTAAGAGGGTTTTGAACCTGTAGGATACAAAAAATGTAAATCACCTCAGGATAACTAATGGTGCTAGAACACCATTTAATATCAATGCAATAATAAACTTACAATAACATCTTGTACGGGGTCAAATAAAATCAAATTTAACTTTCTTGAGTGCTTTGAAGTTTGAACTATTATTGGTCTTTTTGAATGCCAATGGAATCAGCAATTATGGAGAATTAGGTAGTGATGCAAAAATGAAAAGATTAACTAATAATCTTTGTTGCATGGCAATGCCATGTTACATAGACACACACAAATCTGACAACAAAATATCTCAAATAAGGACATCTGTTATGCATTGATTTGGAAGAAGATTAACTCCACCTAAGTCGACTGACAATCAAAAGATACTGTATACTGGCACTATACCAACCTCAATTTAATCAATTCTTTGTCTTCATACTCCACTTAGCATATGCTACACATATTAGATACGTTTGATCTCTATCCATCAAGATTACTTTTCTAGGTGGCATTCTCCTCTAAACATTTCATATTAAAGCTTAGCCTAATGGTTTTTATGCTACTTTGATTTTCAGCTAACTTCAACATCTTAGCAGCCAATACTAACTTGCATAAAGGATTATATTTCCATTATACAAAGTAATAGTTTGTGTATTAGATATTTAACTTCTACATTCTTCAAATGGGATTTTTACTTACATAATTCTGTATCCAGGTTAAACATATTTAGGAACATGAGAAGATGATGTTTATGATATTTTGGCAATCCCATTGAATTTTGTTGGTAATTTGTAAACTTGTATAATTTATTTTCTTTATTGTCTAAATTCATATTTCAGGATTAATTAATCAACTTGGTATGAAAAGAAGTACAGAAGTCGATTATATCATTTTAAGAAGCTCAAAAGACATCTAAAAGGTGGCACTGTGCCTATGATTTCAACATAATTAACTAGATACTTAACCTGAAGCAGGATTTTCAGTCTCTCTAATGGAGCCACAGCAGAGCGGGACCTGCAAATAAAAATGTCCTGAGTCGGTCAGATGCAGTATATGCTAATATTTCTGATAAAAAAGAATATACAGAAAAAAGCACTAATTTGAAACCCAAATTCATGAGGAATAGTTAAGAATAATGATGAGAATAGTGTTAGCTTAATTTAAAACCAAATCTTTAAATAGTTACAGATGACAGGATTAATTCTGTTCATAAAGATATAATATAAGCAGTAAATATGTATTTCCACAAATTGCAGCATGTTTTCTAGCACATCATTTAAACAGATTTGTCAAAGTATGAATTATTAGAGCAAGCTTTTGGATTCAACTGTGTATGCTTTTAGATCGACTTTCCTCTTCCTGATGATGGATCACTGAGTGTGATCCGAATCGTCAATCTAAAAACATACACAGTTGAATCCAAAAGCTTGCTCTAATACTTCATGGACTGTGGAAAAATCATACCAACTAAAGTATGAATTATGTAGAGATTGGACATAATTTATCACTATTCTCACAACAGATTTGAACACTGAAAAGTGAAAACTCAACACTGTTGCAAATTTCACTATTAGTCTATTACTGACACTTTTAAAATTCGCAGCTATCAATGATGGCATAGTGACTTCACCATTTCTAGTCCAGACAGTGTTATTTGAAGCCCTCCAATTTTCTTTTTTGGCTGCTCTTTGCTCTTCGGGGTTCTTGTTCCCCTTTCTTAGCTATTTGTACCTATTTCTTGACCACTTGTTTTGGTGGTCCCCTGTTGTTTTGTATCTTTTATCTTTGTTCTTCCCCTTTGTGGGACTTTTAACTCTCTATTGTATACCGATGTTCTCTTGAATCCCACTGACCTACTTTTGGCCATCCGTGGACATTAATATTATTTCTTTCTTGAAATGAAATGAAATAAAAATGTCCCCCTTATTACATTTATCAATTAGGTTTCCAAAAACAACTTGGAACCTTGAATGACAATCTAAGCCATAAAATAAATTTGTTTTCCTATTTTTTACCTATTTACTCCCACTTCTGCTTTTCGTATTGTGATGGAAGGTACCACATGAATTTTTCCACCATATTTTGCATGTCCTTGGTGCATAAATTAAACTTCACACACTTCTATCATTTATTAATTCTAACAAGTAAATAAACTAAATTACATGCAATGATAAAAACAGAGTCTCTAGGACAGGAAGGACAAAGGACGGGGAGACAAATTGCAGAGATGGCGAGGCACAGCAAGGAATGCCTATTAATTATTAAATAATCTAAAAAATCTAGTATTTGAAAAATTAATTATGAAAGACAGTAAAAGAAGTTTCAATTTATAATTTATGCAAACGATATGAGTAAATGAAGCTGAAATTTATACAAAGTAATACTATTGTACAACGTTTTGTATCAAAGACAGCAAATCTTAATGTCTTCACCTATCTTGACTGAAAAATATAGCATTGACCAAGATTCCAGTGTCAGAATTGTTACCATTCATAAACTGGAAAAGTTTTACCAATCTCCAGCAGATACGCCAATGCCAACCAAATTTTGAGTGGGCCATTTTATAATATTGTATAAGAGCTTTAGCATATTCCCACGTAAGGGATTCACAAGAGAATAGAACTTGACAAAGAGGTCCCCACCAAGTTGTAATGCCAATGTACATGTGTGAAATCCCAGCATCTTCAATAAGATCATTCTATTTACTTTCTAAATCATTTGATTGTAACCATTGTAGAATCAAGATTGACTTGGCAAACCAAAAGTATGAATGGAATTCAAATACTAGGGATTCACCTTTTTTTGTTTCTTCCATTTTTTCTAATATTAAATGACTATTTTTTTCATTTGTAGGGGACTTCCTCTTTTTCATGATTGCAATAGGGCATGGGCTAGATATTCATGAGCTTTTTCGAGTAGGGGTCTTGGTGGGCCCATCTTTTAGGCTAGGGTTTAGGGATTTTTCCATTTTCTTTCCTAAGTTTTTTTTTAAACTAGGTCTTCTTCTATTTATTTTGGGAGGAGGTAGGGATGCCCTTAGAGGGAAATGTCCCCTTCTCTACAAAGACGTCCCAAGGGTAATATTTCCCAGGGAATGCCAAATAAAAATAACTTAAAGTGGACCCTTATTATGACACCAAATAAATAAAGGTCCAACTTCCCTAGGCAACCCTAGCAACCTTGATGTAATGATTTGGCCCCCAAGTCCTTAGGCAACCTTGACCAACTTCATTTGACCCTCAAGTTACTTGACTGCATGAAGATCAATTGATAGAAGATGCAAATCCCAATCTAGTGCCTTATCCATAAGTAACAAAGTCAATGACTATTGCATTTCATGCATTTAACCACTTCAGGAAAGTGCATGAACCACAATTGACACCACAAGCCCTTCTCTAAATATCCCTAGACTTGAATTTCAAAAATTATGACCCCAAACTTATAAATGATTTATAGTCCCAGGCAACCTTGAGGACCAACTTCAGGACCCTCAAGTTACTTGACAATGCATGAAGATCAATTGATGAAGCCAAAGCCCAATCTAGTGCCTTATCCATAAGTAACAAAGTCAATGACTATTGCATTTCATGCAATTTAACCACTTCAGGATAACATGCATGAACCATAATTGACGTCACAAGCCCTTCTCTAAATATCACTAGGGACTTGAATTTCAAAAATTATGACCCCAAACTTATAAATGATTTATAGTCCCAAAATAGGACAACTGGAGGTGTAACCCATATTTGCACAATTTGGGAATACAAAAGCATAAGTTCACATAGAAAGATATGTTTGTGAATGACTTCCAAGCTAATATTGTGTAACCCATAGGTACAAAAATTGTGAAATAGTTGCACTATATCACAATAAATGAGAAATTGCCCAAAAAACAAATTTTTGATTAGAAACCTTGTCTTTTTTTAATAAAGTTGGGGTCAGCAATATTTCTGATAAAAATTGTGGTAAAATTGGAAAAAAAATCATATAATGCAATTAAATTAGGAAACTAGGGTTTTTGGCAATTTTCCACAATTTTTTAGTCAAAAAATTAGGGTTTTGGGAATTTTTTTATTTCTTTGGCAATTTTTTTCTAAATTTTCCCTAATCCTAAGCCTAGCACTAATTCAATTTTAACTAACCCAAATCCAATCTTTTCCCAACTAAATCCTGAATTTTTTAAATATTTATGTTTTGGCTTGCCAATTTATTCAATGTTACTGGTTCCTTCCTATTACCTTAGTTTCAAACTTTCAGGTCCAAAAACTACTCCGATGTAGGCAAGGGTGTGGCCATGATTTGGGATTTAGCCTATAGATTTGTCCCCAACAAACCTAGGAGAATGCATGAAGAATTTTGATCTTTTTCAGAATTTGATTCAAACCCACAATAGTTTGGCTCATTTTAAATCATTTCTGCTTTTTAAAATTATATTTGGAATCCCCTTTCCACAAATGTGTTTGTCTATTATATCCCATCATCTAAGTTTTGCATTCATGTTTTGAGGAAATGGTTTGAATGTCGTGTTTTGAAGTGGAAACAACTAAGAACCAACATAACCAACAAGCAGAAAAGCATGACATTAAACCAAACTCTACTCGATGGTTCCATAATCCATCCAATCAAGTGTAAAGGTGTAATGTCGTAAATTGCATCCTACGCAATTTCGCATTGCATAAACCTCCCCTTTAGATAAATTAAATTCGATAATGCAATACCCCTTTTATCTAACCTTAATTTTATCCTTAACCTATCCGTTTTTGGTCGATCAGGTGAATTTTTGTCACAGACGACTATGCACAGCACAAACGTCCCGAAAAGATTCCCGACTGCAATAGTCGTTTGGAGTTGGACGTTACACTTCCCGCCTACCCACGAGTGTAACACCTCTGCAACTCGCAAATGCATCGAACGGCCCTTTATATGCATATACCTTTTCCAGACTCCTCATTATGCATTCATTCTTGATCAATCTTTCAATTTCTCTCACTCTAGCAATTTCTCACTCATTCTCAAGTTCTTTCAATCTCCCTTGCACATTCTCCACCATCTTCTACCATCTCCATTGCATTTTGGCTCTCTACATCAAAGCTTTAGCACTATTGGCACATCTTTTCAGGCTTGGAGATTGTAGTTTCTTCCTTTTGGCATTCTCACTTGCTAAGGGAGGGTAACTATAGTTTCTTTATTGCATTATCTATTTATCTTGTTAGCATATCATTCTAGCATGTCTATTTTCTTTGTCACATCTATTTTTCCCTCTATCTATCCGGCTATCCATGGAGGTGGGAAAACCTACGCGAGGGCTTGACTAAGGCAAGCCCCTAAGCAACCCCAACAATTTTCTCACTCTTATGTATGCAAGTATCAAAGGTATAGCTTTGTTGGAGGCTTCATTCTTGGACCTCTTGTGAATGTTCCCTTTCTCCTCCTTTGTTTTATCATTTCCTTTTCATTTAATTTAGTTTATGTTTGTTTTTGTTATTTCTTCGTTATTTTAGTACATTTTGAGTCTTCGATTATTGAGACTGTCAATAGGTTCTTGGTAGTTTTTTGTGATAAACTCAATTTTTGGCCTGCACAAGACACCAACGCACAGATCCCAGCCGAGAGCTTGCTAGCTCGTCCAGAAGACCCTTTCAAACCTACTCTTTCGGCTTCTGAAACTCTCCCATTTTAATTCCACATAAAATATAAATAAACCTCTTTATCATCTCATCCTGTCACCTGAGCTTTGATCCCTGAGGTAGTTGAGGACCATTTGCCCCTTGAGATCTCGTCATTTTGGGGTGTCGAATTTCCTCCTCTACAAAAGGGAACCACTTCAAAGAGATAAATGGAGTAGGTTGTCCCTTCTCGTCTCAATTCTCCTTGAATAGCCCACAAAAGGCATTTGTAGGTGACAAAGCAACAAGAACCTCCAATACATGAAGATGGCCTTGCTATTTTTCATGGCACTGCCAGATTATATTAATACGAATATGAATATTATGAATATTAATATAAGTTATAATTGTATTTATATTGCTAGTAATATATTATATTTATATATTTTATATTAATGTATTTTTATATTTTGTATATATGTATATAATCATATTAATATATTTTTTATTTTTTATTTATATTTATATGAATGGATATTAGATATATTTTTATTTTATATATGTAATTTTTATATGTTTTTGTATGGACAAACCCAAAATGAACCCAACCCCAAAAACATTTTTAACCAAACCCACAAATCAAACTAGTGAACCCAAACCCAAACAAGTACCAAGGCAACTTAGAATTTATTGCCAAGAAAGATTTTTGCTACTATGAAGAATCATTTTATATGAGGAATTGAATACAATACCATTGATTCTTGATAAAAATAACCTAAATATGCTATGAAACCAATAGTTATTGTGCTACATGACCAGAATAAATTGTGGCCCTATAACAAAGGAAAATAGGTTTTACAAATATCCTCATATCCATGGCATCAAAAAGTAATTTTTTTCTTCCAACCTAAGAACTTGGCTAGCTGTCTCTCCTTTAATTTTCTAGAGGCAATTCAAGCATTGCTTTGCGATTCTCACCAACCAGTAACCAATGGAAAATTCGTATGACTTACACATGGTAATTGATAGATGCAATCATTTTAGTACAATGCCCAAGGAAACTGCTTAGATCACAGCCACATAAAGATTGGCTGACAGCTTTTTCAGATTTCTCCATTCATATGCCTTTGTGGCTGCAGCAAAACAAAACCCTCTAATACAGAAGCCATGTCACTTGCTCATGAGTGGTCAAGACTCAACATGTATTACAAGAAAATATAAAAGTCAAGTCTCCCTAAGCCTTGATATAAAGTTCTAACCAGCTCCCTTTAGAAACTCTGCTCTAGTAAGCTGCTCCTTGTGGAGGTTAGTTGTCCATTGTTCTTGCATTTGGCTTTTAATCTGTGTTCCACGGCGTTTCGGGGACGGGGACGGGGGGACGGCAAGGGACGAGTTTCGGGGACGGCAGTCCGAGGGCAGATTTTTGGGGACGGCGGGGGGACGGCGATATAGAAATTTTTCAAAATATATATATATATACACAATTACATATATATATGAATTTTTAAAAATATATTATATAGAGAGAGAGAAAGAGAGCAATTTGAAATATCAAATATGTGCAACAATTTCAATATGACAATACGTGCATAGATAAAGAGTATAACAACAGTATAACAACAATATAGCAACAGTATAACAACAATATAAACATAAAGGTAAACACTAACAGCAATGCCAATAACTTAACAATTAAATATAAAAGCATTTTGTTCAAGTTTTAACACTAAAGTTAAATAACTCAAAGATCAACGTCTCAAACTTTAAAGTTTAAATACAACAATCTGTCAATCTATGACACTATGCCTCATTCGGGCTATCAATATCAAAAGCACTATTTGTGTCACTGTCACTCTCTGCCTGAAGTGGATCATCCAAAGGAAGGCCAACCATTCCGAGTTGCACCTCCTCCTCATCAATCTGCCTAACTAGTTTGTTTAAAAATAATAGTTTGTTTAAAAATCAATTTTATTATTCGTAATTTTTTATTTAATTTTACAATAATATTAAAATTTTAAATAGTTATGCTTATTTTAATTTAATTTTATTATTTTATTATTTTAAATTTAAACTAAATAATAGTTTGTTTAAAAATTCATTTTATTACTCGTAATTTTTTTTTAATTTGACAATAAATTATAATATTAAATAGTTATGCTTAAAAATTAAATGTTTTATCAAATTTTTATTTAATGAAATATAATAATATTTAATATTTATTATTTATTAATTATCACGCAATTTTATTTTATTTCATAATATAATTAACTTACAAGCAATTAAAAATTAATTTTTTTTATCAAATATGATGAAATATTTAATATTATTAAGCAATTTTTATTTAATTTGTCAAAAATTAAAAGATTTTTTTACTTTGACAAAAGGGGGACTCCTGGGCATCCCCGATACGATTGGGGGACTTCTAGCCGTCCCCTAGCCGTTTCGGGGACACCTAGGCGTCCCCTTTTATTTTCCAGCCGTCCCCCTTTTTGGGGACACGTTTCCTGCCGTCCCCCAGTTTTCAAAAATCAGGGGGGACGCCTGGGGGACGTCCCCTGCCGTCCCCCCGTCCCCGAAACGCCACAGGGGACGGGGACGTAGGGTTTGGGTGGGGGGACACGTCCCCGTGTAACACAGCTTTTAATTTATAGAATGAAAATTTTGGGCCCACTTAACGTGGCCTGGTCTTGCTGCAGGCATTCATGCAGCAGTACCTGCCTCTTCTCCAGGCACAAAATAATCAGTTTCACCCCCAAACATACGGAAAAGATGCATCTATACACTCATTCGGGAATCGATGGTTGCTAACAATTACCCATCGGTTTAGATTTTAGCATCAATGCATTGTAACAGAGCATGGTCTTTGAAACTTGCCACTTGAAAGAATTTTTGAAGGTCAAAGGGCTTAATGCCAATGATGATTATAACCAACTATAAATTGGAGAACTAACTATTAAACTTTCGAACAATTTACAATGTTTTCCTGAACAATGAAATTGAAAGTACATTAATTCACTATTACTGGTATTAGCGCTACTCGAAAAAATGCACAAGATAAAAATTGGAATCCGATGGCCTGCCAATGAATTAAAATTGAAAACAACGAGAAGATTGATGTTGAACATGGAGCTTTCTATCAACAATGGGCAAAATAGGAACTCAAAGCAAACAGAACTTAAAATGCACACATAACCTTATATAACCCACACAGTGTTGTTTGCTAATTTGAGGTATCTATCAAAAGCCCCAAATAACAAACAACAAGCTGACTGTTTACTTTCAGACCAAGCAGGAATTTCTCCAGTATGATATCAATCTGATTTGGCAAAGAATAATTAATAGTAATACAAAGAGGGACATGGATCACACAAGAAAGCAGATTTATTCGTGCTGCCTTTCATTGACGTTTAGGGTTTCAGGTAGTGAAGAGAAAGCAGACAAGCAAGCGCATCACTATAACATTTGATAGGGAGAAATCGAGATTGTAAGATGATTGGAGGAATGTTAACTTACACCCCTCCTGCCACGCCGCCCGCCACGAGAGATTTACAGACAGTGAGAATAGCGTGACTGGGGGCCTTCACCCCTTCGCTCGCTAACTTGGCCTCCTCCGCCAGGTTAACAAACGTTGCCACCGCCGCCTCTTTGCTCTCTGCCATTGAATATCGCCCTACTTCACTTTCCTCACTACTTGCCTGATCAAGCCCTTGCCAACCATAAACCCTCACACCAAACCCCACTTCCCTCTAACCTTCCGACTAACTAACAAATTTGTTACGCACGATGACGGAATTCCACATATCCGTCACTTTCTTCCCCCACTGCTTCCAACGATGTCCGTCTGTTAACTGACGCCAGCATAGCATTTGTCTCACGTGCATTAAAGTTGATGACTGTATACCACATCTATACTAGTTGCAATGAGGGGTGCAACAGTTGTGCTATAAGAAGCTAATAATCTATAATCTTTTGGGCAACGTGTAGTGGACCTCCTCATTACTAATTACCACACTTCCCAGGTTATCAAACTTGAGGGCAGCGGCTATCCAGCCCCAGGAATGCACTGGGGCATGGATGGATCATGTCATACCATAACTGCTTCGAAATTAGATATTGTACTTTCTCCGTTGGTACATATTATTTGGTGCAGTGTACAATTTATTTTTTTTGCTTGGTACATATTATTTGGTGCAGTGTACAATTTATTTTTTTGCTTGTATGCTGACTTGTTGACTTTTACTGTGTATCTAATATTTTGATTTTTTAACTTAATTAGTTTTTAATTATTTATATTGTTATTTGTTTTTTATTATAAAAAAATAATTATTAAAAAATATAATAATTCTTTAATTTAAAATAATATAAATTATTAAATAAATAATAAAAGTGTTTTTTCTTATCTATCTATTATTTAAGTGTTTTTCATTGTCTTATTATTTAATAGTATTCTTGATTTTCTTCTACTGTCTTTGATTATCTTTATTATAATGTAATCTAGATCAATTAATTTTTAATATTTGTATCTCTTTATTTTTATTTTTTAATTAATCTTATGATGTAATTTTTTCACTATTTGTTCAATTCAACCCTTTATCTTTTTCTTCCATTATTATTAATAATGCTTTATATTAAATAATATATAAATCAAACACATTTTTATATTATTTAATTAATTTATTTTTATCTCATTATTTTTATTTTTAGTTAATATTAAGAAGTAATATTTTTTCACCTTTTGTTCATTTCAAACCCATATCAATTTCTTCCTTGATTATTTATTTATTATAATGATTATTTTATATTAAATAATTTATAAATCATTTTTATACTATAAAATATTAATATAAAAATAATATATATTAATATTATTTTATGCATAAATAATGAGATTGTTTTATATATTATTTAATTAATTTATATATATATATATATATTTTTTAAAAGGGGTAAAAACTTTATTGAAACTCAGTAAACAGCATTACAAAGGAAGCAAGAGACCAAGGTCTCCAGGAAAAACCAAAGCCATAGAACAAAAAAAAATAATCAGCACCATCAACCATCACCATTCCCCTCCCTATCCTCAGCAAGAATTCTCTCAAGATCAAGACGAAGCGCCTGAGGAACCAACTCCCACTCCTCAATTCTCCATCCCTCAGCATGCTCCGAAGCCCATTTCGCCAAGCAATCAGCAGCCCTATTCCACTCCCTTGGAATATGAACGAAAGTTACCATCTCCATCAGTGAACTAACCTGCAAAATTTGTTGCACCACCCTAGCCAACTGCCAACTGACATATGCCACTTTCTGCTTAATAAGTAAATCGATCAAGACCTGGGAATCAGATTCACAAATAATCCTTCTCCATCCCAAATCATGAGCCCTCTCAAAGGCACAAAAAATTGCCAACCCTTCCATAAGGTTGATGGTTTGGGCCCCTTCATAGATTGAAAAGAGGAAAACCATCAAACCCGAAGAATCCCTACCAATCCCCCCAATACCAGCATGTCCCGGATTGCCCCTGGAGGATCCATCAGTATTAATCTTTAAAACCCCAGTTGGGGGAAGCTGCCACTTTCCAGACCTGTGAACCCTCTGCTTCATACGCCTCCCACACTTTACACACGTCGAAGCCAAGGACAACCCCTGAATCCCCAATCTCTCCACCACCTCAGCATCCCTTTTCTCCAAAGGGAAATCCATCGCACACTTAACTTCCACCGTCTCCTGAACCATGCCCAATATTATTTGCCAAATTTGTTGCACGAGCTTCTTCTCACCACGAAATATTCGCCGATTCCATTCTAGCCAAATCTGCCACATCATGAAGATAGGCCCCATTGACCACACCTCCTACAAAAAAGAAGCCATAGAAGGAGGCCTACCCAGCCCCTGCCAGAACTCAATCAAGGAGGAAGCATGAACACAGGAACTTTTCCAAACACCCCACCAGAAGTGCCAAAGCTGGAGGGAGAAAGGGCATCGAAAAAACAAATGAGTAGAGTCCTCCTCGTTAGCCCCACACAAAACACGGACGGAAGGACCCTGAAAGCCTCTCTTCTAAATATTATCCCAGATCAAGCACTTATTCCAAGCCAACATCCAAACAAAACAATTACATTTTGGCTAGGAAGATTTGTTCCAGATCCTCTTCCACCACTAAATTTCTCCCCCATCCACCCTGCGGGACAGTAACGCCCAATATCCAGATGCAACAATATATTCCCCTTTAGGATTGGGAAACCAGGCAAGCACATCATCATCTTGAAGAGAACTACAACGCCTACTGGAAATGATACTTTGTAGCTCAGCACACTCTTCCGGCATACCAACATCTAGCCACTTCATGAGACTTCCATCCGGCCACCTCCAGCTGACCACGTGAGGAGAAGGACTTAAAATCGCTCACCCGTGACCAACCAACCTCAAGAAGTCTCTGACAGAGGTTCAACAAGTGGGGAAACTAAGAAATGATGGGGGGAGATCCATCCCATGAGTCAGACCAAAACTGAACCTCAGATCCTTTCTTACAAATCCAAAATAAACCTTCCTTAATAAGCGCAGCCCCTTTCTTTAGAGTGCTCCATATCACCGATCCCCTCCCAACAAGGGGGTAACGAGGTATTTCAGGCTGAGGGATCCCCAAAAAATACGTCTAAGACAGGATCCTGGCCCAACTCTTATCGTGCTCCTTACACCACCGCCAATACAATTTCGCAGCCGGAGCCACACCAGTCAAAGCCATCTGTCGCAAACCCAAGCCACCATACTGCTTTGGGCTATAAACAACCTCCTATCTAACCAGACTCCATTTGGGAGACTCCAAGCAACCAGCCCATAAAAACTGTCGTGTCACTAAATCTAAGTCCTTAACAAAATCCAAAGGGACGACCTGGAGCATGCATCTGTAAATGGGAAAAGCCTGCACCACATATTTTATTAGTTGAACACGACCAGCAAAGGATAACCACCGATGAGTCCAATGATTAACCTTCGCTCGAAATTTATCTAAAATACTCTGCCATGACTCCCTAGGCATTCTTCCCACTGAGATAGGGATACCAAGATAGGTCAAAGGAAGAATCCCGATCTGAAACCTCAAAGTTTGAGCAATCCTCTGCTGAATGGGGCCCGAAGTGTTGAAGAAGAAAATAGAAGACTTATCCTCATTGATCTGTTGACCCGAGGCAACCAGGTAAACATCCAACACCCTATGAAAATTAGAAGTCTCCGCATTGTAGCCATACCCATCAGAGCATTATCATCCACAAACTGTAGGTGAGACTGCGGTGGTAAGTTACCTCCCCACCTCCAACCTTGAATGATACCAGACTCCACATTCTATCTAATCAATCACCCCAACCCTTCGGCAAGGAGAATAAACAAGTACGGAGAAAGAGGATCCCCTGGCGAAGCCCCCTTGAAGCACCGAATAGCTCAGAATGATTCCCATTAATAAACACAGAGAAGGAGACCGACGTAACACAACTCATAACCCACTTAATCCACTCCTCCGCAAATCCAAAAGCACCAAGAACCTGCCAAAGGAAGGATCGTCGAACTCTGTCATAGGCCTTCGCCATATCCAATTTGATAAACATCGCCTTTTCCTTGGAGCTGGCCATAGAATGAATGGCTTCCGTCGCAATAACAATCCCATCCAAAATCTGCCTACCTACTACAAAACCACTCTGTTCTTCAGAAATCAACTCCTCAAGTCCCCTTTTCAACCTATCAGCAATTAACTTAGAGATGATTTTATAAATAACATTGCAAAGAGAAATGGGCCGAAATTGGCTTAACCTATTCGCTCCCTCACACTTGGGAATAAGAGCAAGAAAAGTAGAGTTTAAGGCCCTTAGCATCTGCTTGTTCCTTTGAGATTCTTGAACAACCGCCAAAAGGTCAAATTTGATTATATCCCAAAACTCTTGGAAAAACTCAATCGGGAAGCCATCAGGACCAGGCGCCTTCCCCTTCTGCATTTGGAATACAGTCCCTTCAAGTTCTTCAAGTGTGATATCACTCATAAGATGTTGGTTCAAATCCCTAGACACAAGATGAGGGATACAAGAAAGAACCTGAGCCTCCTCATGAGACCCCCCTTGCGAGTCCTCCCTAAAGAGAGAAGCAAAATATTGTCTTACCTCATTTGAAATTTTGGGGAAGGAAGAAAGATGCTCCCCCCTACCATTCACAAGATCAGAAATAGAATTCTCATGTCTCCTGGCTTTCATCAAATTGAAGAAAAAAATAGTATTTTTATCCCCTTCTTGCATCCACTCTATCTGAGCCTTCTGTTTCCAATACATTTCCTCCATCAACTCCCATTCCTCGAGGGTTCTCACAACTTGTGCCTCAGCCTGAAGAAGCTCGGGCGTCACCCCATCCTCCCTTAACCTCCTTGTGATACTATTCAACTCTGCCTGAGCCAACACCTTTTCATGGAAGACGTTCCCAAAACATTGAGAGTTCCAGAGCTTAAGCCGATATTTAACATATTGAAGTAGCTTGGAAAAAGTATACATTGTCATACCATAAGCAGGTCTACCATTCCTCCACCAATCTGCCACATAGTCCATCAGAGAAGGGTCCCGCAACCACATGAGCTGTAATTTAAAAGAAGGCATATGCGGCACACGAGTTGAATCAATGGCAAGCTTGATAGGCCAGTGATCAAAACCTCTCCAATCCAAAATCTCATAGCAAGAATACCACATCCCACCAACCTAGTAATAGGACACCAGGAAGCGATCCAATCTTTTAGCAATGCAATATTCCCCAACTCGACGATTGTTCCATGTAAACTGACCATTGCTAGGTTTGATATCAACAAGATTTAAGGAATTGATGCTATTGCGAAGCAACAAAGCAGAGGTCTCCAACCTTCCAGTACCACCTCGCTTCTCAACCAGCTCACATATGGCGTTGAAATCTTCGGCCATAATCCATGGATGGAAAGAAGCCATACTGTGGACAAACCTGATATGGGACCACAAAGCTTGCTTACCCCGTAAATCAGTAGGAGCATAAATATTAGAAAAGAGCATAACCTCCCCCGTCTCAAAACTAGTAGCAATCATAGACATAGTGGATTTAGAAGACACCCACCAAAGAGGTCGTATCTTCCGTGGATTCCATAAACATGCCACACCCCCAGAAGATCCATGAGCACCAATACATTGACACTCCCCACTCCTCCACAGCCTAGGTGCCAAGCCAAGCATACTTTCTGTAGACATCTAAATTTAATCACTCCCATATGATTAAATTTACTCCCTTTTCGTCTATCATATTAAATATTAATTTATTAAATTAATATTACACCTTTTGTCTCATATCTGTAAAGTATTTAATTTAATAACTAAATGCTTTATCTTTCACCTTCTTTCTCTCTAAATTAAATAAATACACCAATTTATTTAAATTAGTCATTTTTGACTCCTTTTGATTTAAAATTAATTTAAAATTCTTCATTCTCTCTCTCCTTGTCACATCCTCCATAATCTTGCTCTAATCTGAATTAATTTAATTAATTCATGATTATGATGTGCATCCTCTTAATCAAAGATTAATGTCACATTCCTACATTTGCCACTTGCCTCTAATCCTCCATTAATTATTCTAATCAAATATTTGCACAACCTTAACCAAGGTCATTAGCCATATTTAGCACCACATTTTTAGTCAACCTTTGCATTTATCTCTTTTTAACATTGACCATCTTTCCCATGTGAATTTTTAATTCACATTTATTTATCCTAGATTCCCCTCTCTTATATGTGAATTTTCTATCTTTCCAAGGCTTCTAGAACCTTAGACTTGTCACATCATCCACATGTGACCAAGTCCCACATTTTTGGAGCCCACTTTTTATCCTTTAGACTCTCCTAAGAATGAATTTTTAATTCACATTTATTTCTCCAACCACCTCTCATTTTCCCATGGAGATTTTTGAGGAATTCTAAAATTCTTCAAATGTCCCTTTCACTCTCACTTGGGGACAAGAAATTTCTTTTTGAGAAAATCTTCTCACTCCCTAAGGTACTTGGAAGGTATTTGTCCTTCCTCCACCTCATGTACCTTTTTGCCAACTCACTCACACATCATCTCCTCCTAGCCACTTCACCATCCACATGTCAAGATGAGAGGGCTTGTGAGTTCTCAACCCACCATAGCCCTTCATCTTGACTTTGTTGGATGAATCTCAACCATTGAATTCTCTAGAGAATTCAAATTCTTCTATAAATCCCCCCTCCTCAAGGACATTTTCAACACTTGGTCATTTGAGCAACCTTATGCTATCAATTTGCATTCTCAAGTATTCACTATCATTTAGCCATCTACTTTGATCATCTTGCATAGTCAATCTTGCATCTAGCAACACCAAGAAGCCATCTAAGGAGCACACAAAGTCATCCAAATCAAGGGCCAACCAAAGAGCCTTCAACGGCAAGGAAGGTATAATCATTTGCATCTTATTTCATCTATTTTCCTTGTTTTATCGCTCTTTAGGCTAATCATTGAAGTGTTCTTAGTGTTTTATCATTTGCATTTTAAGTTATTTTGCACATTAGAATAGGGTAAAATTCCAAGGTACACATTTCTGGCACGCCCGGTGGGACCCACAAACGGGTTCTTGCATTTAACCTTCGTTTTTGCTAAGTATTTTGCAGAAAAAGGTCACAAAAAGGCAGAAGCGCCCTTTGTTTTACCGCAAAAAGGCGGAAGTGCCCTCTGCTTTACCGCAGAAAGGCGGAAGCGCCCTCTGTTTTACTGCAGAAAGGCGGAAGTACCCTCTATTTTACCGCAGAAAGGCGGAAGCGCCCTCTGTTTTACCGCAGAAAGGCAGAAGCACCCTCTTGTCTGCTGCAGAAAGGCAGAAGCGCCCTATATCTGAAAATTTTATTTTTCTAACAGTTTGCTGCAGTTAGGTGTATACATCATTTTGCTTAGAAAATATTTTCTAACACTTTCTTGCAGTAGGGCATACAACCTTTCTTTTTCAAAAATCTGATAAAGTTTCTTGCAGAGGGGCAGATACACCCTTTCATTTTGAAAGGCTTTTTTCCTCTAACATTTTGCTGCGAAAGGCGGAAGCGTCATCTGTTTTACTGCAGAAAGGCGGAAGCGCCCCTGTTTTACTGCAGAAAGGCGGAAGCGCCCTCTGTTTTACTGCAGAAAGGCATAAGCGCCCCCTGTTTTACTGCAGAAAGGCATAAGCGCCCCCATTTTACTGCAGAAAGGCGAAAACGCCCCGAAACAGCACAGTTTGGAAGGTAAAACAATCATTTTAGCTTCATTTTTGCTCTCGTTTTTTTGCTATTTTCAAGTAGTAACCCTCTAACATTATTTTGGAAAAAATATTGGTATTTTTTGCTAACGTTTTACAGCATATTATGGCGTAATCGACCAAGAACGAAGAATAAGATAGCTAACATTTATTTGCAGGGCCATCTATTTGATCAGATTTTTGAAGATTATCCTTGTTGTTTTGGAACATAGTCTAGTTAGGGGGAGTAAACTTCATTGCTTGTTGTGATTGTTTATTCTTGTGTCACCCAAGGGGGCATTATTTGTTTTCACTTTCCCCTTGCACTTCGTGTGAGCCTGGGGAGTAGTTGGAAACGGTTAGTGTCTTCTTTTTAGTGGGACCTGCTTGGGGATTTCATCACCCCAAGGGACGATTACAACCACGCGTACCGGCAGGGTATATAAAGGGGGGAGAACGAAAGTTGTACCCCAATCCAGTCACGTCGTAATTGGCGGAGCGTTGAAGCTAGGGTGATACCTAGATAGACGTGAAGAGTTGGTCCGAGCCTTTCAGTATCTCGCTGGGGTTCCCGACTCATGCTTGTGACGAGCTGGTGTTCACGGTTGTGCCTCACGTACCGAGAGTATATCAAGGACTCCTTAGAAGCCTTGTGCATCCTAGATTAAGACATTTCTTGGCCATACCCTTAACATTAATCATAGGATTGTGCTTGCTTGAAGTGTTTTCTTGTGAAAAAACCCGTGAAATCTTTGATACATTGGCCTTATTTTATCATTTTGAGTTCTTGTCATAACCATTGCCATCAAAACCAAGCTCTGTTTTACCGTAGAAAGGCGGAAGCGCCTCTGTTTTATCGTAGAAAGGCGGAAGCTCCCTCTGTTTTACCGCAGAAAGGCGGAAGTGCCCCTGATTTACTGCAGAAAGGCAGAAGCGTCCTCTGTTTTACTGCAGAAAGGTAGAAGCGCCCTTTGTTTTATCGCAGAAAGGTGAAAGCGCCCCTATTTTACTGCAGAGGGGCGAATTTGCCCTCCTAAACACCTGAAATCGCCCCATTTGGATCCGTTTAGCCTCTAAACTATCGCTTAATCATTCCCAACCATTATCTCATCATCCCAAGCCTCCGTTTAGTCACTCTAAGTCTCCCAAAACCTCCATTTAATCAGTTTAAACTTCCATCTTATCATTCCAAACCTCTGTTTAACCATTATAAATCTCCATTCATTCTTCACAATCATCTCCAATCCACCCATTCATTTTAATTTCCCCATATTTCATTCAAAAGTCCATACCCTCACCTAGCGAACAACATAATTTTACCATTTACATCACCAAACACCACTCATAACCGAACCGCCATAACCTTGTATTACAAAGAGGTTACCCAAATTGACCATAGCACTTGAATTTGATTATTAGTCTTTAACTTCGACCCAAATCAATTTGCTTCCATCTTGAGGTAAATTCGGTGTCGTAAGTTATCATCCTCGGCCCAATCAATCCATTCCTATCTTAGGGTGGATTCGGTGCCGTGATCATCCTCTTAATCAATCAAAGCTCTAGGTCACTAAGGGTAACTTCCTTTGGTTAAACTCAAGGTCTCTCTCACATCTTTTATCATCCAATCATACCCATCCAATCATCCAAATCTATCGAAACCAATCATTTGATCAAATTGTCCAACCAATCAAATCACATCCTTTCAACCAGTGCAATCCTATTGCTCTTAATAATCCAATCCAATTCAATCAAAATCCAATCTAGCCAATCAAAATCCGATCCAATCCAATATATCCAAACAAACTCTGATCCAAATCCAAACCCCATCCAAATCAGATCTCATCTGATCACAATCAAATCATTCATCAAAAACATTTTTATAATCCACTCATAGCACATTTGCATGCCCGTTCAAACTAATTCACAAGCTAAGAGACAAATGGAACAACAACAAAGTCAAAATTCCCAAGCAAACATGTCTCAAGACCTTAATAACAATACAAATCCCACCGATGGTGCAAATATCGCTCAAGGTCCTAACAATGTCCCCCAGGATCCTCATAATGGTACTTCATCACACTCCAACATCGAAAATCAGAACAACTCACCACGTGGTGAAGAGAGTATGGCTAATCAACCTGAACTCATGCTTGAGGAACATTTTAGTAACCCCGCCAATGTGCAAATGACTGACCGTTTGCTTGAAAAACATGGGGAAGAAATTTTGGTCCACCTAATTGAGAAGGGTGTCAAACCCCCCTCAGGTGTTGACTTGTCCAAATATAGGAGTCCCCCATCAACGTGCTCCAAGGTTCACAAAATGCACCAGAAGGTTCATACTTCCCCAATGTTCCTCTAGTTGAGGGTTGGCATCAACTTGAATTTGGTAATGTTGTTCTTTATCAGGTTAACCATCCCCCACACACTCCAACTTCAATTATGGGAAGTCCTCAAATGCCTGATCCCAATAATCCTTTTGCCTATGGTATGCCACAAAATGTTCCACAACCCCCACCATTAACGCTAACAGCACCCCCTCTTTCGAATCAACCTACAGTCAACACTGGGGGCACACCCTTTACCACATTGCTTCCACCTCCTGGGGCCACAAATCTACCATCTCAACAGCTTCACCAATCCAACATTCCGCCTCAATTACCTCCACAAGGCACATCCCAACTGAATGTTCCGAGTGGTACCCAACAACCCCCTTTACAAAACGCTTCTACGCTACCTCAACCATCTCATCAGCAACAACCCATACATAATGCTTTGGTCTCTTCACAACAACCACCCTACCGACCACAAGGCAATCCATCTCGACCTATTGCTCAAACCATATCCCCTTTTCTCGCATCCATTTTGCGTCTGCAAACTCAACCCCAACACAACACCCCATCTCAACCCATACAACAGTCGATATCACAACAACAACCCCCTCAACACTACTACTATCACAATCAGCAGCAATTTCACCAACAACCGCTTTATGCGACCTCCCAACAATCACAACAATACCTTCAACACCAACAAACCAATGCACAACATCCCATCCAAGCTCCTCAACAGCTCACCCCACACTTTTATCAAACAAATCCGTACTATACCCCACAACAACAGCCCCCGTATCAACAAAATCCCCCTTCTTACCAGCAAGGCATGTCATCATCCAACCATCCAAATCCATATCCTTTATCATCATATCATCAATATCCCCCCAACCCACCACCGACCAACTCAAATCTGATGGAAATCAAAGCCGCTTTGAAAGACCTTCAAGCCGGGACCGGCAAACAATCGTTTAAATTTGAAGACATATGCCCATATCCATTTGATCCCTCCATCTCATTAATCCCATTTCCTAAACATTTTGAAATACCAAAGTTTGACAAATACAAGGGAAACAAGGACCCTAAGGCTCACTTGCAGGAATTTTACTCCCAATGTCAAGAGGTCATGTACAATGACAACTATCTCTTGCGCCTATTCCCATGAAGCCTGACAAGCCACGCCCTGGATTGGTTCATGACCCTCGAAAAAGGGTCCATAAAAACTTTTGCAGACCTATCAGAAAAATTTCTCTCCTACTTCTCTTTCAATTTGGAGAAGGACACAGACACCTTAGATCTCCTCAAAGAGAAACAATGTGAGGGGGAAACCTTTACTAGCTACCTACAAAGGTGGCATGCATTAGCAAGCTGAATGAAGACCCCTCTGAAAGAAAAAGAACATGGTCACTCTTTTTGTGGAAAACTCTCATCCCGACATGGCCCATAATTTTAGGTTGCATTGTGTCACCACTTTCGCGGAGATAGTGGAAAAGGGACCCATCCTTGAACGTGCCCTTATTGCCAAGGGACACATCAAAATACATAGTCATGTTAAAGAGAGGTCATTTGGCGATAAACCACGATTCTGGAACAAGAACAAGAATGCAGTGAATGACGGTGTGACAGACACTAAACACGTCCAAGTGGCTAATGCATCCCAAAAACAACAATCATCTGTACCTAACGCCATCTTTGTACCACAAGGGGCACCTCGTCCTCCCCAACAGTCCAATCAGAATAACCAAGGGAACACTAAACACCAGTATGCTCAATTAGGAGAACCTCTGAGCGTCGTCTTCAATAGGCTGTTACAGATCAACTATCTGATCACATACCCTGTCACCAAGCCACTCGACGAATCCAAACCTAAGCCCACATGGTTTAGGGAAAATGAATATTGTGAGTTCCATAAAATCAAAGGACACTCTTTGAATAAGTGTCAGGGTCTAAAAAACTACGTCCAAGATCTCATAGATCGAGGTGATATTAAGGTTGACCCCAGTCAAGCTTCGTCATCCAATGCTCAATTACAGATATATCAAAACGCCTTTCCAAACCATAATCAAGACCCGAGCACCTCCAACAGTAATCTTCAAAACAACAGCACAAATAACGTGAGCTATAAGAATGTACCCCTCAATTATGAGGGTATTATTCATTACATTGAGTAGGTAGAACCTCGTGTATCCATGATACATGTCAAGGCCAAAGACCCTCAGTGCGCTGTTACTACACGACGAGCCTGCATCACTGTTCCTGCGGCCCCTGCACTTGCCCAATCAACTCCTGTAAGCTCTCGGTACAACATCCTTGATCACTTAGGAAAGACCCCTGCACATATCTCCATTTTGGATTTACTTAAGTCTTCCCCTATGCATCAAGAAATCCTCAACAGAGCCCTACAGGAAACCCATGTACCTAATGACATTGATCCTACACAATTCCAAGCTTTGGTAGGACACCTAGCTTTATCTCATCAACTGCACTTCAACCAAAATGATATGTCAAACATCGATGTCAATCATAATCACCCCTTACATATCGAAGTCGTGGTGGCTCGTCATAAAATAAAAAGAGTTTTGGTAGATAATGGCTCTGCTCTCAACTTGTGTACTCTAAAATTCATAAAATAGATGGGGTATACCCAAGCGGATTTAAGTAATTAGGTCATCATGATCAAGGCCTATGATAATGCAGAAAGGAATTCAGAGGGGGTTATCAATCTTCCTATCCAAGTGGGACCTGTGGTTCAGTACATTACCTGTCATGTCCTTGATCTAGACTTGCCATATAATCTCCTCCTTGGCCGCCCATGGCTCCATGCTATGCAATTCGTCCCCTCCACATACCATTAGTGCCTAAAATTCCCAGTCAACGGACAAAAAGTCACCATCTACGTTGACCCCCAACCATTTGAATATTGCCGCGCTTTAGAAGCATCATTTCCCCATCTACATTATTGTCTCGGGGTTGAAATGGGGGCATCCCAGTCATCATCCGCTAATCCACCCTCCATCGCGATAACCACTCCATCTTCCACCACTGATCCTACAATCACCAAAGTCCAGATCATTGACAAAGGGTGCGGTGAATACGAAATGCATACTGCTCTCAATGTAGCCACCATGCCACCATCACCACACGAGTATGGTCAACCTTCACATGCTACTCCAAAGGAAGACAAGACTGTCACCTTCAGTGGTAAAAACATCCCTACCACCACTTTCAGATCCCCAAGTGTCAAGATAGATGCACCAGAAGAGGACATAAGCCAATGGGTTTACTGAGAAGAGCCTGAACCAGAAACTCCTCTAAAGGAATATTTTTAGCAAAAGTACCCCTGGCCAACAAAGTTCATGGAAAAACATAACTATCAAGGCAGGGGCCTAGGTAAAGAAGAACAAGGACGGTTGCAACCCATTGATACGTCAAAGCTACCAAAAAACATAGGCATTGGGTATGACAGAAAGCAGAAAGGCCCTGAAACATCGTATAATACTTCCAATAGTGTCGCCGTGGAAAATGGCTCATTGGAAGACATACCCGAGGAAGAATCCATCATACGTGCGTACGATGACATCGATCACACTGAGCTATCATCCATGTTCAAATGCTATCCATCTGCACTATTAGTCTATCCCTTTGTCACCCTGAGCTTATTAATTGGGACCTACGTAATAACACACCTGTCAGTATGTCTGCGGATACATATGAACACTCCAGTCGCAAAAATAAGAATAAGAAAGGTAAAAAGCGGTCATCCAGTGAAAACCTCCATGAGGCACTTCCTGACCTTGAAAAAGTAAAAATAAAGGACGTATCTGATGGCAAAAACCTTGAAGAGGCGAGTTGGAAGATGGAGATGTTCATCTTCCCCTTATGGGAACTTAGTTATTTGCCCAATCATCTATTCTAATTGAAGAGACTCAAGAAGTTAATCTGGGTACTACGGAAAGTCCTAAAATCACCTATGTAGCTAAGTCACTCTCAGAGCAAGAGTATCCAGTCATCATGCAGCTACTCCAAGAGGGAATCATTAACTTTTCTTGGTCATACTCAAACATGTTAGGCCTAGACCCCGCCTTAGTGGTTCATCATTTAGACGTTCGCCCAGATGCCAAGCCTGTCAAACAGAAGCTCTGCAAGATGCACCCGCAGGTCGCATTATTAGTCAAGAAGGAATTGGAGAAGTTACTAGAGGCGGGTTTTATCAGACCGATTGACTACTCTGAGTGGATCTCTAATATAGTACCAGTTGCCAAACCAAATGGAGACATTCGGGTCTACACAGACTTCAAGGATCTTAACAAAGCCTGCCCAAAAGATGACTTCCCTCTACCTAATATTGACATGTTGGTCGACCTGATAGCAGGACATGAGATGTTATCCCTCATGGATGGCTTCTCTGGTTATAATCAGATTCAAATCACACCTGAGGACCAACACAAGACCGCCTTCACAACACCTTGGGGCACTTTCTGTTACAATGTTATGCCCTTTGGTCTCAAAAGTGTGGGGGCAACATATCAAAGGGCAATGACGGTCATCTTCCATGACCTCATACATATCATCATGGAGGATTATGTCGATGACCTATTAGGGAAATCCAGAACATGAGCAGAACATCCTACCATCCTGAAAAAGATATTTGAACAGTTAGAGCATTACAAATTGCGGCTAAATCCCAAAAAGTGTGTCTTTGGAGTCATGTTAGGAAAGTTGTTGGGTTTCATAGTCTCTCGCAGGGGCATTGAGGTTGATCCCACCAAGGTAAAAGCTATTCTAGACATGCCACCTCCACGCAATCTAAAGTAGTTAAGAAGCCTCCAAGGGAAGATGCAGTCCATCCGTCGATTCATAGCCCAGCTAGCAGATAAGTGTCATCCATTCACTCATCTTCTGAAGAAAGATTCCACCTTCCGATGGAACTAGCAGTGTCAGATGGGTTTTGATAAAATTAAGGAATATTTAGCTCATCCACCGATCTTGATGCCACCTATTTCAGGAAAACCCCTCCTGCTCTACATCTCTGCTACTTCAGTCGCACTAGGGGCATTATTGGCACAACATGATGAGTCGTTCAAAGAGAGGGCAATCTACTACATCAGTCAAACATTGGTTGGCTATGAGTTAAATTACTACCCCATGGAAAAGGCCTGCCTTGCGCTAGTCTTCAGCACACAGAAACTTCATCATTACATGCTCAGCCATCCGGTCAAATTAATCACTAAAATTGATCCCTTGAAGTATTTGTTATCTAGAACCACTCTGACTGGCCGCATGGCCAAATGGGTCATGCTCCTAAGCGAATTTGACATAGAGTATGTAGAGCGAAAAGCCATAAAGGGACAGGTTATAGCTGATCAATTGGCCGATGCACCATTAGTAGATGCTTACCCTCTAGACACAGAATTTCCAGATGAAGAAGTCTACACGGTCACAGAAGCACCAATTTGGACACTATATTTTGATGGCTCATACACGCATAATGGATCAGGTGTAGGAATTTTATTAGTTACCCCTCAAGGTGACTACATTCCAAAATCATTCAGGATAGCATTCCCGTGTACCAACAATATGGCAGAGTACGAAGCTCTCCTCACCGGCCTCAGAATTGCAAAGCAGTGGCACATAACTCATTTGAAAGTCTTTGGTGATTATTTGTTAGTCATTAGGCAGGTTAATGATGAGTTCCTAACCAAAGATGATAAGCTATTGCCCTACAAGCGCATGGTGGATGATTTCAAGAAATATTTAACCTCTATACAATTTGAACAAATTCCTAGGGTACAAAATAAAGCAGCTGATGCAATGGCCACTATCGGTTCCCTGATTGACATGCCTAAAGACCGAATAGAATGTGAGTTTCTCGTTGAACAACTTTTAATCCCTACATATGACATTCCTGAGACTGATATGGTGTGCGATATCGTAGGTCCTTCCTCCCCATGGTACTAGGACATATACACCTGTCTCCATGATAATATCATACCCCCAGAACTGACACGCAACCAACACAAATCTTTTGTTCATCGCTCTTCCCGATACATCATTGTCGGTGATATGCTTTATCATCGCGGGTATGATGGAATCCTCCTCAGATGTTTGAATGAGACCGAAGCCCGCACGACACTAATGAAAGTACATAGTGGTGTCTGTGGAGCTCACTCAAATGGTATGGCTCTGGCAAAAAGGATCCTACGAGCTGAATATTATTGGCCTATATTGGAACATGATGCTTGTGAATTTGTAAAGAAGTGCCTTCCATGCCAACAACATGCAAATTTGATTCACGCCTCGGCACAAGATCTTCAACCCCTTCTAGCACCATGGCCCTTTTCTCAATGGGGTTTCGACTTGATTGGAAAGATTTACCCACCATCATCCGACGGCCATACATTCATAATTACCGCCACTGAATACTTCACTAAATGGGTGGAAGCAATACCACTCTCACAAATTACCGGTATCCAAATCTCAAAATTTATCCTTTACCATATTCTCTATAGATATGGTATCCCATCCACCATCCTCTCTAATAACGGAAAACCCTTCAAAAACCAAGCCATGAAACACCTTTGTGATACCTTCCATATCCAGCACCGTTGGTCAATGCCTTATTACCCCCAGGGCAATGGTCAGGCAGAAGCAACCAACAAAACCTTTATCCGTATCCTCAAAAAGGTTGTCAATAACACTAGACGAGATTGGCACCTCTATATTCATCCTGCCCTCTAGGCATATCGTACATCCATCCGCACCCCGACAGGCACCACCCCCTACTCTTTAGTATATGGTGTTGAAGCCATCTTGCCAATCGAAGTTAAACTTCCATCATTGAGGATTTCTCTGAAGAATCTTATCAGCGAAGAAGATGCTTGTGTTGCATGGCTTGCACAACTGGAATTACTGGATGAACAAAGAATAAAAGCCTATGATCATTTGCAAACATACCAAAACCGCCTCAAACGTAATTACAATAAAAAGGTCTGTCCTCAACAATTCCAGGTTGGTGAACTTGTTCTTAAGGAGAACCAACATACTCAACAAGATCGTGATAAAAAGGAAAAATTTGAGGCAAACTGGTTAGGACCTTACATCATAGCTGCCAAATATGGGTCTGGGGCCTATAGGTTAACTACTCTTGAAGGAGATCCCTTTGACGAACCCATCAATATCATGCATCTGAAGAAGTTCTACACCTAAATCCGCTTGGTAACCCCACCTAATCAAAAAATCAAAAAATCAAAAAAATCAAAAAAAGAAAAAAAAAAGAAAAAAAGAGAGTATAAAATCCAAAAAATGGTAAAGAGAAATAAATCTATCTTATGGTGAAAACCACCTCTTGGTGGCGCCTTGGATAAGTATGGATGGTGAAAACTTGGTAACAGGCGTCATCCATAGAGGGCTTAATCATTATCTACCTGACATCCTAGTTATTTTATGCTTTCATCCGCACTATCATCCTTACCCATCTCATCCTAGGCCGCTTGATATATATTGATTGAGCATTGGATGACCCATCTAGCCTATTCCTCATCCTGAGCTTTTATGTATCCCACTCTAGGCTTATGTCGTTCATTCCCTTTGACGGTCAGCCCGTGTCATCGTATAGGATCATCCAGTGTATCGGTCTCCATCTAGATCTCACCATTCTATATCATTAGTCGAACTACGTTGCCCCTGCGCTTTCACGTAGGCAAGGTTGATCATTCGATCCTCCCCGGGGCATTTTGGATCAACTTGTTTTGGTCCTCCATCATTTTGTCCTCACTAGTCCCTTTCTGCTTTATCCATGGTCTTTTCATCGAACTACGTTGCCCCTGCGCTTTCACGTAGGCAAGGTTGGTCATTTGATCCTCCCCCGGGGCATTTGTCTGTCGTGTCTTGTGTCCATCATCGGTCACCATTGTCTTCTTTCCACTTTATCCGTGGTCTTTTTCATGAACTACAAGGGCTCTGCGCTTTCACGTAGGCAAGGCTAATCTCTGATCGGCCCTCGAGCCCTTAGGTCTATAGGTTATGTCGTTTCTCTGCCTTGTGTCTTGCCTCCTTTGTGTCGTGTCATCAAGCCATGCCCTTACCTAGCTAAAACTTAGCAAACAAACTCCACTTGTATCATGAGAGTTAATTAATTTTGAAACATCTCGCGTCATAATGATCGTGTAGTTTAGTTTATCCATCATCTGTGGTCTTAACAGGATGCATCCTTCGTAATCGACCTCATCAACCCCATCCATCCCCTTTATCCTATGGCAAAGGACATTTGAAATTAATTGTGATTTTTTGATACTTTTGGCTTTTGTTTATCGTTTGAGCTCCCTATCATCACTTGTCAAGGCCGCCATGATCCATCATATTATGGCGTGTTTTGATTGGTCCACATAGGGGCATATCTTGATCTATTGTTTGATTGTGTCTTCTTGGTTGTCCCACGTAGTACCCACCAAGATCCTTGTGGTCTTGTGTTATGCTGAGGCATCCTTTTGTGCTTGTGGTTATCTCAATACCTGGCTCGATCAAGGTCTCCGTGACTTTGGGGTGTTGGGATAGCCTTCTTGTTTGGTGTGTTTGTTTCGTGCATTAGACACTAATCTACCTCAGTCCTCCATACCTTGGTGTATCATGTCTTATGCTATAGCAAAAATCAGTGCTCCAAATATGGAAAATTGTATTAGGATTGCATTTCATAATCATGACCATTGCATTACATTCATCCTATGATTTTGGTTGTGCAAATATTTCTCCTCCATCCCCTATTCTTCTTAGGATACTAAAAGGTTTTTGACAAGTGCACACTCACACCATGTCCGCATTCATCTTCCACTATCACCTAGGACCTTATTGACACTTATCATGAAATAATTACATTTTAGATCCATCCATTTGCACACTATCTTAGGTTCATCCATAATATCGCCACCTGCAATATCAAGTGTTAGGTCCATCATCAATACCATCATAATACATCCATTACATCCTGCATCACACATATTAGTCAAACATGCATAATAACCATCATAAGCATATAAAACATAAGCATTTGTTGCATCATCATAAGCATATCCACATCTACCTTAAGCATATACATCATAGGCATTCATCATACATAAGAACAAAAATCACCATACATTACATCCTGCATCACACACATTAGTTGGCATGCATAAAAACCCCTCAAAAACATAAAAAAATATATATAACAACATCCATACATGTAACATCCACAAAAGTCATTATAGATAACTGCCATCATATGACCATCCACATATGCATCAACACAATCATCTATAGATCTCAAATCCATCACACACATAAAACATGAGCTCAATAAGAGCTATCGTATATATAAATATACCACAAGTCCACAGTACATCTCATAGTCAAGACTAACATATAATAATGTCGTCGATGTCATCACAATCTGTGACCATCGTATACAAAAATCATCCAATCAAAACACCAGTACAAGTCCTGTAAATATCCACTGCACCTCTGCACTATCCATCTACCCTGCACCTGTCAAAAACTTAGTAACCTGTCACCTCCCGAATGAACTCCCCACATCTGATCTCTGTGGAGAATCAAGTACTGCTCCCCTGCCTAGTGAAACCCCTGGTGAATCACTGTAACCTCGGGTCCGTGTTCCCAATGACTGAGACGGCGCTGGTATCTGAGGTGTATGTTGGGTGTAACGGAATGTCCGTTGTGCCGGATCAGGAACTGCATGATAATATGCAGCCATCCAAAATCCTGCCTCTCTCATGCTCTCCTCTCGCTCTGCAACCTGGACCCGAGCGGAATTCCGCTCCTGACGATACCTGTCTCGGTCCCTGGTAATGGCTCTCCTGCCCTCCCATGCCTCCTGATCCAACCAACTATGTGCTAGCTCTGCCTGTAATCAATCCCTCATCTCCTCCGCAGTCACTGCCTGCGCCACCGCTGCATCTCTATCTCTCTCCACACCCTGTATATCTACTCTTGGCATCCCACCCTCACCTTGACCTACCAGTGCATGAGCCATCGCACATCCCTCCCGCCTGTAGAGTCTGTATTCGATCTCTGCTGCATCTCTCTCTCTCGCCGTCGGCCTGAGTTACTGTTGCATCCCTATCCCTCTAAAAGAGTCTATGCTCTCAGCTATGTTGAATCTCATTCTCTCCGGAGAGACGATACCTCTGCTACTGCCTCCTCTCTCCTCCTCTGCAGTGACTGTATCTCCGCCTCTACCAGTGCTCTCTCACTCCGAATGCGTGCCTCCGCCGCATCCCTCTCTGCCTCCATCACTTGCACCTGCGCCTGTGCTACATCCCTCTCGGCCTGCATAATCCATGCCTGCTCCCTGGCCTCACCCTCCCTCTCCTGCATCAGCCCCATCTCTCCAACTGTCTGCTCAAGGCACTATACTTTATCCTGAAGCTCATCCCAATCTCGTTGGAGATCTCCCGACTGCTGACCAGTACATCATGTCCCCTGATCTGCCCCCTACTCCATCCCCACCTCTGGCTCCCCCCTGGCCTGTAAGATTACGACCTCCACCTGCAATTTGTCGTGATCCCACGTCGCACTGGTCAACTCACCCTATATCCTCTGCAGCTCTGTCTATGCCATGTCTCTCTCCCTCACCGCCTCCCTCACTTGTCCAGCTACCTCAAAAATGATGGCATCATAATCTCTCAATGCCTCTCACTGTACTCTAGCTAGCTTGGCCTCAAGAGACCTCACTCTCCGCTCTGCCATTTGTAATCTCACATCTGCTCCTCTCGCCTGTACAGTGGGATCCTCCGGTACCACATAAGGAACCAATGCTAATGACTCTGCCTCCATAACATCTGCCTCTGCCACATCCCTGTCTACGTCCATATAGCATCATCCTCCCCACCCATCTGCTCTGTATCATCCTCCCCACCCTCTTGCTCCTGTCGCCCCTCACAATCCTCCACAATACGGCGAACCCAGAATCATCCCGCCTGTCCCTGTCTCTCCACCACGAACTGATGTTGAGTCGACCTCCTCTCCTCCTCTGGCGCTGCTGTAACATCCTCATCCTCTCTGTCCTCCTTCTCCTGTCGAGCCTCGTGACTCTCCACAGTAGGCCGAACCCGCAACCGTCGTGGCTGACCATGTCGTCCTACCACAAACTGTCTCCTCCCCTCCTCTGATGCCTCCCTCGCACCTACCACCTCCACATCCTCCACGTCCTCCTCATCCTCCCCATCATCCACATCCCTCACCTTCTCCACCCTCTGCCCCCCTGAGCTCTCTGTGGCTGTCCACTCCCCTACGCTCTCCCCTACTGCTGACCATCCCTCTGACCTCGCCTCTGATGTCTCCTCCTCCTCCTCCCTGGTCTGCCTACCTGCTCTGTCTCATCCTCCTCGGGCTCCTCCTGTCCCCCTTGATCTCCCACTACCACAGCCTCTCGTCACTATTGCCCCCCCTCTCCTCTCTCTGTGTAGTATCTGCTCATCCCTTGGTCCAAAACCCATTGCCCTAACAATAGGCTGAACATGAGTAATCATATCCCATAACCTATTCTGGAACCACCTCCGATATCGCTCGGTCACAACCGACACCTGCTCTCCTCCAACTCTCCCTAGATAGGGCGCATGTCTTGCTACCCTCCATGACGCCCTAGCTGTACCTAGTGCCATGCGGCCTCCCCATGGTATCTCTCTACTGTACTGCCGGAACATGGTAGGCGCTGTCGAAATATCCTGTATCACTCCAAACTGCCTCAACACTTTGTCTGGTCGATGCGACTCTACTATGCGCAGCACAGTCCCAATAATAAAACACCTGCTCAGAAAGTAACCCTCATGTTTTCTCATATCAGTCCATCCCCGGAACTAGTGCAACCTATATGGCCGCCACTCTATATCCCTCGGATGTAGATCATCAAACGCTCTCCTCCACCCCTCCATATCTCCCTGCATCTCATAGCGCAGAACCAAATCTCTCCCCTCCCCATACCTCCACGCCACGGGCTCGCGATCATCCACTGTCCCCGCCCTCACCACTACCGGTCTCGTCACTGCAATATGCGTCCAAGCCCAAATCTGCAGCAGCGTCATATGCGTCAAGCTCGATATCCTCCGGTAATAGATCTCGTGCATATCTCTGTATAGATGAGTCAATACACATGACCCCCATGAAAATGACCCCCCTCGCCACTCTACAATGTGTCGGATCACCTCCATATACCAAAAGCTACATGTGCGTCTGCTCCGATCTGGCAACAGTATCCCACTAATCAGACCGCATAGGAACAATGGTAAGGCTAGCACCCCCACTGATAAACATTGGACCAAATCCAACTAACCCTTCACCTGGGGCAACTCCTCGCGTCCAAAAAATACTCTAATGGTCTCCTGTAACTCCGCCCCTGTAGACACCACCTCGCTCACTAACCGTCCGACTATCGCAGCCTCAGGATGCGCCACACGTCCTCCAAAGTCACAATCATCTCTCCTATGGGGAGATGAAACGTAGATGTCTCTGAGCTCCATCTCTCTATCAACGCTGTCAGCATCGCTTGATGCGCTCTGACTACTGGAAACTGAATACAATGTCCTAAACCCACATGATCCAAGGCTGCCTAATCCTCCCCGTTCATCGCTGCCATCATCTGATCGTCTCATGTGTCTGTATCCTCTCAAAACTCTGCACACACGAAAATCTTCTAATTATTTCATTCATTTTTTTGCTTCTCATCTTTCTTTTCTTTCTTCCGCCTTTTTTTCCCTATCTTTTCCCCTCTTCTTCCTTTTTTTTCATCCCCCCACCCCACCCCCCCCTCCCCCGGGGCGGTCCGCCTGCCTCGCGGCCGGGTGGCTTCGTCCCAAGCGCCAAGGTCCGCCCGTGGCGAGGAAGATCCTCCCTAGGCCAGCGGCGGCCCGGGAGCGCCCCCTTCCTTTTTAAAAACTTTTTTGGCCTTTTTTTGAAAATCTAACCCCGACCCATTTTCTTAATTCTGCTAACAAACAAAACCCATGTTTTCAAATTTTCAAAACCTATTAAATTTTTTGTTAAAAATGCATAAATTCAATATATGGGTTTTGTTATCACTCACATGATGTGCACCGACGCCCTCGCTGTATAGTATGTGCACCTCGTCCGCCCGATGCACAATCTCCGTATCGTTGTCTGTCGACATCGTCCCTCCTCGGTCACTTTCTCTTCTCTACTCTCCTCCTCTCAACTGCTACAGTCAAAATGACTAAGGTAATTTTTGAAATTACCTTTTTAACCCTCTTCTTCTCAAAAGGTATTTTTGACCTTTTATTTATCTTTTTCTTCCTCCAACTAATCCCTAACTTCCCGATGCTGCCATTTGCAAACCGTGCGTCGAATCACATCCATTCAAAAACCAAAATTGCTTAGTTTTTCGAGCTCTATTTAATGGTTTCTTTCTTTTCTTCCTATCGAGACGTCGTCTGGGGACCCCTTTTTCCTCCCCCAACCGCCCTCTCGAGGGGGCATACCCTCCTGCCATTCCTCCATTCCTTCGGCTTAGTCATTGGGGCATCGTCAACCTTTTCCATACTAGGGCATCACCATCTATCATTTCCTCCTTCATTTTCATTTTATTTTTCTTCGAAACACTGTTATTCTAACAATATTTCGAAGAGGGGCAAAATATAGACATCTAAATTTAATCACTCTCATATGATTAAATTTACTCCCTTTTCGTCTATCATATTAAATATTAATTTATTAAATTAATATTACACCTTTTGTCTCATATTTGTAAAGTATTTAATTTAATAACTAAATGCTTTATCTTTCACCTTCTTCCTCTCTAAATTAAATAAATACACCAATTTATTTAAATTAGTCATTTTTGACCCTTTTGATTTAAAATTAATTTAAAATTCTTCATTCTCTCTCTCCTTGTCACATCCTCCATGATCTTGCTCTAATCTGAATTAATTTAATTAATTCATGATTATGATGTGCATCCTCTTAATCAAAGATTAATATTACATCCTCCTACATTTGCCACTTGCCTCTAATCCTCCATTAATTATTCTAATCAAATATTTGCACAACCTTAACCAAGTCATTAGCCATATTTAACACCACATTTTTAGTCAACCTTTGCATTTATCTCTTTTTAACATTGACCCTCTTTCCCATGTGAATTTTTAATTCACATTTATTTATCCTAGATTCCCCTCTCTTATATGTGAATTTTTAATTCACATTCTATCTTTCCAAGGCTTTTAGAACCTTGGACTTGTCACATCATCCACATGTGACCAAGTCCCACCTTTTTGGAGCCCACCTTCTATCCTTTAGACTCTCCTAAGAATTTGAATTTTTAATTCACATTTATTTCTCCAACCACCTCTCCTTTTCCCATGGAGATTTTTGAGGAATTCCAAAATTCCTCAAATGTCCCTTTCACTCTCACTTGGGGACAAGAAATTCCTTTTTGAGGAAATCTTCACTCCCCAAGGTACTTGGAAGGTACTTGTCCTTCCTCCACCTCATGTACCTTTTTGCCAACTCACTCACACCTCATCTCCTCCTAGCCACTTCACCATCCACATGTCAAGATAAGAGGGCTTGTGAGTTCTCAACCTACCATAGCCCTTCATCTTGAATTTGTTGGATGAATCTCAACCATTGAATTATCTAGAGAATTCAAATTCTTCTATAAATCCCCTTCCTCAAGGACATTTTCAACACTTGGTCATTTGAGCAACCTTATGCTATCAATTTGCATTCTCAAGTATTCACTATCATTTAGCCATCTACTTTGATCATCTTGCATATTCAATCTTGCATCTAGCAACACCAAGAAGCCATCTAAGGAGCACACAAAGTCATCCAAATCAAGGTCCAACCAAAGAGCCTTCAACAGCAAGGAAGGTATAATCATTTGCATCTTATTTCATCTATTTTCTTTGTTTTATCACTCTTTAGGCTAATCATTGACGTGTTCTTAGTGTTTTATCATTTGCATTTTAAGTTATTTTGCACATTAGAATAGGGTAAAATTCCAAGGTACACACTCTCAACAGATAACTTAGTCTCATGTAGAAAAAATACATCAGGACCTTGTTTTCGAACTAAATCATGAACCACTTTTTGTCGAGGGCCGCTGTTCAAGCCCCTTACATTCCATGAAAGAACAATCATTTCAAGGGGCTCAAAAAATGGGAATCTAGAGTCTTTACCGACCCTGACTCCACCAAGTTCTCGCCTGTCAATTTGATCTTTTCCACATCTTTCTTTCTACCAGGTTTAGCAAATTTCTCTACCCCACCTTAATATCCTTTTGCAGGATGCCTAATTTTGGAGGCTTGGACTTCTTAGCTGAATCCAAACCCACATTTTGCCCAGGAAAAGAAGAATCCTCACCCACTGAAGGAACTATGACCAAAGAAATCGGAACCTCTGAAACCTCCGGTAGCTGAGTAGTATCCATGTGCATACCATAATCACCTTGTGGTTCCATAGAAGAATCCAGAACAAGGTCCTCTAGAACAAACCCCTCAGTCCCCTGCTCCAAGTTTAACAAACCTGGGTTCACTTCCTGCTGACTAAGATCGTTCAAAGCCTCAAATCTGTTAAAAGTACCCTCTTCTTTCCTTTCCTTGAAGGGTCTCTTTTTCCCCTATTCCTATTTCGGGCCTTGACCTGAACAAAACCATTAGTACCAGCCTCCACATTAGGATCAATTCCCTTCCCCTTATCAGCCCCATGAAGGCTGCGAGAAGGCTGTGAGATCTGGGGCTCCACAGGCTTATATCTTGGACATTTCCTCAGCAGATGGCCATATTCACGACATAGTCGACAACGGAAAGGAAGGGTCTTGTAGTCCAACTACTGCACCCAAGAATAAGAACCCGCACACATATCTATTGCATCGGACAGAGGCCTACTTAGGTCAATTTCAACACAAATGCGTGCAAAAGTCATTACCTTTTTACCCAAGGTTTGTGATGAAGTTCCAACTAGTTTTCCAAGCAACGAAGCCAACAAGTGCAACACATCCTCTTGACAACATTCCACCGGGAGCCGAGGTAAACGAACCCACACCGGGACGCGATTTGGAAGCTCCTCAGTAGGGTTAAATCTTGCATGCCATGGCTTGATAAACAACCCCACCTTATTATGAAAATAAGGTCCTCCCTCAAATACCCTGTTGCGATCAACAATGCAGTTAAAAGTAACCATGAAGTAATTGTTAGCCAACAACATTATCTCCATTTCTCCCTCTGGCTCCTAAGTTATTTGAGCCCAAAGTTCCAAAAACTGTAACGAAACCCTCATCCCCAAAAATTTGCAATATAAGGAATGATGCGAATAATATTCAATATCTTCAACAATCATCTCAGACGAAACAACAAATTTTGGTCTCTCCTTGCAACGCTCTAGACAACCATTAATCTTTGTGATCTGCGAACCAGTGGACTGCCCCGCACCATCGATCCCAGAATCTGATACAAATAAATTGTTATTATATGTCGACATCCCTTACTTTGGGGACTTCGAGCCAATTGTTGCTCGAAAGTTTAAATCAGAAGAAACCCTAGAAGCCTCGCCCTTAGATAAGGCCATTGAGCCCTAGGTAGATAAACAAACCCCAAAAGGAAATGAGGGGTCGAATCCCACTCCACTTCCTCCTCCCGATCTCTGCAAAAACGAACCACGCCAACCCTCCCACACCCGCACCAGACAGGGAGAACGAACAACAACTCCAAAAGGAACCACCTACGGGCTCCTTCCCGCCTCCACACACACGGACAACCACTCCACACACTCACAGATCCAAGACCCAGAGCGCATCCAAACACCCAAACGTGTGGAATCCTAGCCCTGAGCGCACCAAAAAACACAAGAATTTGTACCTCGTGCCAGCCGACCACCCCAAACAGCAGACGCACCACAGAAAAGAGAAGCCCACCCTCGAAAACGCCAAAAAATCCCAGACCCATACTACACAAGAGCAGAAAGAAACAATCACGCCCGCTTGCAGGAGCAGACGCGAGCCATCCATTAGGATCTTAATTAATTTATATATTATTACTAATAAGATTTTTCATTTAAACAAAAATAAAATATTCTATGGTAAGTTATAATCTTAAAGAATAACAAAAATTAAAGTTAAGTAAACAATAAATAACCTAGAATACCTTTTGCATTTGTTATCATTTCAAGATAAATTAATATTTCAAAATTATAATAAATTATGAAAATAGGCTATGGGAAGACATAGTCTTAAATAAACCTATTTGCAATTGATAACATTAAAAGAAATTAGACTATGGTAAGACACATCTTAAATAATGAGAGAATGGGAAAGTAAATACCTTTTGCAATTGTTAATATTTTAGATAAATTAATATTTCAAAATTATAATAAAATAAAATTAAGATAGATTATGGGAAGACATAGTCTTAAATAATCCTATTTGCAATAGATAACATACTATATGTAAAACCTGTATTAAAATAAAATAGATTATGGTAAGACTTAGTCTTAAAAAAGTACTAATACATGTTGTAAGAATGAGAAATCTAAATAGAAAAAGTAAAAATTTAAGTAGAAAAAGTAAATAATGCTTAGAAAAAATCAAGAATTAATAAATATAAAGAAATTAATTAAAAGTTGGAAGAAAGAATGATTATTTTATTATCATATATATGTTGTTTGATTTTCTATTTTTGTCTAACTGTTTTTAATATTGTTAATTGTTAAAAAAATTCAAACATATAATATTATTATAAGATTTTTTTATATATTATTAATTAAATTATATAATAAATTATGTTATTATATTACATGTTTGAAATAATAAGAATTAATTTCTATAGCTATTTTTGTTCCTTTGTCTTCTTTCTCCTTTTCTTTTCTTTAGTCTTCTCTAGCATGTTTTTAATACTCTCAACCAATTTAAAACTATTATGAATTAATTTAGATTGAAAGTAATTTCTCATTATCTATATAAAACAATCTCATTATTTATGCATAAAATAATATTAATATATATTATTTTTATATTAATATTAACATAATATTTAAAAAATTGATTTATAAATTATTTAATATAAAATAATCATTATAATAAATAAATAATTAAGGAAGAATTGATATGGGTTTGAAATGAACAAAAGGTGAAAAAATATTACTTCTTAAGATTAACTAAAAAATAAAAATAATGAGATAAAAATAAATAAATTAAATAATATAAAAATGTGTTTGATTTATATATTATTTAATATAAATCATCATTATAATTAATAATAATAGAAGAAAAAGATAAAAGGTTGAGTTGAACAAATAGTGAAAAAAATACATAATAAGATTAATTAAAAAATAAAAATAAAGAGATACTGATATTAAAAACTAATTGATCTAGATTACATTGTAATAAAGATAATCAAGGACACTAGAAGAAAAGCAAGAAGACTATTAAAATAAGACAATGAAAAACACTTAAATAATAGATAGATAAGAAAAAACACTTTTATTATTTATTCAATAATTTATATTATTTTAAATATTATTTATTTTATTTTAAATTAAAGAATTATTATATTTTTTAATAATTATATTTTTTATAATAAAAAACTAATAACAATATAAATAATTAAAAATTAATTAAATTAAAAAATCAAAATCTAATTAAATTAAATACATTGTAAAAGTCAGCAAGTCAGCGTACAAGCAAAAAAATAAATTGTACACTACACCAAATAATATGTACCAACGGAGAAAGTACAATATCTAATTTTGAAGCAATTAAGGTATGGCATGATGCATCCATGCCCCAGTGCATTCCTGGGCTGGATAGCCGCTGCTCGATTTGGGTTACTTGAAGTGATAGCCGAGGTAAAATTGTCTCAAGGTATTGTTTGATGTAGCATACTATGTCATGATGAACTATTAGATGGAACTCACTATAGTCATTATGATGATGTTTTATGTGACTAAATCTTTCAAATAAATATGACACCTTCATTGTTCTCATTTATTTACATTTCAAAATTCAAAAAATAAGTTGCTAACAATTTTCTTCTTGTGAATGCTCTTCCTATACATGTTCAAACATGAATAAACAAGTGATCATTAGTCAATAAACAAGTAGAAATTAAGCATTCTCTATAAAATTCATTTAAACATAAGAATATGAAAACAAAGTAAAATATCAAATAAATTACTAATGAAACACTATTCTAAATGCTAAAACGAGCATCCTATAGAAGGATTGGTGCTTCTTTGATATGGAAAGAAGCCCTTTCCCAATCCCTCGATGGAATGTGTAAAAGGAATGAATGTCAAGAGGTGGTGGGTAGATGGAATGTGTCAGAGGAATGAATGCCAAGAGGTGGCTTGTGTAAGAGGTGTAAAAGCCCTTAATGGAAAGGTGGCTCAAAAAAAGGACATGTAAGAGTCTTTAATGCCAAGGTAGCTCAAAAAGAGGACAAAAGTCCTTTGGGAGGGAAAAGTCAAGTGGGTGGAATATTCAAAAAATATGTCATTCTTGAATGAAAATAGGGCAATTTAATAAATCAAATAAATTGATTTAAATGTGCAACTTGGTTAATTGACCAAGGTTGACTTACCCTAGGGTGGAGTTAAAAGATAGAGGAATGAAGGATTGGTGTTAGGAGTTAATTAATTTAAGATTAATTAACTTAAGTGAAATGAGTTGATTTATGACATTTGATTTAAATGTTTGGGTTTATTTAAATTAAATGAGAGGATGTTAGAACTTTTAGGATTTTAATTAAATAAATTGATTCATTTAATTAAAGGAAGAACATTAGGATTTTAATTAAATAAATTAGTTCATCTAATTAAAAGAAGAACATTAGAATTTTAATTAAATAAATTGGTTTATTTAATTAAAGGAAGAACATTAGGATTTTAATTAAATAAATTGGTTTATTTAATTAAAAGAAGATGATGGAATAATCTGATAAAGGGTATTATCTGATTAAAGGAAAAAATTTGATGAATTTAATTAATTAATAAAGATTATTTAATTAATTGATTAGTGTGGAAGTGATTAAGGAAGAATCGGTGTTAGTTAATCAGAATCAAGTGCATGATGTTGATCAGGATATTTTGAGTGTCTACATTTTGCCCCTCTTTGAAGCGAAGTACCTACTACATCGGTTCAAACAATAACACTATCATGATCCAAAATTCAAAATTTTCCTAATTTTTTTTCGAATGTCCGACTGCTGCCCCAACGAGAATAATTATGCTGGTATACTGCCCCCTCGAGAGATCGGACAAAAATTTGGATTTTTGGGTGATATCTCGAAAAAAGAAAATAAGTTGCCTGAAAGATCCAGAAAGGCTCCAAGATGTCGAAAATATGCCAAGACGTGAAAAAAAAAGTGAAATGAGCCTTAGTTGGGCAAAAACAGTACTAAATAGGCAAAATTGGGGCAAAAAACCCTAATTTTTATGCTTAAATAGGCTTGGAGGAGTCACTTTCCATTCATTTGTGGATTCACACATTGAAAGTTCTAGTCTTTTGAGCTCTGACCTTCCTACAAAATGGTGCAATGAGTGCTTCCCTGACACATTTCTGAGCGAGTCTGCATGCACCAAAAACCTCCAGGCGTAGGACCACCAGTATGTAATCTCAACCCAACTTTGAAATTGATTTTTCAATGAATTTATTACGCTCTAAAGAGTCAAAGTCCCCAACGTTGCTATATAGCGACGCGCAAACCATCAGTCGGCGATGCTGGAAACTCAAACAACACCACTAGTGCAAATGACAATGTAGTTCGTGATTTGGATTTAGGGTTTAAATTCTTAAATAGCGACACTTTCGTCAAAAGCGACGCTCTGCTCAATTTGGAGTTAGGATTTGTCAGTCAAAGAGCGGCGCTTATGTAAATGGTGACGCGAGGATCAATTTAGCATTTTCAAAGAGTCCAGCATCACTATTTTGAGTTTTGAATATAGCGATGCATTCATTGTTCTAGGGTCAAAAACTCCAAACGGGGTTAGATCTTTTTTGTGAATTTTGACGCTGTGTGCTTCGTGGGTGCAGGAGGTGTTCCAGCCTATTTCTTCGTGCTAGCACCAGCCCTTGGTTTTGAGAGAATTGGTAAATTTATCTGAGTTATGGCAGGAGCATTTGGGGGAGATCGATCTTTGGTACGTAGCCTATGCGCCTATTGTACAGACTCACTTGGCAATGATGACTGTGTTGTGCGAGAGATGGCACATCGAGACCTTGTCCTTTCACCTTCTGACTAGTGAGGCGACCGTGACATTAGAGGACGTATGGCAGATCTTGTAGTTGCCAATTCATGGTGATCATGTGATCTATGATATAGATGTTGGCGTTGATGCGTGTCACAATGTCATGGAGCTAGAGGACCTTATACTGACTGAGGGCTAAATTGACTTGGAGTTTTATAGAGGTCAAGTGTTGTTTTTTAGGTTGATTGTTGTTGCTATTATATGCAGGTTCGACATGGCTCCAGATCGACGAGGTAGATTCTTTAGTTCAAGATGGGGCTTGGCGTGGGATAGGATGTTGAGGCAGAGGACCCTATTTGTCTAGGGACCAGTGATGTTGGCCTCACAATACCATGATTTACATGATTTTGCATACTACGATGGTCGGGCGATTGGCGGTGGAGTGACACTACTGCATATTTGGGCTTGGGAGCATATTGTCATGCTTCAACCAATTGTCACTTTGATTGATACAGAGCTTGATGATCCAGTAGTTTGGAGATATGGCGATGGATTACTTTGTGACATACTAAACAGTTGGGTCTTCCTTACTAGCGTTGTGTTCTAAATGATTTGATAGTATTCCACTGGCGGGCGTGGTTACAGATGACATCTTGGTATGATGATGTACAACAGTTGTTTTATGCTCGACAAACCCAACTGATGCAAGGGAGGGAGCATACGATTATAGAGCGTTATCTCCCAGCTAGAGTGACCCGCCAGTTTGAGGAGGCACAAAATCGTCTAGATGATGGATATACTGCCATTTTTGCTAGATCGACCCAAGAGACTTCATGGGGGTGGACGATCCCGACGTCCGATATAGTTGATTGCTTCTGACAATTGGTTGCTAGGCCATGGGCCTATAGTCAGGGGCCAATAGATCTAGGCACGACATGAACCTACGATGATTGGTTCACCCCTCCATGCCGACTGACAGAGCCAGGAGCAATACCTCCACAAGAGAGACCTCGAGGGAGGAGTGCTCAGAGAGCACAAGTAGGGCTAAATGGACAGGATCCTAGAGCACTGCCTCAAGATGGGTAGCCTCCATAGCATCCAGATCAGCAGCCAGATCAACAACCACAACAGCCCGGGGATCCACAGGATGCGCAGATACAGTAGTTACAGGCACAAATACAGGTGCTTACAGGTGAGCGGGACCACGAGCACCAGTAGAGATAGGCAGCTATACTAGAGAGAGATTAGGCCAGGCAACAGGTCTAGGGCCTTACTACTGAGAGGGACCACAAGCGCCAGCAGAGACATGCGACAGAGTTGCAGTTAGCTCAGGAGGTCGGCTGCAAATAATAGCTAGAGAGCATGGCTACCTCATCCCAGGGGAGGACCATACCAGCATGGATGTACCATGAGGTTGTCCAGGAAGCAGAGTACTACAGGTTTCATTATCAGCAGACTATGCCCGCGGCTCTTCAATGGCTAGATTATTCTCAGCAGACAGGGGCCTGACAGATAGTTGATTAGTCAGAGGGGCATGCAAGTGAGGGGAACAGTCATCAAGGCTAGTGGATGGGTGCAGGTTTTGGATCAGTGCTTGATTCTTTTGATACTCACAGACTCCATTTTTGATACACTGTGGGCTTTGTATCATGATCGATATACATACACTTGAGTCAGATTTTGTACTATGACAATGATGATTTATATATATATGATATGGGTTCGACTGATTTATGATGCGATGTGTTCACTTTATTTATGCCTTATGTATGAATGCATTTGATGTTTTATGTATATGCAATGTGATTCTATATGGATGTGATATGATGTACATGAAATGTTATGTGATGGATGATTATGCAGATGTTCGTGGATGTAAATGTTATGGATGCATTATTTTATGTATATTTTCTATACACTTTAATGATGACGATGTTTGCATGTGGATGTATGGATGCAAATGTTTATGGTATGCAAATGATCCTAAGATTCTTATAATAACAAATATATATTATGCCCTAAATGATGAATGCAAAATGGATGATGTGATACGTTATGATTATGAGATGTATGTAATGTTATGATATGCTCTTTTTCTTTTTCAGTACTTTTTTTATGTGCAATGTGTGTAGGATGATGCAACATGTAATGATGCCTATATGATTATGCAATGGATGTTTTATGAAAATGTATGGTATATGAAATGCTTAGAATAACCAATCTAGATTGATAAGAATGCAAATGTATATGAGATGATTGACGTATGATATGAATGATATGCAATATGCTAATGGTTTTGTGGATGTAGGATGGATGCATTGGTGATGTTTGGTTGACTGTCATGATACCATGTTAGCGCAGAGAGAAGAAAGAAGAAATGAGATGATGAAAAGAGGATCCAACAAGTCCATGATCTACAAATATTTTATTAGAAATACTGATGAGAGATTGATGATGTTTCACTTATCAGGGATTGGAGATGTAAAGAGCTTACTTTCCTTATGTTTGATAACACATGTAGATACAATGCATCAAGGTATAAAGACCCAGGATGGCGTTGTACCTAATGTGATGGACCTTGACTCGACAATCAGAGAGGAGTATCCCTGTTCACACCTGACATACAAAACCTTACTTATGATGTAGTTCAGATATTTCAAACATCTCAAATCAAAACATAGAAAAGCATAACCTTCCCATGTGGTCAACAGGATACCCAAAACACCCTCCCTATAAACCAAACAAAGTAAGCATGACCAAGGTTATATTACAAGAATATCCAACAAGCACAACAGATAAAAAGATAATGAACAATGCACTGTTCCTTTCTCTCTAAATCATTTGGTTTAGACATCATCGAGAGGTCATCGAAACAAGCCCAATAAGATAAATCAACAAGACAAGGACCAAATAAACAAACTAACTAATGTTCTTCATACCTCTAGCCAAGACTACATTATAGTGATGCCTGATGTTGATGTCCATTGTAGGAAGGATGCATCCTAGGACATGATGTTATCAGATGATTTTGGGACTTAACTGGATGATGAACTATTAATACCAAGAGCTAATGGTGCAGGAGCACCCAAAGGTTATCATAGGTTGTCTAGGATAGTCTTGTCTAAGACAACTAGGCAATAAAACTTAGTTCATTTGGATGTAAGCCTTAATGGAATTTTGGATTGGATGTTGATCATCTGATGAAGGTCATGTTGACCAATGATTAGGCCTAAGGTTTTTGCTAGTAAGGTTTTGACCTTTTAGGATTTTTAGGAAGTTGCTTTTCAATTTTTGCAAATAATGCTCAATTAGAGTTTCAAGCGGCCAAGAAGAGCCCATGGGAGCATAACTAATTGAGGGACCCTATTTATGGAATGCCTCGGCATTGGAGAGGGGTTGGAAAACATTTGTATTGCTTTGAAGTTTTGTGAATTCAAGGGAAAACAGTGTTTTGTGTGTTATTTTCTGATTTTTGCATTGAAGTTAGGTTTTAATGGCTTAATCATGGCACTGTAACTTGTGCAGGATGTAGTGTAGTAGTTTTTCAAGTATTGTGTGCCAATAGTTAGTTCCTTTATTCAATTTCAAGCACTGTTTGTAAATAATTTTGATTCCACACTGTTGCTAGTTTGAACCAGGCAGTTTTGAGAAAATAGAGTGTTAGTACACTTTCCCACCGTACAAATTGTACGACCCTTTGGGAATAGTGACTAGACTCCATGGTTGTATATATTGTAGAGTTTAGGGCTTTAGAAAAGACAAGAGCTATGGTGGAAGTCTTGCCCTAGGCGAGCCAGGAAGAGTCCGGCTAGGGAAGACAGAAAGTGCAGAGCACTTGAGTTGCAGGGGTGTCTATTTCCAGAAAAATCACAGGGTGGAGAGGGCAGGTAAGTGTCTTGCCTAGATACAACATGAAGAAGGAAGCTCCATCAATTCAATTGATGTGAGAAGAATTTAACAGTTTGAAAGAAGTCAAGAAAGGGATAAAAAGACCTAATTTTACCCATTTTCAAATTAGGGTGTTGTACGGACAGTGAAGACCTAAGACCTCAAAAATATTTGAGAGGTGGGAAAATGAACCAGGAATCCCAAGAAAAGATTGGAATGTTCTTTAGAAAGATTTGAGAACAAACCTATTTTCTCGAAGAAAGAGGCCTAATTGGGGCTCCTAGGGCTAGTAGCCTTTTTTAGGTCTAAGAGAGGGTTTGGTGAAAGCGACTTGCAAATGGAGCTAGGTGGACCCCTAATACCTTTAATGGGATGGATTGATTATGTGAGAAGCACCTCCACACCTCTGCAAAGCTAAATTCAAGATTTGGGGTTTTGTAGCCTTTAGGGTGGATTAAGGGCTAAGTGTAGAGTTGCAAGTTTGTACCAAAATGGATTTGGTAGAAATATTTATGTTGGTAGTTGGGGTTGGCAAGGCAAAACCAGGGGATCCTAAGTAAAGAAAGGTCCTATAGGTTGAAGTGGTGGAGAGAGACACCATAGAAGTCTTCTAACAAGACTTAGAGCATGAAACTGTGATTGTTTCAACCAACCTCCCTATCAGATTGGTATCAGAGCAGCAAAAGATTTGGGAAAGAATAATATATGTCAGAGATTGAGTCTAGTGGTTCTATTGACATGGTGACAAATGCAGAATTGGCCAAGAAGGTCGAAGAATAGGAGGAAGACAATAGGCTATTGAGGGAAATAATAGCCCAACTTGAGCAAGCAATGAGTAATGTGCAGTTGGAAGGAAGGGTACCAAAGAAAGAAGAGGTTGCAGAGGAAGACAAGATCCATGACCTTGTTTTGCAAGAAGAGCCTTGCTTGAAGGCATTGAAGGCTTTGAGTGGAAAAGCACTTGAAGGTATACCACTGTTTAGTGGGAAAATGGAAGCTGATCTAGTCATGGATTGGATAGAGGGAATGGAAAACCATTTTGAGTGTGATGGAGTCACTGAAGCATAGAAGGTGAAGGTGGAAAAGTAAAGATTAAGAGGTTCTTCCTTGACATGGTGGAAGTTCATTCAGAAAGAGAGGGAAAAGGAAGGCAAGAAGCCTATTTCTACTTGGAAGGGAATGGTTACCAAAGTGAAAGAAGCATACATGCCAGATGATTATGAGATTCAATTGCATAAGAAGAGACAGAGCTTGAGACAAAGAGACCAAGTTGTGAACTCTTATACTGAGGAGTTTCAAAAACTTTGCATGAGGTCTAATGTTACAGAGGATGGAAGTCTTAAGGTGGCTAGGTACCTTAACGGCTTGAAGTAGAACATTCAAGAGGAGATGACTCTTCTAAGTCCCAAAACAGTGCACCAATGCTATCAATTGGCTATAAATATTGAAGAAAGGAGTAAGAGGAAACAAGACCAGGCTTCTAAGAATAGAGGTAAAGGCAAAGATCAAAGAGGACATAGAGGTGGATACCAAGGTAGAGGGATTGAACAAAGAAATCAGGGAGAGTCTAAACTCACAGAGCATGGAGGTGAAACAACTTCTAGAGGAGGTTATGGAAGAGGTAGATGACCTCAAGGAGGTTCAAATAGAGGAAGAGGAGCAGGCAAAAGTAACTCATACTTTGCTAGTATGAAGTGTTACAACTGTGGTCAAGTAGGTCATCCAGCTTATAGGTGCCCAGAGAAAGCATCTTCTTCAAATACAGAAAAGAGAGTAGCATATACTCAAGAAGACACTATAAGTGTCAAGTCACCAGAGGTTAGTCACATTGAGTCAGAAATGGGGGAGAACTTGATGTTTAGCAGGGTTCTAATCAGACAACCAGTCAAAGCAGAGGAGAGCCTTATTCAGGGCAAGATGCAAAATACTTGGAAAGGTGTGCAAGGTTATAGTGGATTCAAGGTCTACTGATAACATAATCTCTGAGGAGGCAGTGAGAAAGTTGAAGTTGGAGAAAGTACCCCACACTAACCCTTACAAGGTGACATGGTTGAACAAAGGGCAGAGTATTCTTGTAAATGAGCAGACAACGGTGGAGTTCTCCATTGGAGGATACAAAGACAAGTTGATTTGTGATGTGTTACCCATGGATGCATGCCATCTTCTATTGGGCAGACCATGGCAGTATGATAGAGGATCCATCTATGATGGAAAGGAGAACACTATCTCATTCAAGAAGGATGGGAAGACATTCAAACTGCAGTCACTGTCAGATGAAGAAGAAGGACAGTCAAAGACCCCTAGTGTCTTGTTAAGTAGTGGCAAGGAGTTTATCAACACTCTACAACAAGGAGGGGAAGGATATGTGGTCATGGTGCAATCTAAGGAGGAAGATAAGACTAAGAAAACAGTCATAACAGGACCAGTCTAGAAGTTACTTGAGAAGTACAAGGACATAGTCAGTGATGGAACACCAACAATCTTACCTCCAAAGAGAGCCATCAGTCATCAGATTGACTTCATACCATGGGCTTCATTGCCAAACAAGGCAGCATACAAGCTTACACCAAATCAGAACCTAGAAGTAGCTAGACAAGTGCAGGAGTTATTAGACCAAGGACTAATTAGGAAGAGCATCAGTCCATGTGCAGTACCAGTGGTCTTAGCAACCAAGAAAGGTGGTAAGTGGAGGTTATGCACTGATTCTAGGGCTATAAATAGAATTACAATCAGATATAGGTTCCCTATTCCTAGGATTGAGGATTTGATGGATTGTCTTGGAGGAGCTCAGTATTTCACCAAGTTGGATCTCAAGAGTGGATACCACTAGATTAGAATCAAAGAGGGGGATGAGTGGAAGACAACCTTTAAGACAACTGATGGGTTACGCGAGTGGAGAGTTATGCCATTTGGCCTCTCAAATGCACCTAGCACATTCATGAGGCTCATGAATGAAGTGCTTAAGGACTTCACAGGGTTATTTGTGGTAGTATATCTAGATGATATACTCATCTTTAGCAAGACAACAGAAGAACATCTAAAGCATGTGGAGTTGGTTCTTAAAAGATTGTAGGAGGAGAGGTTAGCCATTAACCTAGAAAAGTGTGAGTTCTTCAAACAAGAGCTTGTGTGTTTGGGGTTTGTAGTATCCCAAGGATCATTGAAGATGGAGCCAAGCAAGGTGGAAGCTATCCTAAACTGGCCTACACCAACCACTGGAACAAAGGTAAGGAGTTTTCATGGGTTAGCTCAGTTTTATAGGAAGTTTATAAGGAACTTTAGTGGCATATGTGCACCAGTACTTGACACAATCAAAGGTGGCCTGAAAACTAAGTTCAAATAGACTCTTGAAGCAGAGAAGGGTTTTGAGAAACTGAAACAAGAAGTAGCAACTCAACCCATCATTTTGTTACCTAGCTTTGATAAGTTATTCACTGTGGAATGTGATGCTAGTGGAATTGCAGTAGGAGGAATGCTAAGCCAAGAAGGCAGGCCTATAGCTTTCTTTAGTGAAAATCTCAATGAAGCTAAGACAAAGTATTCTACCTATGACCTAGAACTGTATGCTCTAGTGCAGTCACTTACAAAGTGGAGGCATTATCTCCTACCTAAATATTTTGTAGTGTTTACTGATAACCAGGCACTTAGCTACATCAACACACAGGAAAAGTTGAGTAATAGGCATTTGAAATGGATGGAATACCTCCAAGCTTTCACTTTTACCATCAAGCACAAGAAGGGACAGTTGAACAAGGTGGTAGATGCACTAAGTAGGAGGTTGCTGACAGTGCAAGAGATATAGATAAAGAGCATTGGAATAGACAGTTTCAAGGATCTCTATGGTGAAGATGAAGACTTCTCAGAGGCATATAAGGTATGTTCTGGTTTTGAGAATCACTTTCATAGTCAATTCTCAGAGTATACATTGCAGAGTGGACTTTTATTCAAAGGGAATCATTTATGTGTTCCAAAAGGTTCAATGAGAGAGAATCTTATCCAGGAGAAGCACAATGGTAGTCTTAGTGGTCATTTTGGTATCAACAAAACAATGGAACTAGTGCAAAGGTTCTATTATTGGCCCAAGTTGCCAAGGGATGTCAGAAGGTATGTGGAGCAGTGTGTAGTTTGTATGAAAGCCAAGGGGGGAGCTAGCAATGCAGGTTTGTATCAACCTCTACCCATTCCCAATAGACCATGGGAATGTATTAGCATGGAATTTGTGGTAAGACTCCCTAAGACTAAGACAGGGTTTGATAATGTCTATGTGGTGGTAGATAGGTTTAGTAAAATGAGTCATTTTATTCCTTGCAAGACCACCCATGATGCTAGCCATATTGCTCAACTTTTCTTCAAAGAGATTGTGAGGATCCATGGATTGCCATTGAGCATAGTATCAGATAGGGATGTGAAGTTTATGAGTCATTTTTGGAAAACTCTATGGAGCAGATTAGGTACTAATTTGTCTTTTGGATCAGCCTACCATCCTCAGACCGATGGACAAATTGAGGTGGTTAATAGAGTGTTAGGTAACCTTCTCAGATGCCTAACCAAGGAGTATGGACAGACATGGGACTTGGTCATATCACAAGCTGAATATGCCTACAATGACAGTGTGAATCAGACCACAAGCAGAAGTCCTTTTGAAATAGTGTATGGAATGCACCCAAGAGGTGTGTGTGAACTTAGAGACTTAGGAGCTATGGAGCATAGGAGTGGCCATGTTGAAGATTTCTCTCAGACCATGAAGGAGATTCAGGAGCAAGTGAAGAAGACAATTACAGAGGCTACTCACAAGTTGAAAGCTAAGGTGGATATGTCTAGGAAAGATCTACAATTTGCAGTAGGGGACTATGTCATGGTCCATCTCAACAAATCTAGGTTGCAGAAAGGAACATCAACCAAGTTGCAGATGAAGAGAGTGGGACCATGTAAGGTGTTATCCAAGTATGGAAATAATTCTTACAAGGTGGAGCTACCTGCAGACTTAGGAATTTCACCAGTGTTTAATGTGGCTGATTTGATCAGGTATAAAGGACCAGTCACTGAATTGGATCAGAAAGGTGTGGATGTCTTGAAGGATGTGAGTAACATAGCCTTACCTCCTAAAGACAAGCTGCAAGCAGAGAGGATCTTGGAATCAAGGGTGAAGAAGTCTACCCGGTATAAGGAATACATGGAACATCTCATCAAATGGAAGGACAAACCAGAATCTGAGGCTATATGGGTGGATGAAGCTCAGTTCAAGAGGTAGGGTATTGATTTATCTCTGATCTCTCCCCACAATCCTTAGTGTTTGGCTGAGGGGGAGAATGGTGCAGGAGCACCCAAAGGTTATCATAGGTTGTCTAGGACAACCTTGTCTAGGACAACCTAGGACAACTTAGTTCATTTGGATGTAAGCCTTAATGGAATTTTGGATTAGATGTTGATCATCTGATGAAGGTCATGTTGACCAATGATTAGGCCTAAGGTTTTTGCTAGTAAGGTTTTGACCTTTTAGGATTTTTAGGAAGTTGCTTTTCAATTTTTGCAAATAATGCTCAATTAGAGTTTCAAGCAGCCAAGAAGAGCCCATGGGAGCATAACTGATTGAGGGACCCTATTTATGGAATGCCTCGGCATTGGAGAGGGGTTGGAAAACATTTGTATTGCTTTGAAGTTTTGTGAATTCAAGGGAAAACAGTGTTTTGTGTGTTATTTTCTGATTTTTGCATTGAAGTTAGGTTTTAATGGCTTAATCATGGCACTGTAACTTGTGCAGATGTAGTGTAGTAGTTTTTCAAGTATTGTGTGCCAATAGTTAGTTCCTTTATTCAATTTCAAGCACTGTTTGTAAATAATTTTGATTCCACACTGTTGCTGGTCTGAACCAGGCAGTTTTGAGAAAATGGAGTGTTAGTACACTTTCCCACCGTACAAATTGTATGACCCTTTGGGAACAGTGACTAGAATCCATGGTTGTATATATTGTAGAGTTTAGGGCTTTAGAAAAGACAAGGTCTATGGTGGAAGTCTTGCCCTAGGTGAGCCAGGAAGAGTCCGGCTAGGGAAGACAAAAAGTGCAGAGCACTTGAGTTGCAGGGGTGTCTATTTCCAGACAAATCATAGGGTGGAGAGGGCAGGTAAGTGTCTTGCCTAGATACAACATGAAGAAGGAAGCTCCATCAATTCAATTGATGTAAGAAGAATTTAACAGTTTGAAAGAAGTCAAGAAAGGGATAAAAAGACCTAATTTTACCCATTTTCAAATTAGGGTGTTGTACGGACAGTGAAGACCTAAGACCTCAAAAATATTTGAGAGGTGGGAAAATGAACCAGGAATCCCAAGAAAATATTGGAATGTTCTTTAGAAATATTTGAGAACAAACCTATTTTCTTGGAGAAAGAGGCCTAATTGGGGCTCCTAGGGCTAGTAGCCTTTTTTAGGTCTAAGAGAGGGTTTGGTGAAAGCGACCTGCAAATGGAGCTAGGTGGACCCCTAATACCTTTAATGGGATGGATTGATTATGTGAGAAGCACCTCCACACCCTTGCAAAGCTAAATTTAATATTTGGGGGTTTTGTAGCCTTTAGGGTTGATTAAGGGCTAAGTGTAGAGTTGCAAGTTTGTACCAAAATGGATTTGGTAGAAAGATTTATGTTGGTAGTTGGGGTTGGCAAGGAAAAACTAGGGGATCCTAAGTAAATAAAGGTACTATAGGTTGAAGTGGTGGAGAGAGACACCATAGAAGTCTTCTAACAAGACTTAGAGCATGAAACTGTGATTGTTTCAACCAACCTCCCTATCAGCTAACCAACTTGTTTTCCCACTGACTTAGACCTGATACTTTGACGTTTGAGTTTTCACTCCCAATTTGCTAAACTTGTTTTTTATTTTTTCACCAAAGGTTGGGGGTGACGGTCATTTATTATGAGCAAATGTTTATTTCGGGTGATTGTGAAATGGGATGGATGATTTTTTTTTGGGTTTTTTTAATGTTTTTGGTCTTTTTGAATTATTTTGAGGTTGTTTTGGGGATTTTTGAGATGTTTTGCAAATGTTTTGATTTTCATAATTTCTAATGTTTTTGGTGTTTTCTAAGATTTTTACCAAGAACCTAACCTAAAGACCTATCCTAGGGGCCTCGGGGGCTGATCAAATATTAGCCTTGCCTACGTTATACACGTAGAGACCACGTAGTTCAACTGACACAAGCTCATTTATTGATGAGATATGAACAAATGGATTTCCAGTTTATTATGACAAACTCCAAAAGTACTGACCTAATGTGTCTCAGGGGCACATCGATGATGGCCTTGCCTACGTTCAGAGCTCAAAGACTCGTAGTTCGACAAGACGACTTGTCCATTGACTTTTTCTAACCTTGGACTTTTTTTTTTGGATTTTTTGACATGTTTTAGATGTTTTTGCATTTTTTGATTTTAAGGAATATTTCAAAAATATACATGAATCGATCTAATGCAGACATGAGAATATGCCCCAAGCATAGTGTGATAGACTACTTTGATATAGGCAGGACAAATAGACCTTAGGAATGTGCCAAGTAGTACTAGGAGGGATCATGATACAAACATAGGATCAAGCTATGATGCGGATGTGGATGGGTGTCAGAAGGATCAATGGAATGCGATGGATGAATGATGTAGAACAAGCCGTAGAGATCATGGTGGATGAAAAGTGCTTATTTACACTAGGCGCCTATTTTCCAAGTTTTCACCGAGGTACTTGCCCAAAGTGCCATCGAAGTGGTTTTCACTAGAGGATGATCTTTTTTCTTTACTGTTTTCAATCCTTTTTCTAATTTTTTTGGATTTTTATATTTTTATATTTTTTGATTTATACCTAGCAAGTTTAGACATGATTTTTTTTGAGATGGGAGCTATTGATGGGCTCCTATAGAGGCTCACCTTCAAGTGTAGATAGTTGATATACCCCTAATTTGTAGCTTGTTTTGATGATGAAGGGTCCCAACCAATTGGGTTCGAACTTTCCCTTGTTGTTTGGATTTGGTACATTTTTTTGATTCTCCTTCAATACAAGCTCTCCAAATTGAAAGGTCCAACTCCTGATCTTCTTGTTGTAGCTTCTTTTGAGATGGTTTTGATAGAATTGTAGGTGATTCAAGGCATCAATGTGTCACTCATCCAATAGTTCCAACTCGTTCAATCCTGACACCCGATATTCGTCATTTGTAATGAGATTTTGCAATGATATTCTTAAGGATGGGAGATCGATCTCAATGGGAATGATGGATTTTAATTTGTAGACCAAGGAGAATTGGGTTGCACTATTAGGCGTGTGGATAATCATTCAATAGGCCCATAAGGCAAGATTTAGCTAGAGGTGTTAGTCGCGACTAGCTTCATTGACTATTTTCTTTACTATTTTCAAGATGGTTTTATTGGTAGGCTTAGCTTGGCCATTACCTTGGGGGTAAGAGGGGGTGGTGAAGCAATGTTGGATATTGAATTTTTGGCATAGCTCTTAAACACCCTGGTTCTTGAAAAGTGTCCCATTATCTAAGATAAGGGCTTATAGAACACCAAAGCAGCAAATGAGGTAGTTCAAGATGAATTTGGAGATCTGCTTCCCTGTGATGTAGGTCATTGGGATGGCCTCTACCCACTTTGTAAAGTACTTTGTTGCGATGATAATGAACTTCTGTCCATTAGATGAAGAGGGAGTGATTTTTCCAATGAGATCGAGCCCCCATTGTGAAAAGGGCCAAGGTGTTATAATTGGTTGAAGCTCCTGATTTGGTGCATGGTTAAGGTCCCCATGCTATTGACATTGTAAAAAATTTCATAAATAGTCATGAGCTTCCTTCTCCATTGTAGGCCAAGTACCCAGTCCTTAGCAGTTTCTTAGCCAAGTTCATACCACTTGAATGTGATCCACAAATGTTGTCGTGTACCTCGGTTAAAGCAATCAAAGCTTCATCAAGGTTAAGGGCTTGCAACAAGGTTCCTTCAATACTCCTATGGTATAGGGTGTCTCCTGAGATAAGAAAGTAGGATGACCTCTTGACAAATGTTCTTTTAAGGTTCGAGGTGATATCGGCAGGGAGGACTCCTATTTTCAAGTAGGTATAAATGTCATGATACCAAGGGTCACCGAGACCAATGATTTCACACACGAATTCAGAATCTAGTACCTCAAAAGCCGGTATGAGAAGCTGCTCTACCAGAAATTCATGCTTAGGAACATTGCGTGGGATATCTAGTAGTGATCCAATTGTTGCCATAACATCTACTGCTATGTTGTTTGTTCTTGGTATTTGTTCAAAGGTGATGTCAATGAAGAATTTTTTCGGGCTTTCCACCAGTTTCTTGGATGGAGTCAATTTGTCATCTTTCGTTTGGTATTCATCATTGACCTGGTTGATGATAAGCTATGAGTCTCCATAGACCTTGAGTGCCATGATTTGCCATTGTACTACAATTTCGAGTCCTATAACAAGTGCCTCATATTCTATAATGTTATTTGTGCAAGGAAAAGACAACTTGTATGACTTTGGTATGCAATCTCCTTATGGTGTAATGAAGAAGAGTCCAGCTCCTAACCCATGCTATGTGTAGGATCCATCAAAATACACTTTCCAGTGATCTGTCACACTTAGGTTAAAGATTGACTCATCGGAAAATTCTTATACCAATGGGTTCTCTAAATACATCGGTGCTTCTGCCAGCTAATCTGCAATTACTTGTCCTTTAATGGCCTTTTGTTCTACATACTCAATGTCGTGTTCTATCAATATCATGACCCATTTAGTTGTTCGTCTTGTGAGTGTTGCTTTAGAAAGTAGATATTTGAGAGGATCTATCTTGGCAATGAGTTTTATTTGATGTGCCAACATATAGTGTCTAAATTTCTATGCGGCGAACACTACTGCTAGGAAAGCCTTCTCAATGGATGTATAATTCAATTCATGTCCTACCATGGTTCTACTGATGTAGTAAATAGCTCTCTATTTCTTGTTTTCATCATGTTGTGCTAAGAGAGCACCAAGGGCTATTGTTGTTGCCGATATATACAGGATCAATGGCTTGTTCATAATTAGTGGTGTGAGCAAGTACTCCTTGATTTTATTGAACACTTGATCACATTTCTCATCCCATTTGTATGCTACCCCCTTATGGAGTAGATGAGAATATGGGATAGCCTTATTTTCTAACTGTGTTATAAACTGACGAATGGATTGGAGCCTTCCCCGCAAACCCCTTAACTGCTTCAATGTTCTTGGTGCCTCCATCTCGAGAGTTGATTTGACTTTGGCAGGGTCTATCTCAATTCCACTTATAGATATAATGTACCCTAGTAGCTTGCCTGATTGTACACCGAAGACACACTTTTTTGGATTGAGCCTAACCTTGTATTCTTCTAGCTTGTTGAAAATGGAGCTTAGTGTCGCTATGTGATCCCGATGCTTCTTTGATTTGGCCAATATGTCATCCACATAGTCTTCCACAATTTTGTGAATCATGTCACAAAAGATTAGTTCCATAGCTCTTTGGTAGGTAGTTCCTATGTTTTTCAACCCAAATGGCATCATGTTCCAACAATAAGTCCCCCATGGATAAGTGAAAGTTGTCTTGTGTTGGTCATCCTTAGCTATCATGATCTTATTGTACCCTAAAAATCTATCCATTAATGATAGCATTTCATGTCCTGCTATCATATCCAAAATCATGTCTATATTTGGAAGAGGGAAGCCATCTTTAGGACATGCTTTGCTTAGGTCTCTGAAGTCAGTGCAAATACGGATGCCCCCAATGGGTTTAGAGATAGGTACAAGGTTTGAAACCCATTCTGGATAATCAATTGGTCGTATGAAGCCAACATCAAGGAGCTTCTGTAATTCAAGTTTGACTAGTAATGCTATTTGTGGATGCATCTTTCTCAACTTTTGTCTTACTGGTTTTGCTTTTGGATAGACGGTTAGATGGTGAACCAAAAATTTTGGATCAAGACCAAGCATGTCGGCATAGGTCCATGAAAATTTTACCTTCCTCTCTCTTAGAAATGCAACTAAAAGTTCTTGTTCTTTTGTCAAGAGTGATTATGCATAGAAGGTGATATGTGGTGCCTCCTCGGTCCCTAGATTGACTGATTTACATTTCTCTGTCAAGACTACTGACTTTTCCTGATGAATAACACTAAGGGGAAGATTTAATTCCTCATCCTTTGGCACCTCAGAGAGGTTTTCACCATTGGATAAGTCCTTTGTTTTTACTATTTTTGGGTTAGAAAGTGCCACAGTGTGGTTTTCACTTAAAGATCTAGATAATACTCTTAAATTTTCAATTTTGTGACTGAAGGATTCAATTGTTTCCCCATAGTAGGCATGTGTGTCTAGCTCAATGTCGAACCCAACTTTATGATCTCCACATGGTATTATATCCTACAGTCCCATGAATTCTGAGAGCTTCATCATTTTCGAATGTGTCTAAGATCGGTGGTCCTCGTTGGTCATAATCGATGAGTTGGGGATAGACTAGTTTTGGCTCATTGGTTTGGCTGCTTGGTTCAAAAGATAGGGTACTAATCATGAAAAGGGAGGAATCCTCGAATAAAATGGGTAGGTCGGTTATGGGGTCCTCTTCACATACATCGGTTATGACAAAGGTAAATTTATTTGAAGGTAAACCTGTGAATACCAGTAACTGAAGAGGAGCATTGACTTTTTTAACCGGGGAACCTTTGCCATATATGGTTATCTTCAGAGGAGTGCATCCAAGGCCAAGATTCTTTATTCGCTTCTTAGGAATGATGGATTCTAGTAGGTCGTTATCATTTTTTCCAAGCTTTTCACTTTTGTTATAGCCCCATCCTCGCATTAACTACAGTCCTTTGTTGTCATTGTCCATGGGAAGATCAGGTACGGGCCTTTCATCTTGATACAATAAGCTTGATATATCTCTTTCATCTACCACTTCCTGACTTAGATCCCCCCACCTTTTGAATCTGGAGGGGTCTTCTTTGAAGGTTTGAGTTAATGTGTTAATCGGTTGGGGTTGCCCATGAGACCTAGGAGATTGAGGAAAATCTCCTATTACAAAGGCACTGTTTTTTATTTTGTAGTCCCTACACCCATTATCTTGGATAATGACTTTAATGTCAGAGATGTTCGGAATGGAGGGTGTCTTTGTCTTAGAAGTGGAGGCAAGGGTGGATGGGTCTATATATGGAGATGTGGGTCCCTCATCATTCTTTGGTACTTGAGGGATCTTGTAGTACTTGGCCTCCAGATTCTTGCAATAATAAAATGGTTGAGGATCTCCATGGATTGTGACCTCTTTATTTTGATAGGGAAATTTCACACATTGATGGAAGGTGGATGCGACAACTTGCATCCCATGGATCCATGGGTGCCCAAGGAGGATATTGTAAGGTAATTCAAGATCAATAACTTGGCATGTAGTTTCCATGATTGTTGGCCCTACTTGAATAGGGAGTTTAATGGTGCCTTGAGACACATGTTCTTGATCATCATATGCCCTAATAGTGATACCTTTACCTTTCTCAATGACATCTTCAGAGAACCCTAGATTATTTATTAGCTTAAGAGTACAAATATTTAGACCTGCACCTCCATCCACCAAGATTCTTTTAACTTTATTCTTATGGACTAGGACTTCGAGATGGAGTGCGCGGTTATGAGATGGTTACATTGGGAAGTCTTGATCAGAAAATGTTAGGAGATGTGGCATGCTAATATGTCTGACCATAGCTTGGAACTGGTCTACATCAAGATCCGTGGGGATGGTGGATGAAGCCAATGCCTTTTCTAGGATTTCCCTATATGTTGGTGAGACTTTTAGTAATTCCATGATGGATATTTAGGCAGGGGTCCTTTTCAATTGATCCAAGATATTATAACCATTAGGTACTAACTTTGAATTGGTGGTTGGGATTGTCCTACAATGGTAATTCTACCACCATGTGTGGTGACTCCATAGTCGGCTTTGGATCCTGTGATATTGAAAATGGTAACTCACTCATCTAAGGGTGCAACAACATCTAAAGATGCAACCACATGGTCATAAACATGGTTCACATTATTATACTTTGCCTTACCATTATTACTTCCCTTATTGTGATCTAGCATCAGATTCGTGTATATTTTGAGATCTTCGTTTCCTGCAAGTTGTTCAATGTTTATGGACCTGTCATCAATGAGATCTTGGATCAAATTTTTCAGTCACATGCAATTAGCTATTGTGTGTCCTTTAATTTTATGAAAATCTAAAAGGTGATTTTTGTTATACCATGGTGGTTTAACTTGAGGCTCTTGATAATTTTCATAAACGTGGATTTTAATGAGATTCTCCTATACCAATTTTTTCATGACAGATTCAATTGATTCCCCAAGTGGTGTGTATTTTCGTTTGGGGGGATACTTGTTCCTTGGGGGTGGTCCCCCTTGATTATTCAGGTTATTAACCGCTTGATTGCTGGGTTGTTGTGATGATGTGTTGGCTTGTGTGTTATTTCAGTTGTTGACTTGCAGTTGTTCATATGTTTGTGTGTTTTGCCTTGGGGCACTGATAATAACTTTGGCATCAACCACACCATCTTTAGTTATATTCTTGTTCTTTGCCCATGTGCGAGTTTTTTCATTGTAACTAGTTGATGGATGATTGTCTTGATAAGTAGGTGTACTCTCTTGTTCAATAAGGGATCTTTCAATGTTCAGGGCCTTGGGGATCAATTGGTCATATGTGGTGATGCATTGCATTTTCAAATGGAAGGACAAGGTTCCTTTGAGATTGGCGATGACAGTACAAATTTGTTGTTCTTCTGGCATAGTCCACTTGCTCCTGTTGGTCTTGGATCGCCATCATTGCAACAAGGACACAAATGTTTCCCCCTTGGCTTGTTTTAGAGCAGATAGTTCTTCTAGACTCATGTCCATGCCTATGTTGAATGAATAGTTCTCTATGAACAAGTCCACAATTTCTTGGAACTTTTTTATTTCAGGAGGAAGACGAGAGAACCATTCCATTGTTGGGCTAGCCAAACCTTGAGGGAAGAGCCACATTAGATATGAGTTGTCATATGCCATTTCCATACAGTGTACATGGAATTCCCTGATGTGATCTTCAGGATTTTCGATTCCACGATATTTGTCAAATTTTGATATCTCAAAGCCTTGTGGGAATGAAAGCATTACAATGCTTATGTTGAAAGGATAAGGGCACAAATTCCCTTATTTTTTCTTTTTTTTTCCCGATTGTAGGTCTAACATTTATTGTGAGAGCAACTTGATTTGTGCAGACACATCATTTTGTGGATCGAGTGGTGGGATGAATGTGGTTTGGGGTGGTTTGACTATTTGAGTTATGGGTGGGTTGTTTTGTGTGTTCGTGGGAGGTTGTTGCAAGATTTTTTGTGAGATCAACTCTTGTTGGTATGCCTACAATTGTTGTTGTGCCAACAACGCTTTTTGTTGGTCTTGTCGTTGTTGTGCCAAGAATGCTTCTTGTTGCTGTTGTTGTGCCAACAATGCCTGTTGTTGGGCTTGTAACTGAGTTGCTTGTTGTGCTTGGTATTGTTGTAAAGCTTGTTGTTGTAACAAAGCTTGCACTTGAGCTTGCTAAGCTTGATATTGAGCTTGTGCCTGAGCTTGAGCTAGTTGGGAAGCTTGGGCAACTTGTGTGACTTGTGTTGCTTACACAACTTCTTGTTGTTGCAATAAAGCTTGAGCTTGCGCTTGGGAAACTTGTTGTGTGGCTTGTTGTAACTATGCTTGTTGAGCAACTTGTTGTGTAGCTTAAGTGGCTTGTTGAGCTTGAAATTGTTGGAATGCTTTCTGATAGGCTTTTTGGGTAGCTTGCAGTGTGATACTGTATTGATTTGCCATGTTTGGTTTCAGTGGTGGAGGTGGAGGATTCAGAATGGTGTGAGATGTCGTAATGAGAGTTTGTTGAGGTGTCATTTGGGTGATGATAGGGGGCTGTGTGGTAGATGGTGTGGTTGATATGCTTGGTCCTTGGGAGACCACATTTATAGATGGTGCGATGATTGATTGTGTTGTTTGGATTGGTGCCACCTAGTGTTGTGATAACAGTGGCATGCTCGAAGGACTTAGTATGTTGATTTGATTCACAATTGGAGGATTTTTTTGATTTGGTTGATTGAGGATTGGTAAAGGGGGTTTCCCTAAACCGAGGATTGGTGTGGATGTCAATGGTAGAGGGGAAAATGGTGGGAAGATGGGTGGTGTGTTTTCTTGAGAAAGTGATGATGAGGGATCAAAGATTCCACCCTTTTCAAATAGTCCCCCTTGTCCTTGTGAAGTCATGGGGAGAGAGACTTGTGTGTTAGGGGAATATGTTAGTGATGTAACGAAAGTGGATGGATTGTTGGTGTCATGAAAGATGAGTGGAACATATGGATGTTTTGGGTTTTCAGGAATGGTATTTGGTTGGACCAAGATGGTATTTGTATCTAAGTATTGGTTATTTGCAAGGGGATGTGTTTGAAGAGAATGAAGCAATGAACTCCCCTTGGTAACCATGGGTTGACTTGGACCATGAGATGATGTTGGTTGTGGGATGGGTTGGATGATGTTTTGGAAGGAAGGTGTGAATGATATTAGTGGTATAATCCCAAGAGGTTTCTCCACAATACTGCTCACATCATAATCAGAAGGGGATTTAGCCCCTTCCTTTTCCAATTCTAACATGTATTGTGAAGGATTAAGTCTCATCATTGTGTTGAAATTTTTGTGATTTTCAGGATTTTGGACCATTTCCATGATTTCATCTTGAGTCATTCCTAGGACATTGTTGGTAATATCCTCCACTTGACAACCTCCCTCTTGAAGATCTTGTGGTAGTTGAGGAAGGTTGAGTGGGGGATTGCTAGATCCGATGGGGTTGATTTCAGGTGTAGTTTGACTCAAGTCACTTGAAGTGGATGTTTCTTTGTTTGTTTCCATGTTCTTCTTGTGTTGAGATCTAGTTTGGACCATAAAATAAGGATCAAATTTCAGGAATATGGGAGGTAAACCTCTAACTCCTTAGGTTGGTCTAAACTTTAGGTACAAAAAAGAAAATCTAAGATATTAAGGATCAAAGGATGGTGATGAAATAATGAAAGATGAGTGATTGTGAATGATTGAACTCTTATGAAACCTTGGAGGGATACTAGACTTTAGGACTTTTGGATTTTTGATTTTGGGTTTGATTTGGATTTGACTTGGATTTGATTTGGATTTGATAATGAACTTATAAACTCCAAGATGTTAGATGTTATCTTGGAATAAACTTGTTCACAAGGTGATACTTTAACTAAGTGTATGAAGAAGGATGCATCCACACACACTTAGTCAAACAAGATGATTTTGATTTGGATTTGCCAAAATTCTAGTATGAAGGATTTTTCCAAGATTCTAAGAGTTATTTGTGAGATGGGATTTGATCATTGTTTGGGGATGGATGAAAGTGTTGATTTTGATCCTAAGTGAACTTAGAGAAACTTTTGTTTACGAGACCTAGGTATTGAAGAACATGTTATACTTCCAAGAACTTGTCAACCCTACAAAGTGAGATACTCAAAACATTGGAAGAGAGTTGGATTTTGACAATAATAAAATGAGTACAAGTTTGTGTTGTCCTTTGATGCATGTTTGTAAAATTTATAGAGCAACCTATCTCTAACTTGATAAAGCATAGACTAACATTTCTTGAGATTGCTTGGACTAAGACGTTTGTGACAGTTGATGGTCTTTGGTTTGGGGATTTTGATCTTGTGGGAAATCATTTGAGAAAACACATGTGTGGGGTTCAATTTGTCTTTTATCTTTGCTTAATGGATTCTTTTTTTACCACAAACACTTTCTTGCTTAGCTTTTCAAACTGAATGTTTATGTTTCAATTTCCTTTTCATCCCCCAAGGTCCATTATGTGGAAATCAAGGAAAGCAAGGCAATAGTTCCCTAATGTTGACTTTAGAGAGAGCAAATTGAGATATAGGCCCAAATATTTAGAAGCCTCTAAGGATAAATACATGGGGATAAGCAGTAATACTTGGAATTTTCAAAGGTATTTGCCTCTTCTAAAGGGTTTGAAATTTGATGACCTTGTTAAATGTTTGTTTTCAAGATTTTGGATCCAAGTAATGTGTTTAATTGACTCAAATATTGCACAACCCTAGGATGGAAAAGAAACTATTTGTTCAATTCCCACTTGGATTTCTCCAGCTGTGCTTATTCAGAGCGGATGATTAGAAGCTTGACCACATTGGCTCCCCTCCATGACACTCACTTCTATGGGTCATTCAAGCTTCAATTTCTCATGAATCTCCCATGATGAACTTTTCATTTCTACAAAGAACCACAAGTATTTGGGACAGCTCCAGAGGTCTGACCTCCTAACGCCAACAAATATTGGGATTTTGGATTCTAAACAAAGGTTCATAATAAGGACATTCAGTTTAGGGGGTGCAATGATAAATTTTTTGAGAGAGATCTCCCAACCCTTAGAACAAGGGATTTACGCATCATAAAGATACTGGGGGAGAGTTATCATTGACCACTTCCCATTGTTTACGATTTTCATCATAACCACAAATTTATATAGCGGTTTGGAAGAACTTGGATTATGCTAGTTATCGCTTGGGTTGTTCCCTTGGGGTGAGTACTTTTTCCCACCAAGGAAGACCCTCTAAAGGTAAACAAAAAGCAAGTACATATGTAGTTTGATCAATCTTTGTTTGTGTGAACAAAGAGAGAACACACGCAATGTCTTTTCTCACACTAGTAAGATTTGTTCAATTTTAAAAACCCAAATTTGAAACGTGGAGGCAATCCTTTAGACAACCTAATATCACTAAAATGATTTTGATTCTAAAGATCGTCATGAAGCGCGAGAGAAGTGCATACACATTTGAATGGTATTAGTTTGTAGAGAAGATTACAAAATAGAACAAGCACGAATTATTTTTAGTCCTCAAAAGCAATAAATGAATTCTTTTTATAGCACCAAATTTGAGTGTGAAGTTGATTATTCAATTTTTAAGACCCAACATCAAATCTAGTGAGTTTCTAATGTTCTTTTTAACCCTTTGTGTGTTCTTTTTAAAGCCTAAACAAAATGTATTTGAGTCACTAAAAGATAGCAAGATTTCCAAATATTGGGTTATAGGTATCCCCAAAGTGTTAAAAACTTGTTACAATAGTGTCATGAGAAGCCTTCTCCTTGTTTCCTCTTCTTCTTTGTCACCTAACCTGCAAAAGTTGACAGCCTACAAACAACAGAGCCACAAAATAGGTCAATGGTCCAAAGAGATAACAAACATAAAGCACCTTCTAAAATAAATTTGAAATTTGATTTTTACCCTAACCCAACGTCGTTATCCGCACATGCGTCGCTATTTTCTCCAGTGTTGCTCTTTGGAGTTTGATCGATCCAGCCCCAGGAAAATCACTACAACATCGCCCTTTGGATAGAAAAGCAATGTTGCTATATAGCGACACTGAAGCGATCGTGTCGTTGTTTATCTTTTCAAAGTATAATATCAAATAAATTACTAATGAAACACTATTCTAAATGCTCAAACCAGCATCCCATAGGGGGATTTGTGCTTCTTTGATATGAAAAGAAGCCCTTTCCCAATCCCTTGATAAGCTCTTGGATGAAATGTATGCTTCTTGATGCAAAATTCCAATAACCTAGCTATGAATGATGAATTGTATGCCTAACTTGTGGATGATATTGTGGATAATAAAATTGCATGAAATTATCGATCCCCTTTCAATAGAGAAGGCATCTATTTATAAGGAAGAAGGATTGAAAAAAATGAAGAATGGGGAGAATGTGGGATTAAAGATTGGACCAATGGCATTGTGCCACTTGCCAACATGCTAACAAATCTTGAAGGAGATGTGCTCACACATGTGTGAGCACATCTGGGTAGATGGAATGTGTAAGAGGAATGAATGCCAAGAGGTGGCTTGTGAAAGAGATGTAAGAGCCCTTAATGCAAAGGTGGCTCAAAAAAAAGGACATGTAAGAGCCTTTAATGCCAAGGTGGCTCATAAAGAGGACAAAAGTCCTTCGGGAGGGAAAAGTCAAGTGGGGTGGAATATTCAAAGAATATGCCATTTTTGAATGAAAATAGGGTAATTTAGTAAATCAAATAAATTTATTTGCATGTGCAACTTGGTTAATTGACCAAGGTTGACTTACCCTAGGGTGCAGTTAAAAGTTAGAGGAATGGGGGATTAGTGTTAGGAGTTAATAAATCTAGGATTAATTAACTTAGGTGAAATGAGTTGATTTATGACATTTGATTTAAACATCTGGGTTTATTTAAATTAAATGAGAGGATGTTAGAAATTTTAGGATTTTAATTAAATAAATTGATTTATTTAATTAAAGGAAGAACATTAGGATTTTAATTAAATAAATTGGTTTATTTAAGTCAAGGAGGAACATTAGGATTTTAATTAAATAATTTGGTTTATTTAATTAAAGGAAGAACATTAGGATTTTAATTAAATAAATTGGTTTATTTAATTAAAGGAAGATGATGGAATAATCTGATAAAGGGTATTATCTGATTAAAGTAGGAAATTTGATGAATTTAATTAATTAAATAAAGATTATTCAATTAATTGGTTAGTGTGGAAGTGATTAAGGAAGAATCGATGTTAGTTAATCAGAATCAAGTGCATGATGTCGATCAGGATATTTTGAGTGTCTACACTTATATTCTATAATTGAAATATGATTGGCAAATGATTGAAGAAGATTTCTTGGTAGGTTTTGACATGAAAAATGCAATTTTGTGTTAATTTTTTAGTTGGATTTTTCCAAGAATGATGCTCATGTGTTTTTTATATGCTTGCAAAGGGTAGTTTCCAATTCTCTAGACATAAACTCTTTCACATGAAGACATAACTCCTCTCTTTAGACTTCAAATTTTGTATTATGAAGACATTCTACTTGAACTTTAGAGAAGTAGAGTTTAATTCATGTCAAAAATAGTTCATGTGTGTCCTATATCATTCTTCCTAACTAATTTTGTAACAAAGAAAAAGGGAACCCTAAGTTTAATGTCTAAACCTAGGATTAATTTTGCTCATTTTTCAAGGGTATATTAGGATGCAAATCAATAAGGTGGTTAGATTAACTTTAAATCATGAAGGTGAGTCAATCAGACCTGGATTTGATCCTTTAAAGCCTTTGAAATAGATTGGAATTCATTTTCCTTGATTAACCTAATTAAACTATGTGCCCTAATATGAAAATTGCAAGATTTCGACAATTGACAAACTATAACAGAGACTTTTAGGTAGATCTAGGGAGGGTAGAGTGCTTTACTTGTCCTGAAAATTTGATGTTTGTCAAAATATGAGGACAAAGTTGCCCAACGGGGTTTGAGTCTTTATATGCCTTTTTTGAACTGAAAACTTGAACATGTATCTCTCTATTTGCTCCTCGATGCTAGCCCTACAAACTTTCATCTTCGGATCTAAACCTGTAACAAATCTACAAAAGAGATGGGGGTGGCTATATAAGGTTTTACCTTAGTCAAACCCTTTTTTTGGTATTTCTACCTCCACAATAGCTAATAAAATTAATTGATAAAAGTATACGTGCCCTAACCTTAAGTGCATCTAAGGTTATCATGAGCTAAAAAAGCATAAAACCCTACTCAATTGCATTAGAGAAGGATTCCTATATGAAAATGACAAGATCTACCTAAGAGGAAGTCAAAACACTCTTAGGAAATCAGAAACATAATGATACCTTACTTTAGATTGCAAATAGAATGAAGCTTGAAGATGAGAAAACTTAGGAAATAAGTCATTAGGTTGAATTAGATTGCCAAATGCATATCTCAAACCTAGAATCCATCATGCTCTTCTATTGGCATCAATCTTCAATCATGAAATAAGACTTGATCAAATCTGCAAATAAGCTTGAAAACCTACAAATTCAAATATGTATGATGGAATGTAATGATCTTTTGCTTCTCCAAGATTTTAATTCTTGCTTTCTAGTTTCAAATGGTGGAAAGGCTAGGTATTTAAAGGCATTTTAACTTTTCAAAAATTAGATCTCGACAACTGATATTTGCAATTTAAATTTTGAATGTTAAAATGTTGACATCGACATATTCAAATTTGGATCTCGAAAAAATAGGGGGACTCAAATACTCGAGAGTGTCCCGGCCTTGGCCCTATTTTCTAGAAAATAGGGTGTTGAGGACAAAACATTAATTGAATGGCTTTGTTATATGCTTGTAATTTGTCAGAAAATGATAAAATAGGCCTTAAAATGCATACTTTGGGAGATTAGAGCCTAATTAAAAGGTGTTAAAAATGCATAAATTCAAGGGTCACTAAAGTAGGTCTAAACTAAGCATGAAATTGTACTATCACCTACAAGGCACTACATTTAGCCCCCACTTTAGCGGCCATATGACACTACATGCATATTCAATTTAAAGTACTGGAAGTAAATCACGTTGTATAAAAGGATACTCATAAGGACATTATGAATCATTCATCAATGGAAGAATGAAGCCCCTAGTGTATTCATCTACAAAAACAAAATGTTAGGAACTGCATCTCGCAACACCAATTGTTAGATATTCAAAAATCATCTTGTACTTGCAAACAAACATGTTAGCTTCTAAGGAGAACTAGATTTGAGGGTAGATGTATGCCACCTGATTCTGCTTGCTTTATGGAGGTGGAATCAGGGTAGCAATCTAACCATGCCAAATTTCTAAGCTTGGTGATGGAAATTCTTGTGATAGGGTCATGAAAACACAACATCAACTGTCAACAAATATTAGATATGATAAGGGACAAAAATATGCTTCTAACGCAATAGATAACATCAAAATTAGAGTTCACTAGCCCCCACTATGGTGAATTGAATGAGATATGCTTGTATTAAATTTTACTATATGTTAGAGCAAAATCACCTTTTTGACCATCATTTTCACTTTTATTGTTTGAAGGCTTAGAGAGAGACATCATTGCCTTGAGGAACGAGGATGCCAAGCCAATGATTGTACCAGCCCCCAAGACTCAAGATCTTGTGAGTAGACGTTGCATAAGGTGCAATGGCACCAACAGTGAGTTGCCTGTTCCTTTTCCTTGTAATTTATTTTATTGTTTTATGTTATTTTAATGCTTTTTTTTTCGAAATTCATGGCATCCCTGTCCAAACTGGTCAATAATGTCCACTTCGAGCATCCCTATCCCAAAATGGTACCCTTGTCCTAGGATGGCACCTATGTCCCAGAATGGCACCTCTATCTTGATTCAAAATTGTTATGACCTTAGTTGCTTGATTATTGGGTTTGTTGTGTAACTAATGATTCTCTTTGTTTCTTACAAGTCCCACCACATGCTTGACAACATTTAGGAGGACAATTTTTCTCATTTATTTGAGAGTAAGTCACACAACTCTCATAGGAGGAGGAGAAAATTTTGTATACCACTAGACTATACTAGATATATCTTATGTCACCCATGAGATATCATGATGCTATGTTGATGGCACTCATTGAGTGGTGGAACATAGGCACTTCCACCTTTCATCTCTCAAAATGGGGGAGATGATAGTTACACTTGAGGATATATATTAGATCTTCAAGTTACTCGTGCGAGGTTGGACTGTCCACTTTGATGAGATCCGGACCCCTTGGGAGATTAGGAGGGATATACACTACTGAACCGATTGCCACATAGATTTTTATTCTAGGGGTCGTATCTAGCTTAAGTGGCTTATGCACTCTACTGTACCACTGATTCAACCGATCATGTGCATTACCGTTGCCTTATCCCTAACACTAGATGGATGAGGCACACACCTTGATGGGTGCCTAGTTCAAATGACACATGCGATGGAGGAGCATCAAACAGTGTATGCCTAGGGAGAGCATGTTAGCACACTTGTATTATGATCTTGGTGCTTTGTCTATTGAGAGAATCACAACATTATACTCTATACTCTACTTCAGGTGTGGGCCTTTGAGCACATCACATGTACTAGACCTATTGGATTCCCCACAACAACCCCTTATAGCTATTTGTGAGTCTTTTGTTACACATTTAGGTGATCCTGGTAGTGCGGAGATCTCTATTGTACTAGAGAGTCAAATTTGATTATCTAAAGGATGATGACATTGTATGGAGAAAATATAGTACTCTACAACAATGGCCAAGTCTGATGTAATAGCTATCCATGATGCAACAAAATAGGTTAGTGGTTGAGTGAGATGACGTCATTATGCCATTTTACTATGATCATTTGATGAGACTGTTTGGTCAGATCCAAACATAACCTAGCTCACAACCTACATATTTGAGATCTGCACGTAGTGGCAGTAGGCCACAGGACGTTCATCATCCCACACTCGCATACATCACCTATAGTGACTTGGAGGATGAGGAGCAAGATGCATGTCCAACATTTGACGAGGGTGATGTTGGCATGATAGTTGCATATGATAGGTGGTGGACATCATGACCTATTCACATCTTCCCTAACGATCATTTGATAGGTGATCTCAAGCCTTGACCACATCAGCGAGGGGATGCCACAAAGAGAGAGGATAAGGATGTAGATGGAGATACGATAGATTATGATGATGATGGTGTAGTAGATGATTTGGAGGAGGATTAACAATCGATAGGAGAGGATCCTGAGGAGCCAACAGAGGTTAGTGATGCCCCTGAGGAGAGACCTACATCTCGTCCTTGTGCCACATGAGCACATCCTATGACCATAGAGGGAATCTAGTCCCATGAGCATGAAGGGAGCAACCATGTAGCTCCTACCACACCACCAGCCCATCACGAGAGTCCCGATACAATTACTATAGTGTCTTATCAAGATCTTGATTGGTGATTTGTTGATCCAAGTGATGTGATATTTTATTTATCTCTTTGACATATATTTAGCTTATTTATGTTTATGTATGATATCCTATTCTATCTTATTTCATGTTTTCTTTGTTATAGTTGGGACTCGAGATTGTCTCGACTTCTTTAGTCAAATCACCATAGATATGGTTCCATCTATGCCCCCACACTAGTCAATATGGGCTAAGCATAGGCCACCACCAAGTGCAAGGTGCCATACTAACTTGTTTAAGCCCCTACCATAATGGAGGACATATTATGATGATGCGATGAGGACTATTGATGAGGTTAGAGCTAAAAATGAGGAGGTATGAGCTAGAGAGGAGCAGGTGAGTGTTGCACATGAGGAGCTTAGAGTTGCACATGAGGAGCTTAGAGTTGCACATGAGGATCTTGGGGCCACTTGATTTCCTACCAATAGTGAGGCACATACCTCTTTATGGGAGGAACTTAGTAAGGTGTGAGTAGACAAAGATTAGATAGAGCAAGAGTGCATCGTAACACTCATACACAAGGCTACAATAGTAGGCCAATTATAGGGTCTACAAGAGCATATTAGCTCCAAGAGGCATTCTTGATCCACTGTCTCACGATGGGAACCAGCACCAGGCATCGAGGAGTCTGGTAGTCATAGACCTACTTTGATGTATTTTGTTATCACACACCACTTTGTGGTTACTATGATGTATATGAACTTTATGATATATATATGAGCATGTTTCTATTTCTATGAGTTATGTGTTCTTGTATTTTGTTCTAAATTAGATGTCAATGTGATTTATTAAGCAATCTTGATGAGATTATTTAATACATGCTTCCATGATCTAATTACTATGTGATGAATGTGATCTAATTAAACACTCATGTCTTCTTAGATGCTATATTTTTGGTTAAGGGTAATCATGTTAAACTAGATGCTTTGATGATCTAATTTTTAAAATTAAATACATATAATGATCTAATTTAACATGAGACACATCATTGAATAATATGCATAAATAAGTAATAATCTAACTAAATGAAAAATTACTTATAATAATTCAATACACACAAAAATGCTTGTCAAGAATGAAGCAATGTACCATCCATCAACTTAAGCGTATATGCTCGAGACCCATAGTCTTCATCAATAATATAAGGTCCTAACCAATTTGGGCTAAATTTCCCTTTCTCCACTAGAGCAACATTGATGTTGTGTTGATTTTCATACAATACCAAATCCCCCTTTTTGAATGAATGAGGAATGAAATTATCATTATACTTACATTGCATGCTTTTGGAATAAGCTTGGATATGTTCAAGAGCATTTATACATTGCTCATCAAGCATTTCAAGCTATTGCAGTCATTGTTCTCTATAAGTGTTATCATTAATAAGGTCATTAAGAGAGATTATCAAAGAAGGAATTTATAAATCTTAAGGGCATTATTGCATCCACACCATAAACAAGATTATATGGTGTGTTTTCTGTAGACGTGCAAACACTTGTGTGGTAAGCCCATAACACATAAGAGAGTTGAATGTGCCAATCCTTGTTATGTTTGATAATCGTTTCGTGTAAGGTTTGTTCAATTGTTTTATTCATTGCTTCTACTTGGCCATTAGATTGTGTGTAATAAGGTGTACAAAAGCAATATTGAATGTGAAATCTTTCCAAAACTTCTTCACTTCCTTATTCTTAAATTATGTCTGATTATATGAAACTAAGGTTGAAGGAAGACCAAATCAAGTGATGATATTTTGTAAAATAAAATGACGGATTACATAAACAGTCATGGAATGAAAAAGGATTGCTTCTACCCATTTTGTGAAGTAATATGTGGTAGTGATTATAAACATATGTCTTGAAGAGGAAGGAGGAGAAATATTTCCAATAAGGTCCAGGCCCCACATCAAAAATGGCCAAATAGCCACTTGAGCACGAAGTTTGAAAGTAGGACCATGAATCAAATTGTTATGTTCTTGACATTCAGGACATTTCTTAACATGGTCAAAACAATATTGTTCCATATTGCACCAATAACATCCTATATGGATTAATTTTTGAACCAAATATCATCCTTCAAAATCCCCCCCGCAAGCACCCGCATGGGCTTCCTCAAGGGCCATAGGGATCTTAGATTGTTTAAGACACCTAAGGAGAAGACCATTAAATGACTGCCTTTGATTGCTTTTTGAGTAATAAAATTAAGGTCAAACTCAGTTAGCAACATAAAACACTTAGCTAAGCATCCTGAAAAATCTGTTTTAGTGAAGAGGTGCTTTAAAGGATCAAATTTTGTGGTGACATACACTTTTGTGTTTAACAAATAGTGCCACAATTTATTAATAGCAATCACAAGAGCTAAACACTGCTTTTTTATAGATGTATAATGAGTTTCATAATCAATCAATGTTTGAGTAATTTAATAAATAGGATGGTCCTTACCATTATCATTTTTTTGTGCCAATAGTGTAGTAAGAGCGTGTGTTGAAGCTAAAATATAGAGAATAATTTTTTTTGGTTGTAAGATAGGAGGATTAGCTAAGTATTGTTTCAAATTTTCAAAGGCTTTTTGACAATCCTCATTCCATCTAAATTTTTATTCTTTCTTAAGGAGTTGGGTGTGTCGCCAAAAAATGTATAGTTTGACATTTTTATGCTCACTTAAGTCTTTCTTATGGACTTTGGCTTGATTTTTCCTAGATTTAATGTTGTAATGTGGTCAACACATTCACATTAGGTCTTGGACCCTTGTGAATCATTAAGAATTCTAGGATGTCTTGTAAAAGTGTTGTGAAGTGTTATAACACACTTTCACACTTTTCTAGGACCCTTTTTTTATAATTCACCTAAATAACCACTTTTTATCACTTACCAAGTCTTATTTCAGATTGTTGTAAAGAGTTGTAACAAACTTTCACGCTTTTCTAGGCTTGTCATCACTAATTCAACCCTTTCTTATGTTTAAATGACCCCTTAATGCACTTTCCAACCCTACTTAAGTGTGTTTCAGAGAATAATCTCGTTAAACCTCATTAAATGCACTTTAATTCCTGACAGCCAGTAAAATTGCTCTAGTGGGACCAAGTCGCCACTTGGGGTGACTTAGTCCCACTGGGCATAAAAATCAAAATTATTTTAATTTTCTAGCAGGATTTTATTCTCTTAACCTTAAGGTCAGCCTGAGATGTGTTATTTTCAGGAAATTTCATAAAATCAAGTATAAATAAAGGGTTTTCCTCTCATTTTCACCCCCATTCATTCACTTAATCATTCAAGCAATTACCAAGCATTCTAAGCATTATCAAGCATTCATTGGAGCATCTACTTGCATATCTTTAGATTTCTACATCAAGGGTTTGGTGAGTTGTGACATTGCATGTTGTTCATTCACCATTCTCTCTTTATCTCATTTCATTTTCAATGGTTTGATTACCAAATTGGGGTTTGACCAAGGCAAACCCCTATTCTCTAACCCTTAACCCTTTTCCCCCTCTTTCCATGTGTGTTAAATGCAGGTCTTGTATGTAGATTTGTCAAAGAGGAAAGTGTTAAAAAGTGGTCAACAATCCATCAAAGTCATTCAAGTCAACAAACCCCTAATTGAAGCTTGGAGACCTCTTTCAACCCGTTTTCTGCAGTTTCAAAACCAAACACCTATTAGGAAGAGAAGTGTAGACCGAAAGCTACAGATTCCTGCCCTGAATTTCTCGAGATTCCCAGGTGGACTAAGTCACCATCTATGGTGAATTAGTCCCACTGCCAGGCCTGAAAAGTGATTTCTATGTTTCTAGATACCCTTTTGGTAGAAACCCATTCTAACAGAATCTCCCTGAAATAGGACTAAGTCGCCCAGCTTGGCATAAGTGTCCCAGTTGGCTTCAACAACAAAATCTACAGGATTCCAAAGCCTCTCTGCATCACATTTTAGTTTCTAGGTGCACCTCTCCAGTCTTATTTATTTTTGTTATTGTTTTCTTTCATTATTAGGTCATTTTGCATACATCATTGTGTTTTCAAACAAGTTGCATTTCTTAGGTTTTACCTTAATAATTCATTTCTTTTATCAGTTTATTGCATTTAGGCATATTGCATTCATTCTTTCATTAATTTTGAGTAGGGAAATTACACATTTTGGTCCATCTCTCTCCTTTTAGGTGAAAAACCCTAGAAGTGCAAGAGAACCTTGGATACCAAAATCGGTGTCCACATTGGGTAAAGTGAAGAGTCTGATCTTCCAATGATGTAAAAAAATGATGAATAACCTGAATCTTTCCTTGTAAGCTACACAATTATGAAATGTTCTTAAGAGGTGGCTTTTTTATTAGAGAATCAATCTTCTTTGTTTCCACCTCAATGCCTTTATGTGACACTATAAATCCCAATAGTTTTCCACTATCCATACCAAAGATGCACTTCTTCGATTTCAACCTCATGTTATACTTATGAATTATTTCAAAGATTTGATGGAGGATTTTGTCGTGGTCTTAACACATTATAGACAACCAAAATATCATCAACATAATTGTCCAAAATGTTATGTGTGAAATCATGGAATATTAGTGCCATAGCTCTTTGATATGTTGTTCTAGAATTTTTCAATCCAAAAGGCATAACAACCCAACAAAACGTTTCCCAAGGTGTAGTGAAAGTTATTTTATATTGATCTTGAGGGTTGATAAAAATTTGATTATACCCTGAAAAACCATCCATAAATGATAATAGGGCATGTCCCATAGTTGAATCCACTATCATGTCAATATTAAGAACGGGAAAAACATCCTTTAGAGATGCATTATTAAGATCACAAATATCCATACACATTCTAATATGATTATCAGGTTTTTCCATCACAACGATATTAGATATTGAAGGTGAATAATCAATAGGGCAGATGAAACCAACTTGTAAGATATTTTTAATATCAACCTTAACAAATAAAGCCACCTTAACATTAATCTTGTGTATCTTTTGTCTCATTGGTTTAGAATATTTTTCAAGGACAATGTTATGTGTGACTATCTTAGGGTCGATACCCGACATATCCGAATAATTCCAACCAAAGATTTTAGGAAATTCATGTAACAATGTTGTGTGATCTTCTTTTGCATCATCATTAAGAAATTTTCCTATTTGAGCCACCTTCTCTTCATTAGATGGGTTCATTGGTATGTCTATGGTGTCTCCTACGAGTAACATATTACGATTTGGAATATCAAGAATTGTTTGAGATTCATTACCACATAATTCATTTTCTTCCCCAAAGTATCCCTTAGCACTTAAACAATGTGAAAATCTACGATTATGACGATGATTAGGCAGGGTGTCATACACACCTAGAAAATTTGCTAGAGACTCGTCATTTTGAAAAGTATCTAATGACATATCCTTGCATGTGGTATCTATCATTTCAGGTTGCACCAATTTTAAGGTTGTCTCAAGGGAATCTTGTGTGATGACATTAACTTTAATGAAGGTCTTTTTGATGCTTTCATTATTTTGGAAGGACAATAACCAAGACCTCTTATTGTTTCTTGTGTGTTGAGATCTATGGGAACATGAATGCCTTGTTCTTTTGCACCACATCCTTTTCCATTATAGCCAAATTATTTCAAGAGTTGACAGCATCTCCCATAAATGGCTTCCACTTCTTTCGAGGAAGGTGGTTTTTCATAGTCTGTTTCATTATAGGTGGATGTATAACTTGCATTTTCTTCCTTGTTAGAGTTTGTGGAATCATATGTTTTTGATTCAGTGATAGATTGTGTTGATACCATTGGAACTTCTTTCTCTTTTTTGAATTTTTATTTTGCAATCTCATATTCCCCCATGAATGTAGGTGTAAAATCTAATGACCCCCAATCGTCATCCAACAACCTTGTTATCGATGAAAGACACAAGACTCTTTGTATTCAATTTATAAAGGCTCCACTTTAATAGTTGGTGTTAATGTTCTAAGAGGACTCTTAATTCCTATTTCAATTTGTAAACAATTTTTCAAATTTTGGATTAGCTTTTATCGTGTAAACCTTATTGTTGTAAGTGTATTTCATTAAACGATGAAGCATTGAAGGCACTCCCTTCATCTCATGAATACATGGTCTACTCAAGAGAAGGTTGTATGAAAGGTCATGGAGCATAACAGGGATGGGAGTTCTCAACACAACCTTACCAACCTTGACAGGCAATGTTATTACACGAAGTGATTGGTTGTCTTCCCACATTATCAAAACCACAAATAGACAAAGTATCTTGTTGAATTTTAGTCAAGTATCTACCCTAATTCTATCCAAAAGATTTACACTACAAACATTAAGCCCCAAACCATTGTCAATAAGGGTACATCTAATCCTAACCTTGTTAATAACATCCATTACCATCAAAGCCTCATTTTTTTTTCTATTTCTAACGAAGGCAATTCACTTTCATGAAAGACAATATCCACATTACTCAAATTCATACCCTCAATTAAGGTTGCTACATTGTTTGGTTGTACACTAAGAGGGACCAAAACTTTTTATAAAGCATTTTGAAGCATGCCATGGTAAATAGGCTATGTTTGAATTAAATCCCACAAGGAAATCTTAGTAGGAGTGCTACATAGTTGCTCCAAAAGATCATACTCTTTTCCACTATGTTGAGGTAAACAAGGGGCACTAGGTAAAATAGGTTGTGGGAGTGGTATTGATGAGAGAATGGTTTGTGTTTGTATTGGTTGCTTATTATTCCTTGTGTTATATGCACATGAGCAACAATGTGATAATGTTGTGGTTGTGATACATTTTTTACATGTTTGTGTTGTGTTAATTATTTTGCATAATTCCAAATGTGACTTGGAGGTTTTGACTTGTTTTGAGGTGGTCCTTTGATAAGTACAGATTTGGTTTGGACTTTAGGTTGTTGTGTAGGTGGATAAATTATAAGATGAGGTGTGATTGCATTGATTGTTCTTTGTTGTGTGGGAGAGTTTCAAGCCTTAGTGGATGGACTAGGCGAGATGAAGTCCTCAAGGGCTTCATTTAACATAACAAAGTCATCACAATTAAAGGGCTTGATAGGTATACATTGCACTCATAGAAAGAGGTCTGATGATCAAATGACAATGCTTTATCCAAGACTAACCATTAAATTCTAATGCACATTAAAGTTAACTAGGGCTAAAAATAGATTGACAAACCTGTTACCAGTATAGAAATCATATTCTAGATTTGCAAAATAACAATAGATATCAGCTTGTTCTTAAGATCTGAGATAGGTTTTGGAGGACTAGGACACCCTAGGGTGTCTATGTCCCACCAAGGATCTTTCTAAAATTTCAGTTTCAGAGGCACTAGTGACAAAGACTAACTATGTGACAATGTGCATACCTAGATTTGTAATTGATTTTGTTGTTGTTTTGTGAGTTTTCAAATTTTGCAATGTGTTGTAACAACCTAGGGTTTTTAATTTTTGCAAAAATGAAAACTAATTTACCCAAATTATGTAATACTTTAGAAAACATAAACAAGTGTCACAAGGCTAAGAGATGTGAGGAGTTATGTTCCCACACATGTGTGTGCACATTTTGGGAAGAGGCATGTAAGAGAAGTGAATGCTCATGTAAGAGACAAGATGACTTGTGTAAGAGCCATGTAAGAGCCATTTAAGGATTAGGTGGGAGAAAAGATGGCTTGTAAGAGTCATCAAGGCTTAGGCAAGAAATTCAATGGAGGGAGTAAATGAAGAGAGAATATTCCATGGAAATATTCTCACGCAAGTGTGAGAGGAAAATGGCCTTTTAATTAATTTGAGAAAATTAATTAGTTGCACAATTTGGAGTTAATAAACCGTGGGTTTATTTAACTAGAAGGGAGTTAAATGTTGGAGAAAGGACTAATTAGGATTAGCAAGTGGATAAGACTAATTAATCAAGGATTAATTAACTTAGGTGGGTTTAGGGAACATTAGAGGAATGTGACATTTAATTAAATAATTAGATTTATTTAATCAAATGAGAAGACATAGGAGTTTTAATTAAATAATTTGCACTATCTAATTAAATGGGATGAAAATTAGTAAGAAGGGGGATAAATTAATCCAATAAAATTGATTATTTGATTAATATAAGAAAATGATAAATTTAATTAAACAATTAGGTTATTTAATTAAATAGCCAAAAAAGAGGTGATTTAAGAGGAAATGATGTTGAGATCAAATTTAGATGTGTAATATCGATCGAGATGATTTGAAGTGTCTACATAGTCTAATCAGTTCACTCATCAATCACACCTGTCTAATAATCAATTTAATCAATCCACTAATCCATCAATTTTGTTTCACTCCCACTCACTTTAAGTCCATTGATCTATCAAATTAGTTAAAACTGATTAATCAATCCTGTCAACAACCTGTTAGTCTCAGTTAACACTTAAATAAATTCTCTTATTTGAAATCATGCAACTAGTTAACAATCAATCAAATATTCTCATCAATCCTCCACAATTGATCTTTTTCAATCTTTCCTTTGATCAATGTCACCAAAAATCTATAAATCAAACCATCCTATCACTCATATATGATCTTAGATAGTCCAATGAACTTATGCTCAAATTGTGATAGTGCTTTACTGCTATTGTGCTTATTATAAATCTGAGAGCAAATATTTTCAACACCATTCTCCAAGGTGAAAAGAGGAGAACAATGGAGCTCAATTTGAAGGTCTCACAGGTTTAAGGTATTGTTTTGATCTTCTTTCAAATTGCTTCATTGGTGTGATCGTTTGATTGTGAATCTTGAATTTTGATGATCATCACATAGATTTTGAATTGAATTTATAGGTCATATAGAAACAAGATACACTTACATGAAACATAGATTGAAAGCTATTTTATCTTTTCTAATATATTTAGAGTTAGATGCCTACAAGTCTTACACACATAATCAAGAAACTAAAATAAACTTTAAGAAAAACATAAACAAGACTATAGTACTTTAAAATAGGAAAGATCTCAATAAATTTCTTCTCCTTTAAGAAGATCAAACCCTACCCTCCTTTAGGATCAGTTCTTTGAGGCTACAAAGGTTTCAAACTTGCTTACTTCTCATTCATTTTTCTCTACTACCAACTATTAGTTATTCTTTACTTGTCTTCTTGATCTCTTGATTGACTAATTATGGAATAAGGAAAATTATTTATAGAGTTCTAATTTATTTAGGTCTCTTAGATTGCAAATCATGTAGCAATATTTTATTTTTAATTCTAATACATATTATAAAAGATTTTTAGTCTTATTCTTCCTTGAATTTAGGTAAGATGCAACAATACTTTAGTCTTGACTTGAAGTATTCCTAAATTGTAAGTAGAAAATTAAAGTTGCAGTTACTTTAGTTATGTGGTTAGCTGGAGTCATTTATTACTTTGAAATATGACATTCATGTAGGCATTAAAAAAAAAAGGAAATCAAGAGAACTCTTTACAATTGTCATCTCATAAAATATGCAATCGAAGGTTCTTTATTGTGATTATCCATTAGTTATAAGATTTCTAGATTGAAACTATGTGAATATTTTTTACATCAATTATAATAACTTTTTGGATCATACTCCATGATCCATGCCAAACATCTAAGATAGGTGTCAAAACACTCATCATTGACCTAAGTTAGTTTTATTGCCACTACACATTCTAAAGATAGCTAGGAAATTTTGTAGTTGACTATGTTTAGTCCTAAACCTGAGTGGTAGTCCATTTTAGAGCTAGTTTTAATTGTGTGGGTAGCTTTATAAGGCTTCAAAATGCTTTAGGGCTATCATGTTTTAGCTCTAGATTTTTATACTATTCTTAGAACCCTATATATTTATAGAAAATAAGATATTGCATGATCATTTATGCCTACTTAACATCGGCAAAAATTAACCACAATCACATCATATGTTTTTCTTTAAAATAGTTATAAGATATCAATCCTATAACTAAGTTCACCATATCAATTGTTCTAGAGGAAAATATACAATTTATTTTAATAATTGATGGCACATTATTTGGTCTCATCATCTTAAAACTTCATTAAATTCCCTTTCTAGTACCACTAAGAAAATATTAAAATGTTTACTTAAGCATACATGACATTGGAATGAATAATTCTTCAAACAAATATCAATGATCATCCTAAGCCAATCTAATAGCTCTTGGATGATTCTGAAAGTTGTGTAACTAGTATCCACCTTATTAAATTTATATTTTTGAATTAACTAGTAGCTAGTGATCATCATTCATCTATTGATGGAAAATCACAAGGGAGTGTTATAGTAAACAAAAATAAGCTATTTGACTCTTGAGTGAAGTTATTAAATTTATTAACAACCTTCAATTGTCAAGCAAAGTAAACATGTGAAATAATAAAATTATTCACACAAAGCTTCAATATGACATTATGAATAGTGACAATTAATGTGCTACTATTTCTCCACATACTTTAAACAAGGTTTAGAGAATTGTTTAGAAATTTATGATTCATTCTAGTAGCTTTATTGAAGGAGTTTAGAGAGAGATGAAAATTAAAAAGAAAAAATGGTGTTCGTTACTAAATCTAATCTTAACTTTAAAAGTGTATGTGTTAATATATTTGTTTGAAATATCATCAATACTTTTAAGTTTACATTTTTAACTTTTTAGTTCAATTTAAATAGTAAAACTAAAAAAATATTTTGTAAATGTCAACACTAGTATAAACTTTGTAGTATGTTTTCTTTTAGCAAGATCCATGAATCATGAATAAAATAAATTTTCTAGTCAAGTGTAATCTATTAGGAGTTGGTATTGTTAGATTTAAACAAAGATGGATGGTATCATGGATGCGTATTAACTTAAATAAGAAAAAGTATAATATTAATCATGATACTCATAGTGTGGAGTGACATATAGTGCATTTATTTCTAAAATTGAACTAACGTGCCTAATTTAATTTTACTAGCCTTGGTGCTATCTAAGAATTAATCTATGTTACACTTATGAGGCATGTTTATTTAGCTACAACTTTATTGACAGTGTGTTAAAGTATATATTGGAAGAAATCTCAAAAAAATTATTAGTAAATAGGCTAGTTTCAACTTATACCAAATTATTTGTGGAAAGTAGACCTTGACAAGGATCAAGGAAACAAAACAGATTGTTAAAAATAATAATATGCAAAGTTGTAAATGAAATTGAAAGTAAATTCCCAAATTGCTTCCACTAATGTACTACACTGTGCATATAGGTATTTATTTTAATAATAAAAACTTTTTTAGAGCTAATGTTTCCATGATTGAAATGTTGAACTATTAAAAAATTAGATGCTTTATATAATTGTAAATTCATAATGCTCAAATTCAAACTCTTGTCTATTTTTTTATCATTAATGTTTGACATATGTGACTTGTACTTATTATTTTGTTTGTTTTAAGCAATTACTAAATGAACGACAACTACATGTATTTATAAAAATAAGTTTTATTAAATTTAAAAAATAAATATATTTAATGCAAGCATACCTATTATTATTGCAAGTACTTTAGTATATATATATATATACAAAATAATACAAATATAATTCTTAACTAATTGAAAAATAAATACTATTACAAATTTAGGTGCTCTATTATTATAAATGCAATGCTCCAAAATAATATTTTAAAAAACATCTGAATTTTAAAATAGATAAATAATAAAAAAAAGAAGTTTAGAACTAGAATTGAGAAAAATGAAGAATAATAATTGACTTTAAATTATGCACAAAGTGAATAAATTAATTTACTATTATAAACAAAGGCAAAATTTTAAACTTAATAATGATTAAGTATAGTATTTATTGAGATTTTGAGCACCATTAATAACACTACAATTTATTAGAGCATAATGTTAATTTGAAGAATTCATTTAATATAAGTATTCCTAAATAACATTTGTAAGTCGCTAATTTATAATATTTATCCTAATAATATAAAAAGGCATAATTTATAAAGTTTATATATTTATAATTTATTTATTAAATGTATAACCAAAATATTATATGGTGAAAAGTTGTGACTTATTCAACCCCTTAGACTGTTCTAAATGTATGTAATCATAAAGCATATCACACATTGTGAATACACAACATATATATTAATATGTGTTAGAGGTCAAATTATATGCATTGAATATGCATGTGAGACATTATGGAAAGAAGGGCATGAAGTAGATTTCTTATAATTTAGGTTCTTGTTATGTTTGTATTTATGTAGACTTATTACAATTCTCTTCAATTACAAATGATGTTTTATGGAATTTTTTACTTGAAAGAGTTTTTCCATGTATATATTGTTAAATTGTGTCATCTTTTCATATTATACAATTTTTATTTCATTAGTTCTCTTTTATATTTACAGATTATTTAGTTATAGATTTTGTTTCTCAACATGGTATTAAAGTAAATTAAGTTGTATTAATTATTTTACAAATTTAATTTTAGCAATGCTTATGACTAAGCTACTATGTTGTATATGTGCAAATAAATTTTAGTTGAAACTAATAATATAGGCCATAGTTCCTAAAAATGGATATGGAATCACTATCAACAAAAATGATGAGTAGTCTATAGGGGTCTAGTTGAACCTTGGGAATCAATTGGATTCCTCAGGTGGGGGAATTATAGCAGGTTGGATGGGGAGATATAGTCGAAGATTGGCCCGCTTCTCATTCCCACAAACCTAAGAATTTGACTTCTTTCGAGAACGAGACCTACTTTTGCTTCTTTATATCATGATCTGAACCTAGAACCAACAACTGCAACAACACCCCCTGCTATAGCAATGCCTTGATCAAATTGAGACCCACCTACAAAGTAAGCAACAACGAGAGAAGTAGTTCAATCATTGCAACTCTAGGTCTAGATTGAGATCTACAACCACCAATGGAAGAGACACGAGCAATGGGTGGGAGGACTAGTATAAGCTCTTGAAGCAATTATTTCAAGAATCAATTCAACACCTAATTAGGTCAAAATGTCAGACTCATAACTACATAAATATTTCAAAACAACATATTGAAAAATGATGATTTACAAAGCAAACCTATTACACTAAAGACTTATACTAATTTTGATATTAAAATAATTTTGAGCTTTGCTAACTTCCAATTACAAAATGTCTCCTCCAAGCAAGAAGTGGAAGATAAATAGGTCAATGGCAATATTTAGGTGTATCATCCTAAAACAAATATAAATGCATTATTGTGGGCAACTAGGCTTTGGAAAAGCTTAAGTACACAATATATGCTCTTCCTACTTGAATAACAAACAACTTGTTGAGAAGGCTATTTTGTAGTGTCTTTCCCATTTTTATTACTATATTTATCTTCCATTGGTCATGTTGGATGCTAGCAACTGCTCAATTAAATATTACTTCTTAGTTTTGGTCCAGTCAATTAAATAATAAAATCCCCTGGTTGTGTTGGGCATTGAAAGCCACACAAACATTTATATATTATGTTAGACCTTCATATTATGCTATTTATCAACATGGTATGTTGGGTTTAGGAAGGTTTTAAATAAACTATGCTTCATTTTGTATGGTCTATGCATTGGTATTGATATTCACTTCCCCACACTTTTTTTTTCTCTTTTCTCAAATTTATGTACGCTAGATTTGGGAATGCTATATGTAGGAATCTTTTATTTCCTCTGTCAACAATAATTTAATCAATCATGTACCCTCAAAGAGAGAAATGTCTAGACCTACAAAAAAACATGGAGGCTTTCATATTTTCTTTTTTTATTAAGAATATGAAAATAAAGTGTCAGTTTAGTCTCTTCTTTCAAAACTAACAATTTGTTTACACTATTAATTTTTCTCTATTTCTCTCCTTAAGAAATAATATTTATATAAATCAAAATTTAGACTCAAAGTTAAAGTACAATTTAGAATACAAAAGTGGTGATGTATAATAGTGGGTTAGAAAGTTATCTTTTGATCCATTTGATAATGACGAAGAGAAACTATGAAGTATGTGTTAGTTGTGTAGTCTACTAAATGTTGTGTCATGTAATGCGATAGTGAGGTATGGTTTTCTAGATGGCTTGGACATGATGCACCATTCTTGATTAAAGGTTGGATGAATGTTGATCCATCGTAGCACACCATTTAAATAGTTGAGTTGTTTGTTCTCCTTTATATTTCAAAGAATACAAACAAGAATTCACATAGAACACAAGTTTAGTTGAACTCCATTGAATATGACGACCATGAAGACTTCATAGTCTATTCTTTGAACTAAGACTAGATTTATCCATGCACTAGTGAAATCAAATATCATTTGTAAACGGCTAGAACTGATTCTATGTAAAAAATTTCTAAGGGAACTTTGTATTGTGTCCAAATAGTCAATGGCTTATTATACCTCCATTAGGCCTGACATAGTATTCTATTTTATTGTTAATCTTACTAAGTGGGGAATCACTAAAAAAATAACCTCTTCACTATGATTTCAATATACTTAAGTTTGTGTAGATTTATTAAATACATTTATGTAAAATACACTTAGTGATATATTAATCATTTTATTTACTTAAAAGTTATTTTACTTTATTTAGTATATATATAAATATACATGGATACACATTTTTTTATCTATACTTCGAGAATTTTTAGTTTGGCCCAAGCTAATAGGTGAATCCGAAGATTTTTATCCTAGCTTGAACCAGGAGAGGCCACAAATGAGGGAACCTCCTCCTCAATATGAATGTAAGTGAAGATTCCAAGCTCAAAAGAATGGTAGCCTAGTAGGGGCACAGATCCCACAAGCACGCTAGCCTAATGAGGGAATGAAACACAATAACACAAGCATGAACACCATTAGTAGCATCAATGTTGTGGTACAAGCCTACAAGCACATTGGATCAATAGAAGCACAATGTCTATGATCACAATGGCTAAGCAAAGGTTTGAAATCTAGTGGCCACAACAATGTCACCTCTTAACCACCACACTATGGGATGAACCTCATGGATATGTATAAATTTTAATTTAATTTAATTTTATCTATGTTGTTGATTTGGAAAATTATTTTTTGGTAATACATTTGTTTTACTTTTATATGTAATTTTAAATTTTACTTATAGAAAAACCATTGTTCATTATTTTGGAAATTCTTTTGTTTTATTTTTTGCTTTAATAAATATTATATATTTATATTACTTTTTAATAGCTTCATATTAATATATATATACTAAAAAGATTAGCTTTAAATTTTAAATTTTTTCTTTCATGGTCATGACTTCAGATGCTTCTCCCCCTTCTACCACTATAGGTTATACCTATTGACATAATTAAACATTATTTATGTTCAAAAATAGAAGTGCAAGTTTTGACTTTGAAATTTGAGTAACATACATGAAAATATTTGGTGACTATTCAGTGTGGTTATTATGCCATATCCACATACCCAAACATATTTTTTAATGAATATTCCTACTTTACTTTATATTAAAATAAAAATAGTACAATATTCACAAAAATGTTAGGGTGGTAAAAAGGCATGCCCACAAAGTCTAACATGACAAAGTCCACAACAAAGAAAAAAAAAGAACATTTAAGTAACTAATGTTATGCCAACATTAGGGACATCTTTGTCATTAGGATTATAATCTCAATGTAATGCCCCGTCTTAATAACCTAAGAATGTTGCAAATGTGTATAATGGTATAATAATTTTTTTTTAAAGTTTAATTATTAAGTTTGTTAATTGCATACATTCATTAAGCTATGCGACGTTACACTGCTTTGAGTTTCCATAAGTGACTTAAGTATTTCGCATTGCACATATTAATTAACATTAACATAAAAATAAACATTGCATTTCATTTAATACTCCATTCAAGATAATATAAGGTACAAACATGTTTCATTCATTGCATTTGATAAGATATACAATACTCATCCATCTGATGAGGTAGTTCAATAATGATTACAATTACAAGAGTTCACCTCATATACAATTTGAGGGATGTTTTCAAATACAAGATTTACAATATACAATGAAGAAATACTCATAAGTTTCCAAGTACGAGCTCTCCATCCATGAAGCTCTCGATGCCAAAGTCAAACTGGGGACCCAACGGAGTAAGGTGCACGTTCCACCCAACCATGTGGTACCCGTAGGTCCACCCCCCGTGCTAGGAGATAGTAATAAGGTTACCTAGACCTAATCTACTAACCCTAGACACTAGTACATAACAATCTAATGGTTACATTGCTTCCAGACTTTGACAATTGATTATATCACAAACACAAGGTTAACTGTTACTTTAGGTGGAGTGTCATCACAACGTTGCAAAGGTTACCCTGGTATTTCTTCCTAGGTTCTGGCCCCCAACCTTGGGTTACCCTGGTAACCTCTTACGAAACCCGACCCCTATTGCATACTATTGTGGAATCGAATGTCTTTTGAAGAAACAAGACACCGATTTGCCATTCTAGGCCTTCTCTTCTTATACTCAAGACTAAACTAGCTCAAGAGTCATAAGAGAGGCATAAGCATCTTGTTAAAAGTTTTAAATCTAACTACTATGTTCTTTAATTTTCACTGACTTACTAACTCTTTGTAAGTTACCCTGACACCACTTTGTGTGTCGGCCCTTACAAAAAGCCACTCCCCTAAACGTAACAAAGGAAACTAAGTTTTCTAACTAGGATAGACAAAGTGCACAAAAAGGATCAACACATAATACCAGAAATACCACAATGAATGTCTCAACTCCGTTCACAAAAATCCAGTGCACTACCCTAGTTTATTCAAACATAAGAAATCATAGTAAAATTTTATTTCCCAAGAAAAGACTACATCTGGAAGACTTATAAACACATAAAAATAATCCCCATTTGTCCAATTCACAATTAAAAACCATTTTAAACAAATACACGTCTACCATTTGGATATTCTAAATCCATACAAACAATAATATAAGCACGTAATTAATCAACGAAAATCATGATTTTCATTCATGCATTTTTTAAAACAAAGAATCTCCTTTCTTAATGCATATAAAAGAAAATATAATATATATCATAATTAATATACATTATTTATACATATATATGAATTGTATTTAAATATTATAAATGTAATTCTAAAAGTAAATTAAATATTAATTAAAAAAAATATATTTTTAAAGTTTCACAAATAATAATTTTTTTTTTAAAAGAAGAAAACAGAGGTCGGCTTCCTCACAGCCGAAACCCTCATGAGAGGGCTCGGCTGTGCCGGCAGCGCCGACACTGCCTGTGAAGGCAGCACCGAGCGCCGCCCTCACAGCCGGCTCCCATGGGGGTCGGCCGTGGGGGTAAGCCCTCGGCCCCTCACTATATACTAAATTTTTAATTCATTAAAGTTTTGAAATTCCTTCCGTGGATAAACAAAATCCGCGTACGAAAGTTCTTCGATTTAATAAAATTTCATCAAAATATTTATATATATTTATATTGATTTATGTATATATGTATTTCCATCAAATATACATATACATAGATTAATATAAATATATATATAAGTAATTTATTTAATAATCAAAATCTATCAGACAGAGGATTAAATACTGCAGAAAATTTGCTACAGGAAGCTGAGAAAAAATAACATTACACAGGAATATAAAAAATTCCTCAATGGATTCTCTATTCCATCAAAATAATAAACAAATTCCTCCATTTTAAAAATTTCTCAAATGATCCCAAATAAATTCTTTTCCAGCAAAAATCCTTCAGAAGCTTTTTCTTTCAAATAACCAAGATCTATTGTTTTTACTAAATAACAGGGTATACATCTTTTTCTTTTGAATTTTGCTTCCATTGTTTTCTCTATTCTTGTTTTCTTGAATTCATACAAATAACGGAAAGTTTTACTGAAAGAATTCAAAGAAGAACATGAATTTCAACAATAAAGAAAATTCTTCTTTCAACAAACAAAATAACCAGAGAAATACCCGTTTCCTGTGTTTTTGAAGATTTGGTAGTTGGAGAGAATCCTCTGCCTGTAGAATGCAATTTCCAAAAGCTTCTCCAAAGAAAACCCAAAATCCACAAGATATTTATTACCTTACACCAAGAATTTCCACCAAGGGATCTTCCACAAATATACAATTTTTCCATAATAACAAAAAAAATAGAATAATTTTGCAAAGCTCTGTAATTTTTCCCGTAAGAAAAATTGAATTCCTCTGTGCAATCCCCGATCCACAATAAACTCCGTAAACAAATTTCCTCCACCATCAATAATTATTGCACTCACACACATGTCGAGAAGTGGTTGCAAAAATATCTCAACCACTTCTCGGATAACTTTTTTTTTCAAATTGCATGCACATAATAATTTTATTTAAATTTAAAAATTCAAATTCAAATAGCATGCATTTATTTAATTTAATTTAAATATACAATTTCCACAATTTATTTAATTTTCAAATATTAAATCTATTTACACACACAATTTTTAAAACAATTTAATTTAATTAATTAATTAATTTAATTAAATAATTTAATCCTTTTAGATCAAACCATTTAACCAAAAAAGCTAATTAATTAATTAAATAACAAACACTAATTTATTCAACATTTATAAATTAATTTAAATAATAGTAAATAAAATATAATAAACTATTATTTAAAATTGACATTTCTCCTTTCAACAAATTTATCCAAATAGAAAATACAAGACAACCTAGACTCAGACTGAAACTGACAATGTATTAAGACTAGGATTATAGATTAGACTAGGGTAAACCAAACTACTATCTCCCGATCAACATTTCCGTTGAGTCTTGACACGCTCAGACCTGAGTACCCAGGTGCAGTCGGTGTCATGTACCTGCAATTTCTTGCAACCAAGCAATAACATGCATACAAATATATAAATAAAGCATTAAACAGACACACCGTGCGGAGAAAATCACGGATATCACAGGGCACTCGCAAGCGAGTGATGTGATTCCGTTCTCCACACCAATACACATCACAACAAACTGACGAAATAAATAGCTGTTAGTCCATCATAAACATGTACATAGCAATAAAAACTGAAAGTAAACATCTACGCTATATCAAATCATGTCTGAAATCAATAATCACCAAACAATGTATCATCATGTCACAAAATAAATCCACTATCGCTCAAAACCAGCGATCAAAATATCCAACAAAATATCATAGTCTAATAGTGTGAAAACATAACAACAGAAGCATAAGCATAAACAGAGGGGTACTACACTCAACATCAGTGGGAGTATTGTCATCAACATGTTCCTAGCCAGTATGAGCACCTTCCTCCTCATGAGTGTCTTCAAAAAGTTGTTGCATGAAAAATAGAAAGATGGAAAGTTGTAGATAAGGAAACTTGTTAGAATTAGGTCAACCAACCTCCCCATGCCTCTAAGAAGAGGGAGAAGGCTATTGGGAAGTATATCTAGGAGGTTGGGACTAGCCATGAGCAATAGAGCCTTGAGAATTATGAGGTTGACCGCCACAATATTAAGAGCTACGACCTCTCTTGTTAAACTAACTATTGCCACATTGATGAACACTCAAAGGAGAGGAAAAGTCTGGAGGCACTCTGGCGATAGTACAATGGGCATTCCCCTAGCGGTCCAATCTTTTGAGGTGAGCAACCTTAAATACAACTTTGCGAGCTTGCACTTGAATTTACATGAAAACATTAGAGAAAATCATAGCCTTTGTGTAAATAAAGAAATAAAAATCTGCATTACAATTGGAAAACAAAGTAGAATTACTTTATTTCCAAATGCAAAAAAGATTCTCCACCTTGAAAGAAAGCTATAGCTAGGTATATTTGTGTGGGAGATAAGACATATCCCTCAATAAAACCATATGCTAGGAGAATGGGGATGAACAAAATGGTTTAAAGAAGTCATGGATTCAATTCAAGGCTACTTGTGGCCAGGGGAAACTAGAAGAGATTCTTGATGCTATCTAGATGTCCACATAAAGGATAGTGGGGCCAAGGGTGTAATGTCCTCAATTTTTGAGTCAGCATAAATTATTAATTGAATTTGTCAAAAAAAATAAATTGAAAAGGACAACTTAAATTAATAATGCAAAAAGTAACTTAAATTATGAAAATCTAAATAAATCAATTAAGTTACTTTTAAAAGTGAAATTCTCAAATGAATTTAAAGGTGAAGATGGAAAAAAAAAGAGAATTCAAGTGGTCACGGGGAGTTACAGAGAGAAGTGAATAAAATATTTCTAGAGCATTGTTTTCAGTAGGCATGGCTTTGATCTGGTTTTGGAGAGTTGGATTTTTGGAAACTTGAGGACATAACCCCTCGAGTTCAACGATTTGGACGAAAACCCAAATCTATTGCGAGTGGAGCCATTCAGGTTTCACACTTGAGTCTAATGTTGTTAGTTCAAAATTTTGTGAGTCTTATTTATAAGAAAAAATTTACAGTCAGTATTGATTAAATTGTTCAATTAGTCTAATGCTGGAAGTTTGTTGATGATTTGTATTAGGGTTTGAATATTTTTGAAGATTGATTTTTTATGAAGATTCCATTATTCAGCCCTAAGCAAATTATTATGATTCTCTCAGTCAAGTGCCTAGAGTGTTTGCAGAACTGTAGTGCAGAGTTGTGAAAGCTTTCTTTCTGAATGATGGTCTAGAAGATATAAATAAATGGGAAAAATATAAATAAGAAATGTATCTCCTTTCTTGAAGCCACCAATGAAGTTTAGATGATTAAAAATGTGTTGCAGTAGTTATATAAAGTATAAAGGAGTCACCAAACTGGAAGCATCCCCTGTCTTTTATGTCAAAGCATTGAGATGTTGGATTCTTTATGAATGTAATTACTCAAGAGTCGTGAACCTGGGAATTCTAATGAAGTAAAATAGAGTCAATGAAGGTTGTGACAGAGGAATTTGGTTGTAATTCGGTGTAGCAGGAATGAGCAGCCAAAACCTTTAAGGGAAGTTGGTCATTTCTTTATCTGGCCGTTACTAATAGTTAAACGCCTTCTTTAAACATATGAGCAACTTGAATAAAACATTAGTTTTTTGTCTCTCTCTCTCTCTCTTATAATAGTCGAGCTAGACTTTTATTCAATATAGGAGTTGTGTAAATGTTCTAAGCTATCGAATGGAGTTCTAATCAAAGGTGGTGGTAGTATAGCATATTGTTAAGTTAATAGCACCCAAATACTTATTGTCCCTGAAGAAGCCGACACCAATCACAGTGAAGTTATTAATAAGAAAAGGATCAAATATTTCCTAAATATTACGGGGGTCGATAGTCTTAAAATTCCAAAGGTTAGTGTTGCTGTAAGAGAGGAGGAGCGATGAATAAATGAAAAAATTGCTTTTGTGACTTCATTAACAGTTTGAAAGACTCAAGAAGGATCGAAGGTTTATGAAGAAGAGTCATGAAAGTTGAAAACGTCTTATTAGGAGCTATTCTTTATTGTGTCGAAGAAGATTCAGTCAGGCCCTTCAAATGTGGCTTGTAATAAACATGACATCTTGTATCTCTTGACTGTCAAAGGAAGACGTGATAGACACCGAACTGCACTGTATCATATCTCTAGTGTCATCGCTGCTAAAGAAGTTGGGTGTTTTAATTGGTCGAATTAAATATTGGCTACTTATAGTTTCAAAGGGAATTAAAATAATAACAGTTGGTCTATTGCTCTAAGCCATGAGTAGAAAGTGTCAGAGACATATGCGGTTGCAATATTAATTGGATACTATTGTGATAATACATGGAGATGAACAGTTTAGACGTTTGGTTAAGAGCAAGGCTCGGGAGCCTCTTTTTCATAACTATCACTTAATTTCTAATACTGCCTATATTTTGTTGGGGCCACTGAAGCCTGGAATGTAAACTTGTCGCCAATACATTTCAAATAACAATGAAATAAGAAGCCTTATGAGTTGGAAGTGAGCGGTACATAGTGAAAAATAAATGCCTTCTCAGTCAGGTGCTGATATTGGGGCTATTGGGAGATTGCAATTACATGGAGAAAATATGGGAAATCCTTGGCTCTGGAATCTCAACGATTCAATTCCATTGAGAGCAATGAGACGCTAGCTTAAGTTGAAGTTTCGAACATGAGTTGGATTGAAGAGAAACACCATTTCACACAACTCCACACATCAGTATCACATTTGAATTAGTTGGTAAAGGAATTGGGTCAAAGATTTAATATCTTTGCTTACTTTATCTAGTTAATAGAAGAATATTGCTCCTGTCAATTTAAGGCTATATCTACAAATTAGTTATCATGGTTATTGGATTCCCTTCAATTCCATGTTTGCTAATTTAATTATTAAACTAAAACCGAAATTTATATTTCTAAGATAGTAAGTGGAGAATTCATGTAATGAATGTATGGTGCAAAGAACATTTGCAAATCATTGATAATTAGCTCAGAATAGCAGAACAAAATATTTGATGAAATGCTTGGAAATGATTAAGTGGTGAAATAAAATAAAAAATAAAAATTGCAAAGCAGGGTAGCTTATTACATTGGTATGAGAGCCATAGATTCTGCCATCTAGTGGGTTCAAGCACGAAAAGTTCATAATTTTTTTTTTTGATCTATTTGCTATTTTCCAGTTACTTGCTTGCTCAATTTATAGGTGTTGAAGTGTGGAAGCAATTATGGGTGATAGAGAACATAGAGACTATAGGAAACAAAACATGAGATATTTTAAATGATTTTGCTAGAGATAAGAGGGAATTCTAGCAGAATTTAGCTCGATTGAGTGCCTTAATGATCCAATATTTTGATGGGAACAATGGACAAGAAAGAAAGTATGGAAACGATATAGGTTCTATAGTCTATAGGGGTTCAAATCAGAGTTCTAGAGCTATGACAGTCAACTCTAAACCCCTATCACTTAAATTTCCTCCAAGTAATAACCTTCAAATTGATAATGATCTTGCACAACAGGAATTTGAGGATCAAATTTTACAATATTGGAAAGAATCAAGTGTTGATTTTTGGAGTGAAATATCTTTTCATGACTACATGGATCTCAGGTGGAAGCATAGACCACACAAGGGTGGTAGATCGCGTAATCAAAATGATGACCTTGTCACATATGTAACTGCTATTGATAAATTTGGAGATGAGGAGAGAGCAATGACTAAAGGGAAAGAATCTTTCAATATGGGAAAAAAAGAAATTAGCAAGAATGAGCTTAGAAGAAAAAATCGTTGTTTCACATGTAGAGAAATTTGGGAACCTAACCACCAATGCACGCATGAAAAGGTGAATAGGTCTAAAAAAGAAAATACAATCATGAAACAAGTGGCTCAAATTGTTCCTAATGTCTTTGAGGTTACAAAGTTTAAATATGGAGTTAGCCCTTCAAGTATTTCCATCAGTGAAATGAAATATATTGATCTTCATGACAGTGTTGAGATTGAGCAATCTGTTGATCTGAAGTTCATTGAATCAACAAATGAGGAGATAGGGACAAACAATCAAAGGAATGATTTGCATAATACCAAGGTCATTGAAGGAAAAGAGTCACTTGTTGCATCTACTTGTGGGATGTACACGAGTCTCTATGTTGGTGATTTAGAGGTGGTAATTGATAGGCCTCGTGAGGAAATGGATTCATTAGATGATATTGAGTTAGTTCATAGCCTTGTCCCATCATTCTACAAAATAATGGGACAATTGAATTTAATAATGATATGGTGCCTTCAAACGAAAGCAAATCAGAAAAAAGTAGTGTATGGTAGCCTAAGTCATCTTAATGAACTTGATCAAAGACCTCTTTCATTGTAAGACTTGAAAGACCAGCTTGTGGTTATAAATGAGAAAGTGGTACAAGTGTTAACGAGGGCTGATGACACTCACAAATACGTTGAGGAACAAGCAGATGAAAAATAAATTAAAACTGTGGATGAAATTCCTTCTAAATACAGTGTTTTTCAAACCCCAAAATATGAATTATGCCATGAGGATGTAGCTAAAATTGAGGGCCATGAATTTGAAGACAAATCATAAAAGAATTTGCATGAAGTTGAGGATGAACAATTTCCCAATGAGTCATGTGAGTTGAAGAAACAAATGAAAGTCACTGAAGGTATGATTGTTGCAGCCCTATCATGTTTTGATCATACACATAATGTCATTTAAGATCTCTTTTGGAAGACCCAAATTGAGAAAAGAAAAAGGGGTATTGAAGGAGGAACCTTTCTTGAAGACTTATAGTGTATCAAAGAGAACTTAAGAGCTATGCAAATTAAACAGGTAATAGATGAGGTTGATAAGCTCTATATTGATTTTTATTTAGAACAAACTTCCAAGTTGGAAAGTAGAGAATTGGAACAACAAGAAGATTGATTAGATCAAATAAATAGAAACTCATTTCAGTTTATAGACAACCCTCTTTTTGAGTGGGATATAGATTTAACTTTTGATAACCCACTTTTTATGTTGAAGGATGAATCAATTTCTAATTCTGGTGATAAGGTTAATGATGAATACAAGATATGGAACACAAATCAAGAAACTGAATTCATGAATTTTGAGGATCATTTTTCAAATTAAGGTATAGGTTGCAGCCATGATACAATAGATATAATAGGTAATGAGGGTAGATTTCAGTGCAATACATTTCAAGAATAAATAGTCATTGAGGAGCATTTAGGATTGGAGGAAAGTATACAGGAGACATACAAAGACACCATTAAAAATTATAGAGAAAATGTGGATTCTATGAGTATTAGCAACAATCAATTGTCTTTGTATTAGTGTGATTTACTCCATGAATTTGTTATTAATGTTGAAAATCTTGAATTGGATGAAGATTTTCATGAGATATAGGATGATACTAATGGAAGGATTGAGTTAGATCATGGAATTTTAGATTTGGATTTCATAGAGGCACCTTGGTTGGAAATGTTTCATGATGCTAATCTGAGTTCACACATGTACCTCAGTTTGAGTGTTGATGATGTTTTCCTTTGGGGGTTGCTAGAGAGTGGAGCACAAAGTGTGCATGAAGAGTTGATGGTTTTAATCAGAGTAGCACAATGACAACTCAGTGGTTATTTCCAGAGATTAGTTTGGGATCCTGGAATCACTGCTGGTTTTGGGTGGCCTGGTGGTTGTACTGACATTGCTTGAGGACAAGCAATATTTGAGAAAGGCGGATTGTAATGTCTCCAATTTTGAGTCAACATAAATTATTAATTTAAGTTGTCAAAAAGATTAAATTGATAAGGACAACTTAAATTAATAATGAAAAAAGTAACTTAAGTTATGAAAAGCTAAATAAATTAATTAAGTTACTTTTAAAAGTGAAATTCTCAAATGAATTTAAAGGTGAAGATGAAAAAAAAAAGAGAAATCAAGCAGTCACAAGGAGTTACAGAGAGAAGTGAATAAAAGATTGTTGGAGCATTGTTTTTAGTAGGCATGGTTTTGATATGGTTTTGGAGAGTTAGATTTCTAGAAACTTGAGGACGTAACCCCTCAAGTTCAACGATTTGGATGAAAACCCAAATCTATTGTGGGTGGAGCCATTCAGGTTTCATGCATGAGTCTAATGTTGTCAGTTTAGAATTTTGTGAGTCTTATTTATAAGACAAATTTTAAAGTCAGTATTGATTAAATTGTTCAATTACTCTAATGCTAGAGTTTGTTGATGATTTGTATTAGAGTTTGAATATTTTTTAAGATTGAATTTTTATGAAGATTCCATTATTTATCCCTAAGAAAATTATTATGATTCTCTCAGTCAAATGCCTAGAGTGTTTGTAGAACTATAGTGTAGAGTCGTGAAAGCTTTCTTTCTGAATGATGGTCTAGAAGATATAAATAAACGAGAAAAAATATAAATAATGAACGTATCTCCTTTCTTGAAGCCACCAATGAAGTTTAGATGATTAAAAAGGCAATGTAGTAGTTATATAAAGTATAAAGGAGTCGCCAAACCGGAAGCATCCCCTATATTTGTCGTCAAAGCATTGAGATGTTGGATTCTTTATGAATGCAGTTACTCAAGAGTCGTGAACCTGGGAATTTTGATGAAGTAAAATAGAGTCATTGAAGATTGTGCTAGAGGAATTTGGTTGTAAGTCGGTGTAGAAGGCATGAGCAACCGAAACCTTTAAGGGAAGTCGATCATTTCTTTATCTTGTCGTTACTAATAGTTAAATTCCTTCTTTAAACATATGAGTAGCTTGAATAAAATATTAGTTGTCATATCTCTCTCTCTTTATAATAGTCTGACCAGATATTTATTCAATATAGGAGCCGTGTAAATGTTCTAAGCTGTCGAATGGAGTTCTAATCAAAGGTGGTGGTAGTATAGCATATTGTTAAGTTAATAGTGCCTGAATACTTATCATCCTTGAATAAGCCAACACCAATCATAGTAAAGTTATTAATATAAAAAATGGATCAAAGATTTCCTAACTATTACAGGGGTCAATATTCTTGACATTCCAAAGGCTAGTGTTTCGTAAGAGAGGAGGAGTGATGAATAAATGACAAAATTGCTTTTGCAACAGTTTGAAAGACTCAAGAGGATCAAAGGTTTATGAAGAAGAGTCACGAAAGTTGAAAATGTATTATCGGGAGCTATTCTTTATTGTGTCGAAGAAGATTTGGTCAGGCCCTTCAAACGTGGCTTGTAATAAACATGACATCTTGTATCTCTTGACTATCAAAGGAAGACGTGATAGACACCGAACCACACCATATCATATCTCTAGTGTTGTCACTGCTAAAGAATTTAGGTGTTTTAATTGGTTGAATTAAATATTGGATGCTTATAGTTTCAAAGGGAATTAAAATAATAGTGGTTGGTCTATTGCTCTAAGCCGTGAGTAGAAAGTGTCAGAGATGTATGCGAGTGCAATATTAATTGGAGACTATTGTGACAATATGTGGAAATGAACAATTTATAAGTTTGGTTAAGAGCAAGGCTCAAGAGCCTCTTTGTCATAACTGTCACTTAATTTCTAATATTGCTTATATTCTATTGGGGCCGTTGAAGCCTAGAATGTAAACTTGTCGCCAATACATTTCAAATAGCAATGAAATAAGAAGCCTTGTGAGTTGGAAGTGATAGCGGCACAAAGTGAAAATAAATGCCTTCTTAGTCGGGTCGATGCTGATATTGGGGCTATTGGGAGATTGCAATTACACGAAGAAAATAGGGGAAATTTGTGGCTATGGAATCTCAGTGATTCAATTCCATTTAGGGCAATGAGATGCTAGCTTAAGTCAAAGTCCCATACATGAGTTGGATTGAAGAGAAACAAAATTTCATGCAACTCCACACATCAGTATCACATTTGAATTAGCTAGAAAAGGAATCAGGTCAAAGATTTAAATCTTTGCTTACTTTATCTGATTAACAGAAGAATATTGCTCCTATCAATTTGAGCCTATATTTGCAAATTAGTTATTGTGGTTATTGGATTCCCTTCAATTCCATGTTTGCTAATTTAATTATTAAATTGAAACTTGAATTTATATTTCTAAGATAGTAAGTGGAGAATTCATGTAATGAATGTATGGTGCAAAGAAAATTTGCAAATCATTGATGATTAGCTCAGAACAACATAACAAACTGTTTGAAAAAATGCTTGGAAATGATTAAGTGGTGAAATTAGGAAAAAAAATCAAAGCAGGGTAGGTTATTACATTTTCATACGTAGGAGATTATTTCCCATCAAAAAACCTTGATAGAGAATACACTAAAAAGTGGGTTGATCTATATTCTAGCATGGTAGACCAAATGTATTGAAATCAATAATGCTAAGTTCTAGGAGAAGATTGAAGTTTCCAACAATAGTGGAGTTGTTCAACCATGGGTAGATGTGAAGAAAGCCACATATAACCTTTACAAGGCCCATAATTCCAAACAAAGGTATCCAAGTACCACTCAATCCTTCTACTAGGTGTTTTGAGATCAAACACCAACTTTATGGAATAAAATAAATAATAGCTTAAAAAGTATCCTAGTCTTGATTGGCATGCTTGAATTTAATCTTGAATTTAAGCCAAAAAATAAAATTATTAATGGCTCTATAAATTAGGTCTAGAATAGTTTGCACTTCATATTTGAATAAGAAAAGAGTGTAGATCCAAGGCAACTTGGCCAAAGGCTAGCCTTGAGACCTAAGAATTGAGACCACAAAATGGATTGTTGGTTGATAGATAACCCATTGTAGAAATCATCACTTTCCCATTTGAGGAAAGGTTTGATAGCTTCCTAAGCTTTCCAGATACTTTTTATCACATATATTCCCTTGATAATAACCAACACATACATAGTAACAAGGGTTCTTACATCTAAGCCTTTCCAAGCAGAGCACTTAGATGAGAATCCAGTGCTAATGTAGGGTTGAACAAGAATTTTACAAGATTCATTACCATCAAGTGCTTTGATAATCCATTTGGAACATAGAGAAATTCCCTATTGGTGAATGGAAATTATACCAAGTCGCCTATTATCATGAGGAATGAAACGAAAATCCTAGGAAATATGATGGAAGTTGTGATTCCCATTATTAGATGGCCAAAGGAAATCATGGATGAGTTTCCCAATCTTTAGGTAAGAAGCTTGAGAAGGAACCTAACATGAGGAATAATAGACATGAGTGGCCATAAGGATTTTAGTACAAATATGAAATTTTCTGGCCAATGAGAGAGGCTTGGTAATCCAATACTTGATATTTTTCTTAATTCTAGCACTAATAACTTAGAAAATATCAACAAGAAAGGCCTAGAACACAAAGGGAATCCCTAAAAAATAAAAGACTTCCCCAAGGTAAATACACTTTCATCCAAAAGAATTAAGCCATGTTGACTTGAGAAGGAAGAACTAGTGGTAGCATTAGGTCTTTTTCCATTGAGTATTGGAACTTGAGGCTTTTAGAAAGTATCCAGGCAATATAGGGCTTGATTGACATTGTTCTCCTTAATAAGAGTGAGGAAAGAGTTATCAACAAAGTGACCATTAAATAGCTATTGTGAAGAATGGGGAAGAGAAATGAATTTGACATGGGATCGAGAGACCCTCGAAGCAAGAAAATAGAAAAACTCCTTAGCCATGGAAAACTAAAGATCCAAGTCAAGAGGACATTCTTGGTGGATGGACCTTTGAAGCCAAAATATGATGGATTGTTGGTCGAAAATAGTGATATAGGAAAAAGCATCATCAAAAAACATCCTGACCAATTGAATGAAGCACAAACTAAATCTGAGTCTACAACATGGACAAAATCAAAGGCCATTCAATATGATCATAGGCTTTGGTGAAATCAATTTTAATAAAAATGATAAGCGATCAAGAGTGGTGAGCCTATTTTATGCCTTCCTATACAATAATGATATTATCCAAGATTAACTTGGATTTAATGAATCATGTTTTCTCAAGGTGAACAATCAGGAGGGGCATGGAGCATAGTTTGATGACCAAGGCTTTCACGATGATTTTGTAGGAAATATTGAGTAGCATGATAGGCCTCCAATTTCAAATTTCTTCAAGATCCTTGGATTTAGTTATGAATTTGATATTTCCTTTATTGATTATGTTTCCCAATGATCCAATTTGCATGGACTGGATATAGACATGATGCAAGTCACCACCCACCATATCATATATTTTTTTTTATAAAACTCATAGGGAAAGCATTCAAGTTGAGGGATTTATCATTGGTCATAAAAATATAACCTCCTTGAGATGATATTGAGAGAGAAGATGAGGACATAGTGCATTAGACATTTGACAAGGGACAACACAAAGATATTGTTGCAAAGAAAATTCACTAGTTGGATATAATTTATATCCCCGAGTTGAGAAGACTTGTTCATAGTGTCAAACATAGGCTTGCAAACTTTTTGGTAATTCTTGCAAGAGTTGCTATCCCTCATGGATATGTTGGATGGAATGAGAAGCATTGTGGGATCGCAAGGCCAAAAAACCAATTTTATCACCTTGTCGCCAATCTTGATCTAATAAAGCCTAGCTCTGATTGATCTCCCTAAGCTATATGAGTAGCAATGTAGTTAAGCATAGGGAGATTTTTTAAATATCATACACATTGGATATGCACTAATGTGGCCTTGTAGTGAAGAAGTGATATGTTGAGAAAGAATTGAGTCCTCATAGCTTTGGGCTTGGAGGTAGTCCAATCAATGTGAAACTCAATTGGGAAGTGATTTGAAAGGATAAGATCAATAAACAATTCCACTAGTAAAGAATAATAGTTGGAAAAGGAGAAGAAATATTAGGTTGAGATCATGGCACAATCAAGCTACTTTAAGACTATGCCAAGGCTTGCTCTTAAATTTCTCCATGTGTACCATAGTGAATGATTTTAGCAATGACCAACATTGGGATCAAAAAGACCTAGTTTGTCACACATAATAAACCAAGCCTCTCTTTTTAAAATTTTCCATCACATAGGAAAGGGATTATATTTATCATATGTGTGTTCAACTATATTATAATCCCTTCATAAAACCTAAACGATGACCGATAATGAATGAACAATCCACCTCTAAAGAGAAGATTTCTCCACAATATCATTAGAAGTGTAAACATTGATAACACTTAAATAATGATTATTGATGTTGAAAAGAGCCCATAGAACATAGTTGGTGGGGTCACAACCATAATTGACCAATATGCCATGTATTAGAGATAAATGTGAAAATCCCTCCTCAGCTAGGCTTACGACTACTTCAAAAAAATGGCTAGAAGGCTAGATTACATGACACGCCATTTAGAGAAAAAAACCACAAACACCTTGACCTCCTAAAGGAAAATAATTTCTAAATATGAATATTGAATATGAGAATCATGAACAAAATATTTATTTGGGAGGATTGCTAGACCTTAAACATTCCCTGAAATATAATTCATTGACGAGTGTTGAGGGTCACCTCCTTGTTATCTAGCTCATTTAGAGATGAATACCTATTTTAGAGAAAAAAACATCATTTTTTGCATAGCTTCCAATTTAGAAGCTAAACTAAGAAAAAAATCCATTTTGGTAGTACAAACTCTCTTCCAAGTTCCTAGGTGGGATGCAAGATCTCCTTTTCATAGTAGGAGGAGGGGAAGGGTGATGAGCCATGACTAGCTGAGTAAAAATTGGATTATTCATCCTCACCTCACCAATTAACTCCCTATGAGGGGAAATGGGAGATTTTGCACCATTGACAGGTTTTGAAAGAGCTTGTGACATCGAAGCTCTCAAGCTAGGGGCTTTAGGAGTCGACATTGAAGAAATTGATTTCTTGTTTCATCAATTAACCATTGCAGACAAGCCTTCCTCTTCTTTTGCAAGAGGTGTCAACCTCAAGGAGGGTTGCGATGAGGGATTTTGGCATGAAGATTCCAATTAGAAATCTTAAATACTATGCTTAGAGGATTGGAAATGATAACATGTATTGGGAAAATTGATATACTGAACCTATAATGCCCAAAAATTTACAGCCAAAATTAAGCTAAGGACAAGACACAACTTAAAAATTTTGTTCCACAAACACGTGAAAAAACCCACACAAGTTTGTTTTCAAAAAATATGGGGAAACCTAAGGGGCTAGACCTAATTCCTTGGGGGCTCATCACTGATGGCCTTGCCTACGTATATATTTTGTAGAGGAACCGTAGTTCAAGAACTGGACTTCAACCATCACACACTTGGTTGGATGATAAAGAGGGATATCCACTAGGTTCATAAGATACTTTGACCTCAATTTTAATCACAAAATTTTAACTCTAATCCACACTATAAAAAGATGACACAATGATGATAATGGTAATAATTCTAGGAGTAACACTTTATCCCTACCTTAAGAACTATTTTATCATAGAAAAAAAAAATGAGGAAAGTTCAAGGTACACACTAATCATACCACACAAATAACTCAATTCCCTTAAACACCTATGAATATTGGATAGTAGGTTGGTTATTGAATCCATTGAATGATCACACTAAATCTATTCAAACCATAACTAACGCCATGCCATTCTTAAATCAAGAGTTATAGAATTTACTATTGATAAAATCAATGTAATCTTGTAACATAATGAAAACCAAAAGGCTTAAAGAGGATTGTAACTATGAGAATTTAGATAATAGTTTTTCAATAGATCATACTATGAATCAAAAGATGAACATGATTAAAGAGAAAAGGAAGGATGCATCAATGATGAAGCAATGAACAATCAATGTACCTAAGTGACTAACTATATTGCCGAAACTAAAACTAAACAATAAATAGATGGTAACATTTACATTAGAATGATCTATTAGAACTTTTGGATCTGAAAAATAGAAACCATGCTTAGATCTATCTTAAATCATTTGAAAATGTCTCAGTAGCCATACATACAAAATCCCATGCAAGTCCTTCATACAGTATAAAATACTTAACAAACTATAATATTAAATTGATGCAAAAAGGGGAAATGTTATCATGACAAACTAGGGATAACTTTAAGAAACCCCCCCCTTAGCGAAGGTGTAAAATCCTAGCGAATATTGTATACTTCCCAATAAAAATATTAATTTTAGTGGCAAATTTTTTCATTTTTCGGGAAAAAAATCTCAATTGGCAAATCTTTTCTAATCGGTAGAAGTCTATGGAAAATCCTGGTGAATTTCAATTTTTTTTAACCAATAAAATATTTTCATTGGAAATTAAAATCTATTTTCAAACCTAGAAAATATTTCCATTGGTGAAATAAACCTATTTTCAAAACAGAAAAAATAATTTTGTTGGCGATTAAAAGTTTTTTTCAAACCAAAAAAAAAATCCATTGGTGAATTAAACCTATTTTCAAATGCATAAGAAAAAACATTGGCAAATCAATATAACCATGACTGTTTGATGAATTTTTGATGGACAACTATAGTTGCATTCCGGAAGTAAATCTCTAAAGCACTAGATTTTCGAATTGAAACCTCTGGAATAACACTAGAACTGTTAGATGCGGACACCTGGCGAGATCAAGGCTCATCACAATAGAAGAACTTAAGTGGAAGAATTATGCACATGCATAAAGTTTGTTTTAAAAGAGGGACCGTTCGATGAATTTTTGATGGACGACTATAGTTTCATTCTGGAAGTAAATCCTTGAAGCACTAGACTTGCAAATTGAAACCTCTGGAATAACACTAGAACCGTTAGATTTTTAGAAATCAATGGTTGAGATTTTATTAATTATTTAGGTATGTCGGTCATTATGCTCTTGTTTACCATTTAATATTACCTAAGTCAGACAAAAATATTTTATGACAAAGCCTTAAATCTTAAGTCTTTAATCCTAAGGGTCGAGTCTCATCAACCTAGCAATGTCCCCATTTTAATAATAACTTTATTTGCATGTGCACTATGTAGCCATCTTGTCATCTATCACGGGCATACCTTTTAAGCACTTGTTTTTAAGGATTGAAGTGTTGAAATAAATGTTAATTACACATCAATGATAGCGGTGAATTTAAAAATGATATTTGTGATGTCATACTCATTGTGTTCGTGCTAACGTCTATATATACTTCACCAACTTGATGTTCTTCATATCATTTATAATATATTTGGCTTTGATTTATTTCTTCTCTATTCTCAATTTAACTGAGATATTATGGAGTCTTCATGGCGTGTCATGTTGCCCAAATTATTTTGGGAGAAAAGAAGGGATGATGCATACGAAAGACAAAAGTTGGGTATGGTTTTTACAATTTCTTGTGTGAAGGTTGAGGATGCTATAAGAATAATTGTGGGTAGGGAATGGCTTCAGAACAACCCTCGTGCTCTATATTCTGAGGTAGCTTCAACTTTCTTATCTAAATGCATGGACATTTTGCTTGATAAATATTTCATGAAAATTCTGACAATATGTTATTTGCAGCCTTTCATTTACTCTATTTCTTCATTGGAGTTGGCGCTGGAGCATTACAATTTTGAAAGTGGGTTAGTGCCTGTTGGTGGAATCTTCTAAAAAATGGAATTGCATGCTTCTACAGTGCAGGATCTTGCCCTGGTTAATATGAGATGGGGTCTGCTATGTGATACGAAAATTGAATCATTAAAGAGTCTAGAGTTTTGGAGGAAGGTTTTAGGTGATTCACTTTTCTTCTCTATTGTTAGTTTGTTAAATTTGATTCACGTTCTACCCAAACACCCGGTTGATGGCCTCAGCTAATGTTACAAAAAAAAATAGTAATGAATTGTGTGATGTGTCACGTGTCTATATTTTATTGTATAGCGTAACAATTCTTGTAATATGTACTTTGTGACTGGTTTTTTTTCACAGTTAGTGGCTTTTTTCCTTTTGGCCATGCCGGTTATGTACTATGTACTTCAGTCTTTAGCAATAGCTACTTAAATTAAAATAATTTTCATGGCTCCATTCTTGTAAATCCTTTTTTGCTTTGGTCAATATAAAAATGTGGCTTTTAAAACTAATAGTAATTATCAACATATAGTTTTGATCATAAGTGAGCGAAATTTATTGTGACTTATTAGTGGACATTGATAATGATTAAGGTAAAATGATACATTTAATTCTCTCTTTTCAATGTGTCGAATTACTCTACCTTTCATTTATTCTATTGAAATTCTCAATCTTTTTAAAGAAAGTTTGGCTATGGTATTACGGGCGACGGCGTGGATTAATGCCATATGAATAGCCAACGTGATTGATTGGATAGCTTTATATTGAAAACTGCACGATGTATTATAGAATCGTAGATGATGATGTCAATAATCTAGTGATTTAGTGAAACAATATTTGTAATGATTTCATATCGCTTGAGTGGCACTGACCATTTTGACAATTGACAACTTGTTAGCTTGAGGTATAGTTTGCATGTAGCCAGGCTATTAGAGTCCATATGTCAATCAAATTAAACATTTAAATTGTAAATGTTAGGCTTAAGTTACACAAACTGATTAAGTTGGTTTTTTGGTTTGCGTGAATCACAATTATGATTATACCCAACCTCACACATGACATGTGTGAGGTGTACACAGGGACTAGGCTGGTAGTGACACTATTGGCAACACTTTTGGCCCATAAATAAGGATAGTGAGCACAACTAAAATCATTTGTTGAATTGTCACAAGGGTTTTCATTTTATAGGGTTAACAACTTAATAAGGATTCAAGAAGAAGACAATGTTGTATTATTGGGGATACTCTAAATTCTCCTGCCTCCAGTTATGTAGTTACAGAGTAAAAGACCAATTTACTTCAAGTTTAGAATGGGTGGAATTGGAAAGAAGTTGATTTCGTTCACCTGACTTCTCAAACAGGTTTTGAACCAAGATGAGGAGCTCTGACAGAGATAAGTGTTATCCCAATGCATGGAAGCTACAAGTAGAAGATGGGAGCAATTTTACTACCCCTCATTGTCTACATGATTTTGATTCTCAAAGGGGATAAGTACATTTTGTATCTTCACAACTCCCAATTCCCCAGGATGGTTGGCCAGGCAATTCCCATGCATTTATTTTCAGAGTGCATCTTCTACATGGAGCAATTTTACAACCCCTCATCTTTTGCATGAGTCTGGTTCTGAAAGGGGCTAAGTACATTTTGTATCTTCACAGCTCCCATTTCCCCAGTTTGATTTTCCCCGCTTTCCCCATGCATTTATTTTTAGAGCCCATGGATGACCTAGCAAGTCCCATGAGTTTATTTTCAGAGCGCATGGTTGACCTGACAAGTCTCATTTATTTTCAAAGAAACATGTATTACATTTACGTTTTCACTAGCGGTCCAACAGAAGCTTGGCGCTTGCACTTACATTTGTATTTGTACTATGTAATAATGTGACATTGTAATTCAGTTGTAATAAAATAAATGGTTGTGCTATTAATGTGACATTGTAATTCATTTTATTAAGGCCTTTGCAATGTTAAGTTACTGGCCTCTTGGCCTTGATGTCAATCCTAGCCCATTAAAGTTTAAAGCAACTTTAAAACACATGTTTATTATTTATATCATAAATTACTCAACCGTTCAATGAACATTTGATGTATGGTTGTAGTTGCATTCTAGAATGAAATACACAGAGTGCTAGGATTGTGAACTTAAACCTCTAGAATCACCCTATAACCATTAGATTAACAAAGATCATCAGTTTAGAATTTGATGTCAATGCAAGAGTAAATCATAGAATTAATGGCTTGTTTTAAATGTTGCTAGCCATGTACTAATTGTGTACTATGTAGTCTGGAAGTAACATGTAGATGTTTCGGTTTCATTCACTTTAATGTTTGAAAAAACAACACTTTGTATTGCTAAGTGATTTTAACTTGAAGTTAGAGGGTTAGCACACAGGGAGATTTCAGTATTCAGTTTGCTCATTGTAGTGCACCACCCTATTTTGGGTTCCACAGTTCCACTTCCAACAAAGCCATTCCAATAACCCAGTTTCAAGAATCAAATTCCAAGTTAAAGAATTATTGCGGCTACATTTCACCATTTGACGTTTCTTAAAATATTATTTTGTTAAACTTTGAAGTTTAGGTTTAGGGTTAAGAGGCTTAAGAATTAAGAAAAATTAAGGACTAATAGGGAATTCACAATTTCACATTTTATCAGCATGTCTACCACCAATACCACTAGAGCAATGTTGGATAAAAAAATACATTATGCAAAATTGCTTAAAACACCAGGTTTCACTAATGAATACCATGATATTTATGATCCTGAAACCTATGATAGGCATACCTCAGAAATTAGATTTTCATCTTAGAATAAGGTTGCAAAGCAAATGCAAGTTAATAGTATCAGTGCACTATGGGTAACTGGATTAGGGTGCATGATGTTACATGAGGTTTTCCCTTGCCCATAATTTATCATTGTCTATGCCCTAAATTATGATGATAACAAAAGATCAATTGTTAATAAAGATAGCAAAGAAGACTTGTTATCCATTAATGCATAATAACTTGGAAAAGTGTTGGGGTTTATAATCAAAGAATTTGGAAATTTCCACATTGACCTAGAAAATCTTGCTAGTGATTATGAAGCAGTGGATGAAATGGAGAAATTTTTTTCTTAAATAGAATAGTTCAAGATAGAAACAAATTAAAAGGTGATCATAAGCCTCCTTATGATTTGGATATTTTTAAACCATGGGTTCAGGATACTATTTCCATGCTAGCATTTTGCCTTGGATTGAATAGCAATTTGGAAGTGGGTGCAAGCCTCCTTGAAATGGTATTTAATATCCATTATGGTGTTCCACATTGTTGGCCTCCTACAATGGTTTAATAACTAAGCCTCTAGGGTTGTGACTTAGAGATTGAACATCTGCACTAAGTATCTATCTTACTCATCATGAAGGTACATTTCACTTCTCAACCCAGGGACGTAAACTTGAAATGGGTCAACACTTTATGTGCACTAGGACTTCATTGCAATCATCCATAAAATAGGGAAGAAACAATGCTAGAAAGAAATCAACTTAAATACTGAGCATAAATCAACATCTGCACTAAGAATTAATCAACTGGACCGAAATTGAATGACAAAAATGGAAATTCTAGCAAACAGACAAGAAACTACTTTGTCTACATTGGCTGTAGGAACAGTCACATAACAAAATTTCAGTGGCTGTAGGAATAGACAATTGTTGAAACTAAAACTAACTACTGAACAAAAAATAACTTTTAAACTAATTGATGGAATTCTCACCAAGTAGGCCCCCTTGAGTGAGTCTCCCTTACACTAACTCAAATGCAACAACTCAGAATGTCATATTATTTCTTGAAAGCATAAGTACAACATCTCAGTAATAGAACTGTAAAACTAGAAAATGTGAGTACAAACTCAGAATATCCAACCTTTTTCAAAAGGAGCATCTGACCATTATTTATAGAGAGAAACTACTGACTAACCCTAATTACCTAGGTAGTCAACTCCATCAAAATAGGAGGATGCCACTTATTGAAAGCATAGAAAAAGATGGAGGAAGTTATTCATGCACTAAATTGGTCAAAGTAGACTTGCTTCAATGGGAATCTAGCACAATGCACTCCCTAGATTTTCTCAACAACAAATATGACCATTAAAAAGGTAGTTACATTCTTTTTGTTTGAATTAGGAATTTCCCTCCATGAGAGTTTTCCCGCTTTGACCTCTTAATGATTAGCTTCTTGACTTCTTGGTAACTGACCAGTTGGCAAGAATTTCTCCCACATAGCAGGCTTTGTTGACATCAACATTTTAGTGGAAACCTACAAAATAGCATTAGCACATACAAACAAATGTATATCTATAATTACCTTAGTAACATTCATTCAACCACTTGTAAATTCAACATAGGTAATCCACATAGCATGATAATGTCATTAAAGTCACAGAGATAAACTTATACCCAAGGTCTATGGTTTTAAGGGAATAACATATAAAATGTCAACAACCAAGTGTCAAAGTCTATGTTAGCAACAACAAATAGATAATAGACCCTATCAAAATTGAGCCCTTAAATGAGCTCATCATTCCCCCCAACTTAATGGTTTGTTGGTCCTCCAACAGAAGAAGCACCATTCTTTTGCCTAGTTAATGCCCTGAAGTCAGCAACTGCTAGTTGTCCCACATTAGTCTCTGTAGTATTTGAATTAGGATCCTAGTAGAATCCTTGTTTTCTCTCCAACCTATTCCATCTTTCCCTTTCTACAACTATGTCATACTAGTAATATCTGTAGTCTGGCACATGCAACAATAAAGAAGGTGGCTAAAATGTTAATGGAAGCCAAAACTACTATTTCAACCTTCCAATATGAATGTACCTGCCAATTCTTTTGCATGTTGCAACATAGTTCTGTAAAGAGTGGGGTTCAACTTTTGCAACTCTTCAGCCAAACTATTCCACCTCTGTGATAAGTACCCCATTACTGATTTTCCTATAGTTCTATCTACCTTTTCATATTCCTTGTAGGTCTCCTCCCTAATAGGCATAATCCTTCTGTTATAGCTTGGGCGGTAAAGAAATTTGTGCCATGTTTGAAAAATGTCTGCACGGTTACTACATTCAACTCTAATAGGTAAGGGAGTATATAATTCTCTTTCTCTATGGGTTCTAAACAACTGCCCCCAACTAATTTCATTATGAATCTAGGACATAAATGCCCTTAAATGGAGGTCTCCAGTATACAGTAATGGGTTCCATTCATGATCATTAGGCACAACATAATTGTGTAGGTATAATTCACATAACAATTTTTTAACATCAGAAGGGGCAATCTGATAAGACTGGAAAAATTCATGTGGAGTATCAAGAGAAGGACTCAAACCTAAAATAATCCTTGATAGTTTAAAGGAAATATTTCACTCCTTCAAATGCAGGGCATAAACCCTTGGAGGAGTTCTGCATGCTAGCATTTTGGGTATTAAATCTACCACATTATCCACCTTTTCTTTCAAAGCAACAATTTTTGTATTCTTCTCTTCAATCTCTACATTTTTCTTTTTAATCTCATTCTGCACCTTGGGCTTTTCCTTTTTCCATTCCTCTTCTTTTCTTTCCATCTCACTCCATAATTTTAGAGCTATGTCATTCCATGAAAAGTCAGGAGGTTTATGTGTTCCTACCAAAATTTTCTTTTGCACCAATTCCTGCTATTCAAATAAAACTAGTTGCAATGATTCAGATTGTTCATCCTGCTCTGGCTACAGGAACTCTGGGTTCTCATCTTGTTCTTGCTGCAGGGGTTCCTTACTTTCATCTTGTTCCTGGTTCTCAACCTGTTATGCAATGGCAACAAGCTCTACCAATATGATATTTTCTTGTTCCTCAAAAATATCTTTTTCCTCAACATTCACCTGCCCCATTGGGGCTTTCATCCCCTCCCTAGATGTTTTTCTAAGCCTAGGGATTCTCTTTGGAGGTACACCAACGGTTGGCCCTACTAGTTTTGATCTCTTAGGAGGGTTTTTGTCTTTTCCTTCGGCTACAGGAGGAACAATGTTATCAACCTTTCATTTCTTAGGGCTTGGTGTTGGTTTTTCTGCCACTTGCTTCTTGGCCTTTCCCTTTCTCATTTATGCTTCTTTCATTTGTGCCTCTTCTCTCCTAAGGTTAGTCCTAGTTTGAATTGGGGTTTTGGCAGGGACATTATCATCAGAATCTGAGGATGAACTTTCCTCACCTAAATATTCTGACTCAGAAGATCCAATTTCAATAGCTTGCTCAGTTGTAGGAGGGTTTGAACTAGGGTTTGCACTAGAGGTTGATGCTCCAGGAGTAATTTCAGTAGCCCTCACTTCCCTACTAACCCTATGAGGTTGAGATCGACCTCTAGGACATACATTTTCTGGTCTAAATTGATCAATGGTTAAAAACTCCTCCCACATCATTTCAGATACTTCATGCATAGGATTTTCCACTAGTAATTTGATTAAACAATGGTGAGAGACAAAATTATCCCTACCTTTCTACGTTTCGGCCTCCATGATTGCAAGGAGATGATATAACACATTGGAAACGTTCATTCTTCGTCCATGCCTCATATGGTTCAGGATCTTGAAGTGTATGGAATGGAAGCATGACTGGCGGCCCTCACAAGTGATGTATTTGACAATGTCGACAATTACTTGTCTCCATGGATTTGAGAGAGAAGTTCTCTTCGTACCTTGTTTATCCACAACCAATGGAGGGTCACTGGGTTCAGTAAATTCAGCTCTGGATGAACTTGCATCTTTGGTAGCAGGGTATGGCTCACCATTAGTAGGTAAACCTGTTACCTCCACAATTCTTTCCTTAATAATGATCACCTCCAATCCTTTTACCATTTCCTTCCCCTCAGAGAATGTTTGCGTAAATTCCTGCGCAATGTCTTCAATGTAGCTGTCAAGCTTCAAGAAATAGTCCAACCATTCACAATTTCTAAACTCTACCAAAGAAGGCGCATCTTGTATTACCATGTTATGAATTGTGGGTTCTTTCTGAATTAGTTGACCTCCCATCGTTTAGCTGCTTGCAATCAAATAAGCACTTTTCTAAATTTACTTTTCCTACAATCTCTTCTTGAAAACCCCAACTTCTTCTTCCTACAATTCTTTCTTCTGTTGTGCGGATGCCAATGTCATGTAGCTCACCAAATTACTTTTGTTGGGTGACATTTGAAATTATGACTAGGCAATAAAGATTCATTAATGAAGGGTATTATCGAGAGAAATGACGACGACTTAGTGACATTTCACACATGCAAGCCATCATTTCAATTTATCATTCAAATTGGCTCAGTTTAAATTTTCTGATATGGATGACATGTGGCCTTATGAGTTGACATTCCCCCCCAATCTAATTTATAGCATGTGTCCACATAGGCTGGTTGATAATTATGATTGGACAAGGCGGAGTACAATTTCATACTATGCGAAATATCTACATTTAATTACAGTAATTAAAGAAATGCACTAAATATAATAAAGATATAACAAATTGTTTTGCATGTACCTGAAATCTTGGAGTATCTTTGCAAAGAATGTGGAGAAATTATTGATTACCTTTAAGAAGTACGGTTGACCAATTAATGCAGTGGTGAAGAAATGGAATAAAGTGATGGCGAAGTGGAGTGATGGTGGAGTTATGGAAGAGAGAGAAGATGGAGATGAATGGGCGGATGGATGGATTAATGAAGAAGTGGACTCCCTCAAAAAGTGGAAGTCTTTATTATGAAGTGGTTGCATGTGTACTTGGATTAGTCAGAAGGAGGAACACTAGGTTTGCTTCCTTCAGCTGTAGGAAGTTCAGAGGTTGGGTGTTGATTAAATTGCTGCATGAATTATTCCTTGGACGCTAGCTTGTGATACAACCTTAGACGGTGACCGTTGACTAGAATTTTGAATCTGACAGGGTCAATGGTGGTGAGTTGTATGGCTTCGTTGGGAAAGACTTCTGCAACTTTGTATGGTCCCAACCATCTAGTCTACAGTTTACCTACATTATTTTGATACCTAGAGTCATAAAGGAGTGCATAGTCACCAGGCTGAAACTTCTTGTCCTTTATGTACTTATCATTCCATTTGATCCTTTGATTTTGTACTACCTCAGTATGATGCATGGCTATATTTCTCATCTCATCCAAATTATTCAGCTGCATGATTTTTTCCTTTTGTGCCTCAAAGATATCCATCCCTAAGTCTAGTGTAGTCCTAAGAGTCTTATGCTCAAATTCAATGGGCATCATAGCTATCTTCCCATATAGTAATTCAAAAGGAGTAAAGCCTGTGGTTGTTTTCTAGTTGGTCCTATAGGCCTAGACAACTTCTGGTAGCCTATTTTCCCAGTCTCTCCTATGAATAGCCACTGTTTTTGTTAGAATTGCCTCAATTTCCCTGTTGGTCACCTCAGATTGGCCATTGGCTTGAGGGTGATAAGGAGTAGACTTCTTGTACCTCACATTATATTCATTAACTAGTTTTGTGACAAGGGTTGATGTAAATTGAGCCCCTTGATTAGTCACTATCGCTCTGGGAACCCCATAATGAGTGAAAATTTCCTCGTAAAGAAATTCTACAACCTTATTATCTCTTGCATGATTCATTTCTTTAACCTCAACCCACTTGGTCACATAATCAATGCAAACCAAGATGTAGTATTTACCATTTGATGGAGGATCAATGGGTCCTACAAAATCCAGTCCCCATTTATCAAATGGAGTGATTACTACCTGGGGATAAAGAGGCATCTCATCAGACTTTGTTGGGCGGCCCGTCCTCTGACATCTATCACACTTCCTTGTATACCTACCTGCATCCTTATGAAGTGTGGGCCAATAATATCCTGTATTAAGGATCTTCATTACTGTTCTCTTGGATGCAAAATTTCCTCCACAGGGTTCATTGTGACATGCATGCAATATATCATATGTCTCATCTTCCCTCACACATCTCCTCATGACATGTTTGGTCCAGTGTAAAACAAATAGCATGTAACCCATGAAAAAGGAAAGGTTTTCTCAATGAGTACCCTTCTCTCTTTTGGAGATAAATGAGGAGGAACTCTCCCTACAACCAGGTAATTGTCTATGTCAGCATACCAAGGTGGGTGCTGCCACAATAGTGGTTTACACTCTCTGGGAGATCTTGATTTTTGCTGAAATCACATATTTTTATAAAATATAATGATTTAAGCCTTGAAAATTTCAATTTAAAGGATTCCAATTAAAGATGGTTTGATCAAAACACCTTAGACCAAGCCCCCTTTGATAGAACCCTACTAGTTTTAAACCATACCTATAACAGAGTCTCCTTTACACCTATCAAAATGTTGATAAAAAACCACTTTTGATTTACCTTTTGGGTGATCAAATGAATTCATTTAATTTTTATTTTTTTAAAGTATGTAGTCCTTATTATAAGCTTCCAAAAAAGTATAATTTTAATTAAATTAAATTTTATTATTATATTTATTTTTTATTTCTTGTGAATGTAGGGTTTTTACCGAAAATCAAGCTCTTTGTTCTACACGTGGAAAAATAGAAAATTATCAATTTTTTTTTGAAAAATATGTGTGCACTAGATATTGAAGTATTTGATCCAAATAATAAAATAAAATTGAATTTCAATACATACAAAAAAAGTTATGCGTTATATGGTCATGCTATGTCTGAATTGTAATTGGTTTGACTTCAAAACTTGATTAAAGAAAAAATATTCAATAAAAACTATCTAACCAAGTGGAAGCACTAGATATCAGAGTTAAAAATCTAAATTCGAAATAATTAGAATTTTATCCTTCATGGAAAAAAATTTATACGTTATACAGTGAATGTCACTTTTTAAAAATGTTATTTTCTAAAAAAAACTAGTTTTCGAGGGAGATAGAAAAAGAAGTGCAATGTGATTCCAAATTTTTTGAAAAAAATATATTTAGAATCTACAGACAAAATGTCACGAAACTCTAGTTTGCATCATCTTCGAATTCCTCATGGTTTAGTCGCTATAAGTGCCCGAAAGTGAAGATTTAGTTAAAAATAATAATTTCAATGTCTAGTTTGGCCAAAAATTATAAACCACTATTGTGGGATCACCTAGGGGTATACGCACTGATGGAAAACAAATGTTCATCAGGGAAAGAGTCATCAATGACTTGATTATCTTCTGATGTAGTCAGTCTAGAAAGAAAGTCTGCTACAACATTTGCTTTTCCTGGTTTATCAACAATGGTGATGTCAAACTCCTGCATTAGCAACAACCATCTTGCTAGCCTTCCTAAAATGAGGGGCTTATTCACGAGGTATCTTGTTGTTGCATGATCTGTATGAATAAAAATATGATACCCTGTTATGTAGTGCCTAAATTTTTTAAGGGCATAGATAACTGCCAACATTTATTTTTTGTCACTGTGTAATTGAATTAAGCTCCTTGTAAGTTTTTGCTTACAAAATAAATAACATTCTCAATTGTTCCTTCTTTCTGTCCCAATACAACTCCTACAACATAGTCTAATGCATCTATATTAATGTGAAAAGGAAACTCCCAATTAGGACCTTTGAGTACAAGAGCATGGGTTAAAGCTACTTTTAGATCAGAGAATGCCTTGTCATAGTCCCCTATCCACTGGAATTCAACATCCTTAGTGAGAAGATTGTACAATGGTGCTGCCATTTTGTTGAAATATTTGATGAAACACCTATAGTACCTTGCATGACCCAAGAAACTCCTAACATATTTTTGCTTTGCAGGAATAGGCAGATTGGTGATCACTTCAATCTCGGTTGGGTCTACTTGAATTCCCTTTTTAGAGATGTAGTGCCCAAGGAATACTCCTTCTTGCATCATCATGAAACACTTCTCACTGTTCAAGGACAGGTTATGGTCTTCACATCTCTGTAAAACCTTCCTTATATTCTCTAGGGCTTCTGCAAAATCAGCACCATAGGTAGTGAAATTATCCATATAAATCTCCATGTAATCATGTGAGATGTCTGAAAATATACTAATGACTACCCTCTGAAAGATTGCAGCTGCATTACACAAACCAAATGGAAGCACTGAGTAGGCATAAGTCCCCCATGGACAGGTAAAGGTTGTCTTCTCTTGATCCTTATGGGTAATTTTTATTTGGTTGTAGCCACTGAATCCATCTGGAAAAGAAAAATATTGCTTGCTTGCAAGGTAATCTAGCACTTGGTCTATGAAAGGAAGGAGAAAATGATTCTTTTTGGTGGTAGAGTTGAGCTCCCTGTAGTCAATACAAACCCTCCACTTCCCTCCCTTTTTGGGCACAATCACTAATGGGGACACCCACTGACTGTCTAAGATGGGGTAGATAAATCCTGCATCTAATAATTTTCTAAGTTCCCCTTTGATAATCTCCCTCAATGCAGGGTTGATTCTTCTTTGTGGCTACCTTACTGGTGTACAATCATCTTTGTTATATATCCTATGAGTACAGAGCTTGGGGTCCAATACATTCATGTCATGGCAGTCCCATGCAAATGCATGTTGGTAGGTCTTTAACAAGTTTTTCAAAGACAACTACTGCTCTTGATTCAACTTACTATTAATATTTAGATGTTTTCCTTCTGACACTTGCACTTGTGTGGTTAACTCTACCATATCTACTTCACTAATACTGGGCATTTTTAGTTCATGTGGCAACAATGTATGGAGCATATAAGTTGCTGCAAGAAGTTCTATTGCTGGAAGAGTAGGAAAAAGCGTCTTAACTGAACTGGCAGAACTAGATTCATGAGTAGATGACTCTTCATGCACCTCACAACGGTTCTGAATTATGTGGGATAGCACTTATCTTCCTCCTGTAGCTGCATGAAAGAGCTTCTACCTAACATCATGAGTTGTGCCACATAATTGACTTCCTCGGCCTCTTCTCCAACATGTGGCCATATGGTGTTATCCATGTCACGGGATGGTTGAGCAGGGGGGTAGAGAACAAGCTTTTTGGTACTCTTCCCATAAAAAATGGTCATGTCCCCTGACTGAAATCCAATGTAAGCATCTATTGTGGCCAACCATGGCCTTCCTAGGATAATGGGGTACCCACCTAGTGTAGCTTTAGGAGAAAGAATCATAAAATCTATTGGGTACTCCCAATAATCTAGAGTTACCACAAGGTCCTCTACTATACCATCAGGTTTGATAGTGGAACTATCAGTAAGTTGCAGGACAATGGGAGTAGGTCTCATGTTTGCAACATTTAGTTGCTACAGGATATCCTTAGTTATCACATTTATTGCTACTCCCAATTCAATCAAAGCATTCCTTATTTGGAATCCATTTATGACAACTCCCACCACAGGGCTACCTAGGTCATTGTACTTAGGAACTGTACCTTTTCCAAGCATGATGTCTGCTAACTGTCCTACTACATGAACCATAGTGGGGTCTTTCTTTTTCCTTCCCGAATTTTTGAGGCATGCTTCTTTGATTGCTTTGCTATATATAGGGACATATTTTATGGCTTGAAACAAAGGTATCTTGACACATATGTGTTTCAACTGATCCAAAATGTCAAAGGTTGTTTTCTCCTTTTCTTCCTTTTGTTTAGCAACCTCTAACCTTTGAGGAAATGGTGGATCTTGGGTAGTCTGTTGAACTGGAATTGGTTTAGGATTTTTAGGCACACTAGGCTGAATGGGGACATTTAGAGGCTCTTCTTCTTCCACAGGAAGCTCAGTGATGATAGGATTGGAAGAAGCTGGTAAAGTAGTTCCTGAGTGTAGGTGAATGTCACTCACACTCACAACATATGCAGGGAATTGATTAGGATCTACAGAGTATACTGGTTGCTGCTACTATGGTTTGTTATTTAGGTTAGGTGTGGGATGAGTTGGTAATTGAGTAGGCTAGGTGTGTTTGAACTTGAGCTAGTAGGAGGAGGCATTATAACAGGTTGTTGGGGCTGAGAAGGTGGCTGCATGTAGCTAGTAGTTTGGTTTAAGTGAGACAACAAAAGAAGAATATACTATAGGAGCAACCATAGCTAAAAAAATGGGTTATGAAGGTCATCCTTTGGGGTCCCAAAGACAAGGCCCTTGGATAGTAACATATGTAGAGCATAGAAAACTAGTAGATAAATCTGGCCTTGGGGTTGTGGTGCAGGAGCACCTAGGAAACACACCTAGGAAGCAGTCTAGTTTACATTTTGCTTGGGTATGTTATTTTGAAGGTCATGTTGACCATTTTGTTAGAATTTGAGGATTATGAATAAGTGTTGATCTGTTGTGATCAGTGGAATTGGAAGTGGAAAGAATGGATGGGTTTTGAAGCTCATTCTTGTTTAGGTTGTTAACCTTGTCAAAAGTTAGAAAACACAGTGGATTTTGGTAACGTTGGCCATTAGGTCATGAAGAAGTTCGACCAAAGGTGATAACTAATTGAGGAGCCTTATTTAAGGGGAGTCTTGACCTGTAAACAGGGTTAGAAGGATTGGTATTGAGGAAACATTTTGTGAGTTGAAATAAAATAGTGTTCTTGAAGATTATTTTTGATTTCTGCTTCATAACAGAGCTTTAAATGGATTGAATTAACTTTTGTTCTGTAATTAGAATGTAGTGTGGATAGAATACAAGCTTTTTGTGCCATTCATTTTCCTTTGTGATTCATTTTCATCCCTTGTTTGTAAATAGTTTGATTTCTTTCTTTTTCTGGCCTGTACCAGGCAGTCTTGAGAAAATGGAGTGCTAGACCACTTTCCCACCGTACAAATTGTACAACACTTTGGGAATAGTGCCTAGACTCCATGTTTGTAAATATGGTAGGCTTTAGGGTTTGGGAAAGTTCAGGAGCTGTTAGAAAGATCTTGCCCTAGGCGACCCAGAATGGTGCTCGGTTAGAAAGGCAAGAAGTACAGAGCGTAGAACTTTGCAGGGGTTCAAGTTCTTTAAGAATTTTATTTTGGAGGTGGTAGGTAAGTGTCTTACCTAGCTAATTCATGAAGGAGAAGTCCCCATCATTTCATTTGATGTGTGAACTAGTAGACAGTTTGAAAGCGGCCAGACAGTGGCTTAAAAACCCTAGGAAATGTGCATTTTCAGATTCAAGATTTGTATGGTCTGTTAAGGCTTAAGACCTCAAGAATCCTTGAGAGGTGTGCATTTTTTCCAAGAATCCCAAAGAAAGAATGGGTGTCTTTTGGAAAGTTTTTAAACAAAGACCAGTTTTCTAGAAAATGGAGGCCTAATTGGGGCTCAAGGCTAGTAGCCTTTTTGACCCTAGTTGAGGGTTTGGTGAAAGCGATGGAAGGATGGAGCTTGGTGAACCTTTTGGAACCCTAGGAGGATGGTTTGAAGTTATTAAAGACATATCTACACCCCTGCAAGATCTAAATTGAGTGTTGAGGTATTGTTAGTCTTTAGGGCAGATTAAGGGCTAAGGAGAGAATAGCAGAGGGAGCACCAAGATTGGCTTGGTTGTTTACATGGTGATGGAAGTGGGGTTGGCCAGGAGAACCAGGGGCACCTAAATATGTGAAGGGGCCTATAGGTTAAGGAGGTGAAGAAGAACACCAAGAAGGTCTTGCAAGCAAGACCTAGAGCAGGAATCTGAGATTGATTTCTCCAACCCCTCTCCCTACCAAATTGGTATCAGAGCAAGTAAAAGATTTGGGATAGAATAATATATGTTAGAGGTTGATTCAAGTGATACTACCATCATGGTAACAAATGCACAATTGGCCAAGATGGTTGAAGAGCATGAGGAAGACAATAAACTATTGAGGGAAAGAATAGCCCAACTTGAACAAGTAGTGAGGAGCGCACAATTTGAAGGAAGGATACCAAAGGAAGAAGAGGTTGCAGAGGAAGACAAGACCCCTGAACCTAACCCTGTTTTGAAAGAGGAGCCTTTCTTGAAGGCCTTGAAGGCTTTGAGTGGAAAAGCACTTGAAGGCATACCACTATTTAGTGGGAAAATGGAAGCTGATCTAGTCATGGATTGGATAGAGGGAATGGAAAACCATTTTGAATGTGATGCAGTCACTAAAGAATAGAAGGTAAAGGTGGCCAAATCAAGACTAAGAGGTTTTTCCTTGACATGGTGGAAATTCATTCAAACAGAGAGGGAAAAAGAAGGTAAGCAGCCTATATCTACTTGGAAGGGAATGGTTGCCAAAGTAAAAGAAGCATACATGCCAGATGACTATGAGATTCAGCTGCACAAGAAAAGACAAAGCTTGAGGGAAAGAGACCAAGATGTAAAAACTTACACTGAGGAGATTCAAAAAAATTGCATGAGGTCTAATGTGACAGGGGATGAGAGTCTCAAGGTGGCTAGGTATCTTAATGGCTTGAAGTGGAACATTCAAGAGGAGATGGATCTTTTAAGTCCTAAGACAGTACATCAATGTTACCAATTGGCTATCAAGATTGAGGAAAGAAGCAAGAGGAAGCAAGACCAGGCTTCTAAGGGTAGAGGCAAAGGCAGGGATCAAAGGGGTCAAAGAGGACAGCGAGGTGGCTACCAAGGTAGAGGCAATGACCAAAGGAACCAAGGGGAGTTTAAATCCATAGATCATGACAATGAAACACCTTCTAGAGGAGGGTATAACAGAGGTAGAGGACCTCAAGGAGGTTCAAATAGAGGAAGAGGAGCAGGCAGGAGCAATTCATACTTTGCAAACATGAAGTGCTACCACTGTGGTCAAGTAGGTCATCCTGCTTATAGATGCCCAAAGAAAGCATCCTCATCAAGCAATGAGAAGAGAGTGGCTTATGCACAAGAGGACACCATGAGTCCTAAGTCATTTGAGGTCAGTCATATTGAATTTGAAGTAGGAGAGAATCTGATGTTCAATAGAGTTTTGATCAGACAACCGGTCAAGGAAGAACCAAAACAGAGGAGAGCTCTATTTAGAGTAAGGTGCAAGATACTTGGTAAAGTATGCAAGGTCATAGTAGATTCAAGTTCAACAAACAATATTATCTCAGAGGAGGCAATAATGAAATTGAAATTGGAGAAGGTACCCCACACTAACCCTTACAAGGTAACATGGCTCAACAAATGGCAGAGTGTTCTAGTGAATGAGCAAGTAACGGTGGAGTTTTCCATTGGAGGGTACAAGGACAAGTTAGTTTGTGATGTTTTACCTATGGATGCATGCCATCTACCATTGGGAAGACCATGGAAATATGACAGAGGTGCCATACATGATGGGAAAGAGAACACCATCTCATTCAAGAAGGATGGGAAGACTTTCAAGTTGCAGTCACTGTCAGAAGAAGAAGAGGGACAGTCAAAGACACCAAGCATCATGTTGAGTAGTGGGAAGGAGTTCCTTAACAACCTACATCAAGGGGGTGAAGGATATGTGGTTGTGTTAGAACCTAAAGAAGGAGACAAGGCTGAAAAGATAGTCATACTCAGAGCAGTCCTAAAGTTGTTGGATCAGTTCAAGGACATTGTAAGTGATGGTGCACCTGCAACTTTACCACCAAAGAGAGCCATAAGTCATCAAATTGAATTCATACCTGGAGCCTCATTACCTAACAAAGCATCTTATAAGCTTACACTAGATCAGAATCTAGAGGTAGCTAGACAAGTGCAAGAGTTGTTGGATCAAGGATTGATTCAAAAGAGCATCAGCCCATGTGCAGTACTAGTGGTCTTAGCAACCAAGAAAGGTGGTAAATGGAGGTTATGCAGAGATTCTAGAGCAATAAATAGGATCACCATTAGGTATAGGTTCCCTATTCCTAGAATTGAAGATTTAATGGATTGTCTTGGAGGAGCTTAGTACTTCACCATGTTGGATCTCAAGAGTGGATACCATCAGATCAGAATCAAGGAGGGAGATGAGTGGAAGACAACTTTTAAGACAAATGATGGGTTGTATGAGTGGAGAGTTATGCCATTTGGCCTCTCTAATGCCCCTAGCACATTCATGAGGCTCATGAATGAAGTGCTCAAGGATTTTACAGGGATATTTGTGGTGGTATACCTTGATGACATCCTCATATACAGTAAGACAACAAAAGAGCATTTGAAACATGTGGAGTTGGTTCTTAGAAGGTTGCAAGAAGAGAAGTTGGCAATCAATCTAGAGAAGTGTGAGTTCTTTAAACAAGAGCTTGTATATCTAGGGTTTGTAGTATCCCAAGGATCATTGAAGATGGATCCAAGCAAGGTGGAAGCCATCCTCAATTGGCCTACACCAACCACAGGGACAAAGGTAAGAAGTTTTCATGGATTAGCCCAATTTTATAGAAAATTCATAAGGAACTTTAGTGGTATATGTGCACCAGTCCTAGATACAATCAAGGGTGGTTTAAAAACTAAGTTTGTGTGGACTCAAGAAGCTGAGAAAGGGTTTGAGAAACTGAAGCAAGAGGTGGCAACTCAACCTATTCTCTTATTACCTAGTTTTGATAAATTGTTCACTGTTGAATGTGATGCAAGTGGAGTGGCAGTAGGAGGAGTGCTAAGTCAAGAGGGCAGGCCTATAGCCTTCTTTAGTGAGAAGCTCAATGAAGCTAAAAAGAAGTATTCAACCTATGACTTAGAACTTTATACTTTGGTTCAGTCACTTAGGAAATGGAGGCATTACCTTCTACCCAAGGAATTTGTAGTATTTACTGACAACCAAGAACTTAGCTTTATCAACACTCAAGAGAAGTTGAGTAATAGGAATTTGAAATGGATGGAATACATCCAAGCTTTTACCTTCACCATCAAGCACAAGAAGGGACAACTAAACAAAGTAGCAGATGCATTGAGTAGGAGATTGTTGATAGTGCAAGAGATACAGATCAAGAGCATTGGCATAGAGAGTTTCAAGTATCTCTATGGGGAAGATGAAGACTTTTCAGAGGTCTATAAGGTATGTTCTAACTTTGAGAATCATTTCCATAGCCAATATTCTGAGTATACATTGCAAAGTGGGTTATTGTTTAAAGGAAATCAATTATGTGTTCCAAGAGGGTCAATGAGGGAAAATCTCATTCAGGAAAAGCATAATGGCAGTCTTAGTGGACATTTTGGCATCAATAAGACTTTAGAACTAGTGCAAAGATTCTATTACTGGCCTAAGTTGGCAAGAGATGTTAGAAAATATGTGGAACAATGTGTTGTGTGTATGAAAGCTAAGGGAGGAGCTAGTAATGTTGGTTTATATCAACCCCTACGCATTCCTAACAGACCATGGGAGTGTGTGAGCATGGATTTTGTGGTAGGCCTTCCTAAGACCAAGACTGGTTTTGACAGTGTCTATGTAGTGGTAGACAGATTTAGTAAGATGAGTCATTTTATTCCCTGTAAAACTACTCATGATGCTAGTTACATAGCTCATCTTTTCTTCAAGGAAGTTGTAAGGATCTATGGATTTCCTTTGAGCATTGTTTTAGACAGGGATGTGAAGTTCATGAGTCAATTTTGGAAGACTCTATGGAGCAGATTAGGTACCAACCAGTCTTTTGGATTAGCTTACCATCCTTAGACCGATGGTCAAACAAAGGTGGTTAACAAGGTGCTAGGTAACCTTCTAAGGTTCCTAACTAAGGAGTATGGACAGACATGGGATATGGTTATCTCACAAGCTGAGTATGCTTACAATGATAGTGTGAACCGAACCACAGGGAAGAGTCCTTTTGAAGTTGTGTATGGGATGCACCCAAGAGGCATATGTGAGCTCAAAGATCTTGGATCTATGGAACATAGAAGTGGACATGCAAAAGACCTTAGTCAGACCATGAAGGAGATTTAGGAACAGGTGAAGAAGACAGTCACTGAGGCTACACAAAAGTTGAAGGAGAAGGCAGATTTGTTTAGGAAAGATGTACAATTTGCAGTAGGAGACTATGTCATGGTCCACCTTAACAAGTCAAGGTTGCAGAAGGGAATGTTAAACAAGTTGTAGATGAAGAGAGTGGGTCCATGCAAGGTATTGGCCAAGTATGGCAAGAATGCATACAAGGTGGAGTTACCTACCGATCTAGGAATCTCACCAGTTTTCAATATAGCGACTTGATCAAGTACAAGGGATCAGTCAATGATGTGGATCAGAATAGTAAGGAGATCTTCAAGGACATCAGTAATATGTCCTTACCTAATCAAGACAAGCCTCAGGCAAAGAAGATATTGGAGTCAAGAGTGCAAAAGTCTACAAGGAATAAGGTGTACATGGAGCACCTCATCAAGTGGAAGAACAAGCATGAATTAGAAGCCACATGGGTACAAGAAGATCAGTTCAAGAAGTTCGATATTGACCTTTCATTGATTTCTCCTTCCATTCCTTAGTGTTTGTGCAGGGAGGGGGAGAATGGTGCAGGAGCACCTAGGAAACACACCTAGGAAGCAGTCTAGTTTACATTTTGCTTGGGTATGTTATTTTGAAGGTCATGTTGACCATTTTGTTAGCATTTGAGGATTATGAAAGTGTTGATCTTTTTTGATTAGTGGAATTGGAAGTGGAAAGAATGGATGGGTTTTGAAGCTCATTCTTGTTTAGGTTGTTAACCTTGTCAAAAGTTAGAAAACACAGTGGATTTTGGTAACGTTGGCCATTAGGTCATGAAGAAGTCCGACCAAAGGTGATAACTAATTGAGGAGCCTTATTTAAGGGGAGTATCAACTTGTAAACAGGGTTAGAAGGATTGGTATTGAGGAAACATTTTGTGAGTTGAAATAAAATAGTGTTCTTGAAGGTTATTTCTGATTTATGCTTCATAACAGAGCTTTAAATGGATTGAATTAACTTCTGTTCTATAATTAGAATGTAGTGTGGATAGAATACAAGCTTTGTGTGCCATTCATTTTCCTTTGTGATTCATTTTCATCCCTTGTTTGTAAATAATTTGATTTCTTTCTTTTTCTGGCCTGTACCAGGCAGTCTTGAGAAAATGGAGTGCTAGACCACTTTCCCACCGTACAAATTGTACAACACTTTGGGAATAGTTCCTAGACTCCATGTTTGTAAATATGGTAGGCTATAGGGTTTGGGAAAGTTCAAGAGCTATTAGAAAGATCTTGCCCTAGGCGACCCATAATGGTGCCCGGTTAGAAAGGCAAGAAGTACAGAGCATAGAACTTTGCAGGGGTTCAAGTTCTTTAAGAATTTTCTTTTGGAGGTGGTAGGTAAGTGTCTTACCTAGCTATGTCATGAAGGAGAAGTCTCCATCATTTCATTTGATGTGTGAACTAGTAGACAGTTTGAAAATGGCCAAATAGTGGCTTAAAAACCCTAGGAAATGTGCATTTTCAGATTCAAGCTTTGTATGGTCTGTTAAGGCTTAAGACCTCAAGAATCCTTGAGAGGTGTGCATTTGTTCCAAGAATCCCAAAGAAAGAATGGGTGTCTTTTGGAAATTTTTTAAACAAAGACCAGTTTTCTAGAAAATGGAGGCCTAATTGGGGCTCAAGGCTAGTAGCCTTTTTGACCCTAGTTGAGGGTTTGGTGAAAGCGATGGAAGGATGGAGCTTGGTGAACCTTCTGGAACCCTAGGAGGATGGTTTGAAGTTATTAAAGACATATCTACACCCCTGCAAGATCTAAATTGAGTGTTGAGGTATTGTTAGTCTTTAGGGCAGATTAAGGGCTAAGGAGAGAATAGCAGAGGGAGCACCAAGATTGGCTTGGTTGTTTACATGGTGATGGAAGTGGGGTTGGCCAGGAGAACTAGAGGCACCTAAATATGTGAAGGGGCCTATAGCTCAAGGAGGTGAAGAAGAACATGAAGAAGGTCTTGCAAGCAAGACCTAGAGCAGGAATCTGAGATTGATTTCTCCAACCCCTCTCCCTACTAGGTTGGAGGTGAAAAAGTAGACCTATGGCATACAAGTCAATTTGTTAGAGCTTCAAATCCTCATCCTCATGGTCAGAAACAATCACAACTAGGACATGCCCATGGTGGAGAGCTTAGTGCAACTGGAACTGCCTCTGGTGGTGATGGTATGGGTAGTAGTACTAGTAGTGGTCAACATGTGCTACAACAACAAATTACACACAAGAGGACAACAACACAATATACCATAGAAACACTAGGTGATCAAGGCATATAGAAGAGGCAAAAGATTTTGACAGGTCCAAGTCACACTACTAGTGGATCTACCACAAAGGAGTTATTTCCAGGAACTCCCCCATTGCCAGTTAGTCTAGCTATGACATCATTAGCAACTGCAAGTACTCCTATTCTTTCGCCACTCAAGCATTCCATTGTTCCTGCATCCCTAGGTTTTGATTACATTGAAGAGTTTAAAAAGAAATCAAACGTGAGTAAAAAAGAAAAGAAGCAACTGATGGAGAGTGCATTTGTTGTAACTTCAGAGCCTGCAACAACCATGGTATTGCCCACATTTGAGACAAATAAAGAAATCATGGAGTACACAATTCTTGTTCCCATAGTTCAAAACAAACCAACAAATCAGATGGCTTCATCTGAATTCCAGTTGAACAATATTCAATTGTATTTTTTTGGACTCAGAAATATTGACAAAATTAATGTATCAAAGAAGAACAATGAATTCCAATGTACACATCATTGCTAAATCAAGATAGAGAGAAAATAAGGTTGTAGACTCAAATTGAAAAGTTACAAGCATACCTAGCAAATGAGAAAGCAAAGAGGAAAGCAATAGATAACAAGAGCAATGAATTAGAAAAAAGAATAAAAAAATATGCCTCTACATCAACAAGCAAAGAAGATAAGAAAAATGAGACCGCAGTGAATGAATTGAAGCAAAGGCTAGATGAGAGAAACAAGAAATATGATGAGGAAAAATTCACTTCATAAAAATTAAGACTAAGCATTGCGAATGGAAATGCATAGTGGGAACAAAAATTGGAGGAGAGAAAAATAAATGAAAGATTGGAGGCAGAGCTGATGGAAGCAAAAAATGAAATTAAGTCTTGTCAAAATAAGTTATCTGCATTTTGTAGAGAAACAATGAGGCATATGAAACAAAAGATCTGGGATGAAATAATGCAGAATATTGATCATTTGTGTGACATGTTTCAATTGATTGATTCTATCAGACAACATCATAAGAAGCTCAACAAATATTTAATGGACAACAAAAATGTGTTGGCATTAGAGAAATCAACAAACAAAATTCAACAAACAGTCTACAAATCCAGTGATAATGTTTTGAAATCAAAAGGGATTACTAATCGACTTGCTACATTAATGACGTTGTCATCTATCATTTAAAAGTGTTTGAGAATGCGTGAAACAAAAGAATATTTGCATTTGGCTACATACAGGATGAAGAAGGTGGATGAAAAGGTAAGGAACTTCACAGAGCTTGGTTTGTGAGATGCTTTTGACACAAATGAGTGATTCATTGAAAAGAATGATTTCATAAGGAAGATGGAGGATGCAAGGAAGATTGATTTGGACCAGTTTCCTCAGAACCCAGATGTGGTGAACTATTTGGATTCCATCAAATGATCGCTAACCTTGAATGCAAAATTGACTGAAGAATCCAAGACAAGTTCCAATTTGAATAATGAATTGTTAACAAATCTTCAAGTCGAACAACATCAGTTAGAACAAATGACAATTGCACCACCTAAATAGTGGAAGTTGCTAGAAAAGGTGATGTAGTGATTTAATTTTTGATAATACGAGTTTCCAAGTTCCAACTCAGCTCTGTGCAGAGTTGTCTTTGAGCAAGATTTTGCATTGCCAATGCCTCTATGTACTCCTTCATGTGATAATCAATAAAAAATCTCAAATTAAGACTTCAGTAATGTGTTGATGCTCAATTATCTGCATTATTTATTATATCATCTGAAGAAAAATTATGGTAGTGGTTTCAACTACTAGATACATTTTAAATGATTGTTGATGTTCATTGTTGTATATGCTACTAATACTATTGTTAATATGTTATTAAGCATTGAGTTGAGTGATGAATCACTGAGTACATGTTCAAGTTTTAATTTTAACACAATTAAAATATGAACTATAAGGTGATTTTAATTCCAGGCATCCATAATCTGAGTGAAATTGCATTACAATTCACACATCAATACTCAATCTCCATGACTAATTATCAGATCCACTAAACATTTATATGAATTCATGCTTTAATAAAGGTACTTTAACTGGTTCATCAAACCAAAGCCAAAATTAAAACATACATCAATGAATAATAACAAAGAAGATTAATGAAATATCATTGATCAGAATTCATTAATAATTCATGTAAAATGTTACAGCTAGAGAGATGATAGACTCAAAATAAGGGAGCAAAACAAGCTTAGTTGCTAGTCCTCCGAGTTTTATAACCTTGTCGTAGAGTTCTAAATTTTCATAACTTCTCGATTCCCCGACTTGGTTCACTTTGTTGAGTAACTAAGTTGCAAGTCTTTGTTGGTCATCTTTGTAGTCAGTGGAGGATGAGAGAATTATTTCAATATAGAAAGACAATGATGAAGTTCATGCATACGTAACCTTTGAGCTATGTTGTGTGGATTTATTCTACTTTTTTTGAGTAGTTTGCTGGTGGATTGTCTATTATTGAATTGGAATGATAGATTTTTGGTTAGTTTCATTGTTGTGGTTACTATCACTCAAATTCCTAGTTTTGGTGCTTTTCCTAACCTTAGTCGCTAGTCCTCAAAGTTTTATAACCTTGTCACGAAGTTCTAAATTTTTATAACTTCTCGATTCCCCGACTTGGTTCACTTTGCTGAGTTGCAAGTCTTTCTTGGTCATCTTTGTAGTCGGTGGCTCGAAGGTTTCAAAAACTTTGAAACTTCAGAATTTGGTTCTAAGGTTCCAAGTTTCAGCGATCACATGACATTATGGACTTATCTTGTCTTTCAAAGGTGCCATCATCTGACATCTCATTGAATTCTATGTACAAACTAACCTTGAGTTGTCTTTTCAATTTTTTTGAAAAGCATACATGTTTAAAGGCTATCTTTTCGAGGAATGAAATTGAATGTTGCATTTAATGCATGCCCTATCAAAAATGATGGCATAAGTGGGTGGCAAAGTTTTACTCAAACATTTATCTTGTATTCTCGTTCTTTTCCAAGGCCAGTACTTCTCAAGTGCAAACATTCTATCTCCACAAATTTGCGCTCATGTAGAGTGGAATTTAAAACGACTGGTCTGACATTAAACACACATCTTGTTGATGACATAAGTTGAGGTGGTGAAACTTGCTAATTTTTCCAGTTGCATTTCCTTCTTATGTAATCTACTCTTCTAGGTGTTTGCGTGTTTCTTTATGTGCTGGGAGTTCATGCAGTCCAAAATTGGAAATCATTGGCTTGGCATAAGGGATACAAAGCTCAGACCTTTTAGGTTAGAAGAGTTTTGGGTGTGCCTGGAGAGTGATGAGAAGTCTGAGCTGGATATAAAACTGTTAGAAAGCAGGCTAGCTAATGCTAGAGGGTTTTCAAGAGTTGTGTTGGGTGTGGACCTGATAAGTGCATGTGCAAGAAGGTACATTCCGAAGACACAAAAAATTAAAGCCGCATACGGGATTGTAATTGCAGAATTTTCTCCTAAAGTTGTTTCCCGCGTGCTGAGGATTCTAGAAAGGGAACCTGTAGAAGACATGTTTGTCGTAGTGACAGGTGAATTTTTTAAATTGAATGAAGACTGGTGTAAGAACTCCATGGCCAAAACCTGGTTGAAGTCTGAAAGGAAAGGTGAGTCGCAACTACCGACTAAACTCAAAAGAGTGCATTTTAAGGAAGAAATTGCAAATGCTATTGCTTGATTAACCTGCGTTGTTGGGAATGCACAAGTTGAGTTATTTGAGGATTGGATGTGCCGGTTTATCTTGATAATTTGTGGTGAGAAAATTTTCATTGACTGGGTTGAAGTTATTTGCTTCCATTTGAATGAGCAATTAATTAATTTCCATAAGATTGCTACTTTCTATATGTGTTCTTTCCTAATGTACATTGTAGCTAGTTAGAGGTATTTTTGGCCTGGGTTGGAGCCACAAGGAACCCCAACTTCTGATATGCCTATGTATAAAAACTTTCCTCAGTTCGCTAAATAATTTGGAATGGGTCATTTTTGTCATGTTAATGATGCATTTTTATTGGAGGTTGTGAGGAATCTATATGGAAATCTAGAAATGCGCCTTTCCCCTTAATCGATTTCTCTTGTATCAAATTTTGGGAGTTTTTATATACAATTTGATAAGTTCTCCTATCTAAGAATAGGGGGTTTTGAGAAAGCCCCATTGAAATTACCTCGGTATCCTGAAGATTTATTGGTATTTTTGGAAGTTTTTCGACAAATGGCCATGGCTAATATTAAGTATATGAGTATGGGGAAACAAGGGTATGTCTTCCCATTGAAGACCCCTTATTTTATGTGTAAAAAAAACCAAGTGGCCAGGGGAGCTAAAGGAGTTCTCAAGGAATATAACCTTCTGTATCTGTCTATGAGAGCTAATTTTGAAAGTAAGGGTTTTATGAAGCAAAATCTCTATGGAGGGAGCTTATATTGACATCACCCATCTATCAAAGATTTATGGGAAGATTGTGTCAATGAGAACGAAGTTTTGAGAAGAGATTATATGAGGCTAATGCTAAAATAGATAGAGGCTTTCGGTCTGTCATTTCAAATTCCTAAAAATGTGGTTGAGGATTCAATAATCATAGATCCTGGATATGAAAAATTGCTTGATAAATCCCACCCTAGGGTTGATTGGAGCCAAAGTGAAATTTTAGATATGAGGGTGCATGCTACCCCAGTGCTTAAAAGAACCCAGGACTGATTGGATGGGAAATGGCGACAAGTTGCTAGTCCTGTTCAGGAGCCTAAGTCATCACAGAAGAATGAACAAGGGTCTACACAAGCATCTGGTGCAAGTGTATCATCGGGGAAACCCTCTATTAGGTCCTCTAGTGAAAATTCTCAGTCAGGAGGTGATGGTGATAGGCCAGAAGAAATACTCAAGTTGAAGACCATCTGTGAACAAGATAGTGTGCTTTCTCCTACGCTTAAGAAGAAGACCAATCAAGAAAAACTTGTGCCTGCAGATTTTGAAGCTATCTTTCAACAAATTGCTGAAGATAATATCTTTCCTCCTCTGGCTGATAATCCACCTATCACTCCTGGTGCTCCTAAAGAAAATATTAGTGGAAATGAAGATTTTGGTCTTTTAGTGGCCTCCCTAGGATGGCTGAAAAAAGAAGTGGAGAAGAAGAGAAAGCATATTCCTACAATGACAGTTGGAGTGGATATAGTTGCAAAGTTACTTCAAAGCTCTTCAAAACCTAAGAAAGCCAGGAGTATTTCAAAGATGGTGATTGATGCTACTTTTGGAAATCAAATGTTAGAAATTTCCGAGCCTATGAAGGATTTAAATGAAGATGAAATAGCGGAGGTGGACTAAAAAGTCACACATGTTGATATGGGGCCTCCAACAATGGAAGGTGATGTGTACCATGCCAATTGTTCAGTCAATTTCTTGATTAAAAGAGTGAAAGAAAAAAGGAAAGAAAATATAAAACTGCAATCTCAAGTCCTCGCATTGGTAACTTTATTTCTTCCATGGCCACTCCTATATCTGATGAAGCCTCAAGCTCTCAGGAAGAGGGCATCGATGTGCTCACCATACAACAAATTAAAAAGAATTTGAGCTATTCCAGAGCTACTTGTGATGGGATCGATAAAATATCTCAAGAGGCTATCTTCTTTCTGAATAAATCTATGCTCTTTTACACTCAAGTTATTAACAAGAGGAAGGAGTTAGTAATAGAACTTCAACAAGTTAGAAAAGATCAAACTAGTCTCTATGTGCTCTCTCAGGAAATGAAAGAATTGATTTCTATGGATCAAAAGATATTAATTGGTGGGCAAATTGTGAATAATCCTAAGGAGCTAGACCCTTCCTGGTCCAATTCATTGGAATGGAAATTTAATATATATGATAATTTGGTGAAGGAAATTAAAAAAACACTTGATCAATATTTTGAAATGTTCAGAGAAATTAAAGAATATTATCGTATTCTAGGAGTGGAAATTACTGATGAGTTTGATGAAAGGATTCTAGATATAAAAGAGATCTCTTTGAAGTTTAGAGAGATATTCAATAAAGAAAAAGTTGATCTTGCTATAGTGACATGGGAGTCCTTCTCAAAACTCAATGGAATGGAGATCCACCTAAAGTATTATAAATTTGGAGAAGATAAAAGATTTAATATGTTGGTTGAGTCTGAAATTGCTTTGGGGAAATGGAGAACCAGGTTATAGATTACTACAATGCTAGGGAGCAAGGACATATTTGCAATTGTCACCAGATATCAAGATTATAGGTCCAGGATGAGGGCATAGGAAAAGGTGCTAGAACATGAAGAGGTTGAAATTCTAGATGATGAATCTAAAGAAGATGAAGTGAAAAAGTGATGCATATTTATTTTTAGCATTTCATGATACTTTCTTTAATTTTAGTTCTTTTAAGTTAAAGACTATTTTAATTTTTGGGTGTGGTTGTCTTTAAGAAACTGTTACCATAGACAATTGGTTTATGCTTCATATTAAGGTTTGGCCGATGTAATTAGATCTTTTGGGAATTTTTTTTATTTTCCTCATTAGAGCAAAAACTCTTTTATGCTTTTAAGTTTGTTTTACAATTATCTTTCAATATAGAAACTCATATGGTGAAGTTCATCCAGACATAATCTTTGTGTTGTGGTGTATGGATTTATTCTATTTATTCTGAATATCTTGCCAATGGTTATCTATGTTGGTGTTTTGGATGTTTAATAGACTGGATTGCTATCGAATGTTTATCTTTGAATGAATGCTTATGGCAATGGTTGAGTTCAGTTAAAGAAATTTATTAGTTTTGAAGTGATTCAAGTCTTTGTGCATTAGTTTATAGTTTGATATTAGCATGCCTTTCAAATCTTTCTGGTTAAAAGCTACACCTTTCTTTGCTTTCTGGTTAAAAGCAGCTTGAATTTCTATTCATTGCATATCATAAAAGGTAGCTGTCACCTTGTAAAATAAGCAGAGAATCAATATGAAATTTAGGTGATTTGGTAGTTTAAGATTTTATTGTTTAAGTTGTGTGGATGCCTTTATAAGTTATTTATGTTGAACTGTTAGATTTTGTTAGCTTATAAGTTATGGATGTTGAACTATTAGCTTCTGTTCAAGGAATAGATTAATATTCCTTTCAGTTATTTATCAAAGATTGTGTGAATGACAATGCAATAGGAATTTATAAGTAGTGTGATAAGCGTTGTTCTTTAAAAATGATGTAGAATCACATATCAAATTCAATACCATGGAATACAATATAAAATATAAAATATCACAATTTCATGGAATACAACATAAAATCTCATCAACTATAGTTTGGAATATGATTCATGAAGTGCAATATAAAATAAAATATCATGAAGTGCAATGATTCACAATTTCATTGAATACAATATAAAATATCATTAACTACAATATGGAACAATGGAAACTGATCCATGAAGTGTAGTATAAATTCCTAAAACCTGCTAATTCTCTTCCATTTCCCAAACAGAGTCAGGGTCCTCAAATTGACGTTCATCTTGAGATAAAGTAAAAGAGTCATCTTGAATTTGATTCCGAGTCTGCTCTTCATTTTCTTCGGCCTGTGTCGTAAATTCAACATTCATTGTGTGAATTGTGTCAATGTCATATGTCCCAATCCCACTGCCACTGCCACTACCACCAGTACCAGTGTTTGGAATTGGAGTGTTGCACAACCCAGTCCTTCTTTCACATGTGGACTTCTAGATTGCTAGTGCCCTTTCAAAAGGAAAATTAAAGACATTATACACAATTCCTTTCAACCTCAAGCAATTTTCCAAATTTTTGTCCAGTTTGTTTCTTAACTTTGATTTCAAAAACCCCAATGTACTGAAAACTCTCTCATTCTCCACTGACCCCAATATCATTGTTTGACATAAATCAACAAGTTTAAAATATTTTGATATCGAACCACACAATATTTCACTCTAACCTAAGTTTTTCCAAACCTTTTTTATTGATCCTGGTTCAAAGGACTTCTCCGTGCCCATGGATTTATACTGGTCCCTCAAAGCTTTTGTAAAACTCCTAGATCATTTTCTAAGCTTAGCTTTATTTAAAATTCCTTCTATTTTCTGCTCATTGTATGTTACACTTTTTTAAAATTGTTTAATCAAGATTTTTACTTGATCATGAAAATATTTTGGGTTCTCTTGGTTTTCCCAAAATTGAGGATACACAATACCCATGGCTTCAAGTATTTCATGTCGAGGGAATCTTTCACGAATCTTTGAGGAAAGAGATTTTGCAATTTACTTCAAATTATCACTAACAAATTTAACAATGTCATTAAAATCTTCCTCGTTAATAGCTACTTCTCTTCTCGAGCGCCTGACTGTCTTACAATGATACATTGGTATCTCATATTCATGTACACAGATACATAAGTGCCCGCTTGCATTAAACTGTAAATAATTATTAGGATTATTCAAATCAGTAATTTTTTGCCACATGGAATAATTTGGGCCTTCTTGTGTTAGATCTAGATATAGATGATTGAGGGCCAAGCATGTATGTTTACGTAGATTGGAATATTCATTAATATACATAGTTCTATCTTGGGATTTCTTCACAAGATTTTTCATCACATCCAACATGGGGAGAAGACTAGCTAAAGTCAAGAGTGTCTCTATATCGCTTAACCTATGTAAGAGGTCATGAGCTTTCTCTATTGTGTTGCGATGCTCGTACATCAATCCAATCAAGGATTGATATTATGAAAGAACCCGTTGTGTTGGTCCATGCAAGGAGATCCATCTAGTATCGACATCCTTGAGAAGCTTGTTTCCTAGTGTTATTCCCTCAGCAAAATTTTGAAATTCTATGAAATATTTGGGACTTCGGTAGAAGTATGCGTGGATCTCGCGGACTAGATTTTCAAATTTTGATACTGTAGGAAACTTGTGTTAAACATGCGCAAGACAACTGAGAGGGGGGGTGAATCAATTGTCACATAATTCAAACTTAAAACTCCAATACTTATTAATTCCACAACCACACTATTTTGTTATTAAGTAAGAGCATGAAACACAAATAACAAAAACTAAATCAACACAATGAACACCAAATTTTTTACATGAAAAACCCAATGAGGTAAAAACCAAAGTGAGGGTTAGATCACAATATAAAGATTATAAACTGAATACAAAGGCTCACTACACAGGGATCACTGCCTAAAAAAGGACTCACTGTTCAAGTACAAAGGCTTACTGCCTATAGAAAGGACTCACTGTCCAATAGGGAGGCTCACTGCCTACAAATATAAAAGAGAACAAAAGATCTACCACAAAAATTAACACACATTTGTAGGATTGCATAAACCTTTATCTCACTGCTTTCAACACAATGAAGAACTACTGTCAAAACTCACTCACACACACACTTTGCTCTTATGATTTATGGCTCACTTTCGTCACTTTGCATCACCCTGTCATACATCTCTTCACAATTCAACTTGCTTTTATACCATCCTCATCCTTAGAAACTTTCTCCAAGGTCGACCACAATTATCTCATTTCATAAATTCAAAATAGGTCGACGACTCAACATTCCCGTGGTGGAAAGGAATGAGATTGGACCAATAAAAAAACATTTTTCAAGATAAAAAATAATATCTCAAATCAACCACACACTTCCTTAATTAAATTTTATTCTTCCAATGAAGTGTAAACACCAGGTCGGCCAAACCTAATGAAAACACAAAATAACATTGATGTCATGCTTTCCAACAAGAAGATGACATGCATATTCCATGACACACTTCCTTATGCATGAGAATACATCTTAGAATCTTCTAGATACATCCGTAGCAAAACAACAAATTTCATTCACTGAACACCTTTCACCAGTCTATTTGAACTGTATAAACTCACACTGAAATACTGAAACATGACTTCTGGATCACCAATCTTCAAACCTCTTTGCTAGAGCACATAAAAGACCTTCAGAAGACATATTCTAGATCCACAAGATCTGAAACAAAATAGAGGAGGACTGCAGAGCAACAATATTTCTTCCAGTCCATAGAAGACCATCTCTGCTAGAATAGTTCACATACCGGTGAACGTAACTTTCACGTACCATCAAACCAAAAACTAAAACTCAGGAGATATCACCACTAAATCACCATTATCAAACCTTCATATCTGCAAAAGAATATGATCAACACGGGAGAAATGCGAAGCACATACCAGAGCACATTCTAAACACTTTCATCATTCTAACTTCTCTTCTTTATTAATTTTCTCAAAAGAACTTGGAAACTTATCAAACCAACACATCTGCAACATTATGAAGATAGCTCCATGTACTCACAACATTTCAGCAACATCTTAGTTATACATGTACAATCTACAACATACTAAACTGTGTTGCCATCAATGACAACATTAATGACAACACCACCAGACTAGCTCATACTTGCAACAATCACCCCCTTTGTCATTGATGGCAAGGCATGATGTGAAAAACCATCAAAGACAACATCCTTCACAATATCCCAGGAGAACATCTTCTCTTCCTCTGCAACTATTTTTCACATGACTTTCTCTCCCCCTTTGACATCAATGGCAAATATCAATAACTCTGATTACTCCCCCTTAGGAGTACACTCATACTACAACAATGAAAACCTTTTCTACTCCCCCTGTGGAGTAGACCCATTTATTAGTCCAAATAAAAGAAGAATATGTGAATTCACTAGACTGATGCACCTTCATGTGCACCTAGTTAGGAGGGCCAATGACCCCCAACCTCTCCCTAAGATGCTCAAAAATATCCTTCAGAAGATCCTTAGTAAATATGTCTACAATTTGTTCCTTTGTTGTCACATACTCCAATTTGACTTCATTCTCCAACACTTTTTCTCTTAGAAAATGATACTTGATAGATATGTGTTTTGTTCTTGAATGCATAATCGAGTTCTTTGAAATGTTTATTGAACTTGTGTTGTCATAGAAAATAGAAATAGGCTCATCACATACCACACCAATGTATTTCGGTGTTTGCTTCATCCACAAAACCTGTGCAGCAGGATGCTACAACAATATATTCTACGTCTGTAGTGGATAAAGAAACTGACTCTTTTTTTTACTCAACCATGAAACTAATCTTCTGCCAAGAAAGAAAGCACTGCCACTGGTACTCTTCTAGTCATCTACACATCTGGCCCAATCAAAATTTGTATAAGCACTCAAGGTGAAATCATCACTCTTAGGGTACCATAGTCCATAATATGGTGTACCTTTAAGATATCTAAATATCCTCATTATAGGTGTAACATGTGCCTCTTTAGGATCTGCTTGGAATCTAGCAACTAAACATACTGCATGCATAATATCTGGTCTAGTAGTAGTAAGATACAACAGTCTACCAATCATAGATCTGTATTTGCTCTGATCAGTTTTAGTGGATTCATCATCTTTGCTTAGTTTACATCTAGTTACCATAGGAGTACAAACTGGTTTGGAATCATCCATCCCAAACTTCTTCAATAGTTCTTTTACATAATTAGATTGTGAAATGAATATCCCTTTATTAGTTTGATTCACTTGTAGACCAAGGAAGAAATTCAATTCACCAATCATAGACATCTCAAATTCTTTTTGCATCTCTTCAACAAACTTTTTACACATGCCTTCATTTCCACTAAAAATGATGTCATCAACATAAACAACCACTATCAAAATTTTGTTACCTTGCACTTTGAAGTAAAGATTGTTGTCAACGAAACCTTTGTTGAATCCTTGCTTTGTCAAGTATCTGTCCAATCTTGCATACCAAGCTCTGGGAGCTTGCTTCAATCCATACAACGCCTTCTTCAACTTATAAACCATGTCTTGTTTGTCAGATAACATAAACCCTTTAGGTTGTTCCATGTACACTTCTTCCTCCAATTCACCTTTCAAAAATGCTGACTTAACATCCATTTGATACACTTTGAAGTCCTTGTGGGAAAAAAATTCCAAAATATCCTGATAGCTTCCATTTTGGCCATAGGGGAAAATGTTTCTTCATTATCTATACCTTCAATTTGTGAATATCCTTTGCATACCAGTCTTGCCTTTTTCCTTACAACTTCTCCACTTTCATTTAGCTTATTTCAGAATACCCATTTCAAACCAATCACATTTTTATTCACAAGTCTAGGGACTAGTTCCCATGTCTGATTATTTTCTATTTGTTGCAATTCTTCTTTCATAGCTCTCATCCAACTCTCATCTTCACATGCTTCACTTACAAATTTGGGTTCAATTTTAGAAAGTAGACACAAATTTACCTCAGCTGCAACTATGCTTCTTGTCTTCACACCTTCACTTTTATCTCCAATTATCTAATCCTCCAGATGATTCTTCTGTACATACTTAGGAGTCCTAACAATAGGTTTCGGTGCATTTTCTTCTTCTTCTTCTTCTTCTTCTTCTTCTTCTTCTTCTTCCACTTGTTCTTCTTTCTCTTCTCCTTCCTTCTCCTTGTTTTCTTCAGGTACATGTCCATAGATAGGATCATCAGGTTCAACTTCACTTATCTCAATAGGTCTGTGTATGTCTTCATCAACTTTCCGATTAGCACTTTCAATAATCTTTCTCAATCTTTTGTTAAAGCATCTGTATGCTTTGCTAGTGATAGAGTATCCAAGAAATATTCCTTCATCACATCGAACATCAAACTTTCCAATATTTTCATCATCCCTTTTAATATAGCATTTGCTTCCAAATACCTTAAAATACTTCACAGTAGGAGTCTCACCAGTCCATAACTCAAAGGAGTCTTTGTGTTGTTGTATCTAATCTGAACTCTATTAAGAAAACAAACAACAGTATGTATCACCTCTCTCTAGTACACATCCAGTACATTTGATTCTTTCATCATGGTTCTAGCAGCTTCCTATACAGTCTTGTTTTTCCTTTCAACTACTCCATTCTACTGAGGGGTTCTCAGAGCAGAAAACTATCTTCTTATGCCATGTTGTTCACAAAATGCATTAAATTCACCAGAAGTGAATTCTCCACCTCTATCAGATCTCAAACACTTGATTTTCAAATTTACTTCATTTTCCACCCTCACTTTGAATACCTTAAACCTATCCAGAACCTGAGTCTTTTCTCTAAGAAAAGCAACCCATGCCATTCGAGTATAATCATCAATAAGCAACATGAAATATTTGTCACCATTCAAGCTTCCAGTTCTAGTCAAACCACAGAGATTAGTATGAACTAACTCCAACATTTTGGTAGTAGAATGCTCTTTTCCCTTAAAGATGCATCTAGTTTGTTTCCCCAATTGACAACTTCTACAAATAGCATTAGTAGGTCTTGTGATTCTAGGCAGTCCTCAAACAATCTCCTTTGCAATGGTCTTGACAAGGTTATAAAAATTTACATGTCCCATTCTTCGGTGCCATAACCAACTTTCATTGATTTGAGATACAAGACAATGACGATCAACTCCCTTCAGTTGGTAGATTTTTCCATGAGTTCTTCGAGCAGCAATCATATCTCCATTTCTAGATCCTTTTTTTATTTCACAGGTATTGTTTTGAAACACAAGTTTGAAACCATTGCTACACATTTGACCAACACTTAAAAGGTTATGCCTAAAACCCTTCACATAATATACATCATCAGTACTGTGCACTCCATAAAAATAATTGAACCTTTCCCATAGATCTTAGCTCCTGAATCATCACCAAACATAACTAAACCACCATCATATTTCTCAAGTTTAGTGAACTTACTCTTATCTTTGATCATGTGATTTAAACATTCACTATCAATTACCCAGTAGTCTTCATCCTGTCTTGAATGAAAAGCGGTAACCAAAGTACCTTCCATCCTATTTCTCTTATTCTCTGGAACCTTCTTGCTTACACATTTTCTAGGGTTAGTGGATACAGATTTACTTTCCAAAGCTAAGAATAAGCATTCACTATCATCAACCTCATTCTCAAATTCATCATAAAAAATTCTTGCTTCTTCTTTAACATAGTATAGCTTCTTATATCTCTTATCCTTTTTATCCTTATCCTTATAATCCTTGTTCTTCTTATGCACAACTCTATTCGGACATCTTGAAGCATAATGACCAATATTACCACAACTAAAACATTTAAAGGGCAACATACCTTTATACTTTTCGGTGCCTTTCTTCAACTTCCTGGTGAAGTTTGCTTCCAACTCATCAACACCATCGCTATCTAGCTCATCCTCAATCTTCATTGCCTCAAATGTCATTTTTATCTTTTCTTCTATCTTGTCTTCTTTCTAGAACTTTCTCATCTCAAATGCTTGCAAGGTGTCAAACAACTGTTCCAATGTGTACTTCTTAGAATCATACACTTCTTCAATAACTGAGATCTTATCTCTGTAGCAATCTGGTAGGGTGATCAGGATCTTCTCAATTATATCTTCATCTAATAGTTTTCCTCCTTGATTTCTAACTTCATTTGTAGTCAGTTCAACCCTCTGAAAGAAACTTGTAAATTCCTCACCTTCTTCCATTTTCAGATTTACAAATCTGCGCTTTGCCGCCAACTTCTTTGTCAATTTCAATCTTTCATTTCCTTCATACATGTCTTCCAACTTCTTCCAGACTTCATGTGCAATATCCAAAGAAAGGACTTTAGCTCACTCATTTTTAGATAACCCACTACAAATAGCATACTTTTACTTCTCATTTTCTTCATAAGCAGAGATCTCATCTACAATAGTAAGACCACCAGGCGGGGGTGTATACTTTGTCTCAACAACCTTCCAGGTCTTGAAACCAAGAGAGATAATATATCCTTTCATCTATCCAGGTTCCAGTCATTATAGTCAGTTCCATCAAACATAGGGATTTCCAACTTATGTGCAATCAGATCTTCCTTAAGCAGTTAAGCTCTACACCAAGGAACCAAAGCTCTGATACCAATTGTTAAACCAATGCAAGACAACTAAGAGGGGGGTTGAATCAGTTGTCACATAATTCAAACTTAAAACTCCAATACTTATTAATTCCACAACCACACTATTATTTTATTAAGTAAGAGCATGAAACAAAAATAACAAAAAGTAAATCAACACAATGAACACCATATTTTTTACATGGAAAACCCAATGAGAGAAAAACCATGGTGAGGGTTAGCTCACAATATAAAGATTATAAAATGTATACAAAGGCTCAATTCCCAAAAGAGGACTCACTGTCCAAGTACAAAGGATCACTTCTTATAGAAAAGACTCATTGTCCAACAGGGAGGCTCACTTCCTACAGATGCAAAAGAGAACAAAAGATCCACCACAACAATTAACACACATTCACAGGATTGCAAAAACCTTTATCTCACTACCTTCAACACAATGAAGAACTACTGTCACAACTCACTCACACACACACTTCTTCTCTTATGATTTGTGGCTCACTTTCGTCACTTTGCATCACCTTGTCATACAACTGTTCACAATTCGACTTGATTTTATACCATCCACATCCTTAGAAACTTTCTCCAAGGTCGGCCACAATTATCTCATTTCATAAATTCAAAATAGGTCGGTGATTCAACATTCCCGCAGTGGAAAGGAATGAGAGTGGACCAATAAAAATACATTTTTCAAGATAAAAAATAATATCTCGAATCAACCACATGCTTCCATAATTAAATTGTATTCTTCGAATGAAGTGTAAACACTAGGTTAGCCAAACCTAATGAAAACACAAAAGAACATTGATGTACATGCTTCCCAACAAGAAGATGACACGTAGACACCATGACACGCTTCCTTATGCACGAGAATACATCTCAAAATCTTCTAGATACATCCGCAACAAAAAAATAAACTTCAATCACTGAACACCTTTCACCAGTCCATCTAGACTGTATAAACTCACACTGAAATACTGGAACATGAATTCTGAATCACCAATCTTCAAACCTCTTTGCCAGAGCACATAAAATAATTTCACAAGACATATTCTAGATCCACAAGATCTAAAACAAAACAGAGGAGGACTGCAAAGCAACAATATTTCTTCCAGTCCATAGAAGACCAACTCTACTAGAGCAATTCACATACCGGTGAATGTAAATTTCACGTACTGTCAAACCATAAACTAAAACTCAGGAGATATCACCACTAAATCACCATTATCAAACCTTCAGATCTTTAAAAGCATAGGATCAACACAGGAGAAATGTGGAGCACATACCAGAGCATATTCTGAACACTTTCATCATTCTAACTTCTCTTCTTTATTAATTTTCTCAAAAGCACTTGGAAACTTATCAAACCAACACATCTGCAACATTATGAAGATAGCTCCATGTACTCACAACATATCAGTAGCATCTTAGCTATACATGTACAATCTGCAACATAATGAACTGTGTTGACATCAATGACAACATTAATGACAACACAACCAGATTAGCTCATACTTGCAACAACTTGCTTACAATTTTGAATGCTAAATTCATTTTGTGGGCCATGCAGTGAATGTCAAGCATGTATGGTGCACAAGTAGTTTGTAACTTTGTGTAAACACTGGTCCTTTGACCTTACATCACTACAGCTCCATCAACTCCTACACATACCAACTTTTTGGCAATTGATAACTCATCCATACCTGCAATTTTATTCAAAGATTTCTTGACTAGTTCAAATAGATTTTGCAATGTTAAACTATACTTCATTTTATGAACACAGAGAAGATGAGCTTGGAGAACATGTCATTCTATAGTATACAAATGCATACAGAGCCAAGAAGTATTGTCTACCATAATAACTTCATCTAAAGATAATGCAGCGAAATTTGACTCTTTTACTTTCTCCTTTAAATCTTCCTTTTCAACTACAGTAAGAGAGTTTTCCAATTCCCATCCAGCATTTACTGACCAATGTGAGAAGGGATAGTGAGGAACATTCAAAAAAGATAATAAACCAAAATATTCTAGGTAGTCTGTCATAGAACGCCTTCTGGAAAAAATATGAAAAACAACACTCATCTGCACAGTTTTTTACATATTTGTTGCTTCCATTGCTTTTCCAAATTGAGCCTCAAGTGTACCTTTACATGCAACAATATTCAACATTATTTTGTCATGCTCTTCATAATCCGTGACATACCTAACATGAAGACATTCTTCCTTTGATTTCCATTGTACAACTAATTGTTCCTTTCTGTCTATGATTTTTTTTTCATAAACTTTACTAATATGCTTTTCTATAGTGTTAATCTTTAGCTGCATTGTCTTGGCTCTTCCACATTTCCAACTACAAATTGTACATTTGGCCAATGTTTCCTTTTCAATATCATTTGCATTGTCAATCCCCACTTCTACAATGAATGGGTACTTTGACAACCAACTAAGTTGAAAATTCCTTGTCATTTCCCACTCACGCCCCACTTTTGATTTGCCTTTACTTTTCTTGCTACCAACATCATCCTCATCCAAGTCAATTATCTCATTTTGGTTATCTAGGGTATCCCTTGGAACATATTCTGCAATATTGCCATCCTCATTTGATACATTTAACTCAATGACAATCTCACCTTGACCTTCCGGTGGCGGTGAGGTATTGTGAATGCCTTCTTCATTAATATTTGGTGGAAGAGTTGATGATGTAGCTCCATCTTGACCTGATGGATCAAAAACTTTGACAATTCCAAAGTAAGACTATATGGTACGTCTAAATTTTGGGCATTTTGATGGCCTCCCAGTCTCTTCAGTGAAATTGTCTTGACCACCCTGAGGAGCGGCCAGAGCCTTACCCTTGCTGATCGAGTCGCTTGACATATTGATCTCTCACTTCGAATAAAAACTAGAAAAAAATGCCTTCTTCTTTAAGGACAAAGAATATAGATCCCATTCCCTACTCAATATCATCTTTAATATTGAAGCAAGAATGGAAAAGAGATAAAGAAAACTTATTATTATAACTAATAACACTATGAAGAAATGATCACTCACCTTTAAGTCTACGTTTTCGGCTTTCACTGACTTCCGAATCGAGAAGTAGAACCTCAAAACCGAACAAAATGTGTAAGAATAAATGACACTTTCGATTGTATTTATATCAATCCATGATTCCATATTTGGAAAATTCCACGAAATTTTTAAATGGTATATTAAAAATTTGGCGAATCCTACGTGCTTATACAATGATACATTGTAATTTTCAAGGCGAAATGTGTCCTCAAATGTAATTATTTTTTAATGTTATTGACGAAATAGGTCCTCATAAGCAACTATTTATAAATTTTAACTGGCGAAATGGGTTTTCACAAGCAACTATTTGTAAATTTTAATTGGTGAAATGGGTCTTGATACAATGTTGTTTTAATAGCATTAGCGAATATGTGGGTGTTTTATTACATGCTTCCGGGATTCCAAGCGAAAATATTAGTCGGTCCATTTGAAACGTGTAGTTTATTATGGAAAATTTGTTGCTTAAATATGCCTCATAAAAAAACTCATTGGTGAATGGACATGCATTGGACCTATAGTTCGTAAAATCCGGGTGATTTGGACACCTTGTTGGTTTGCACAAATTCATCAATTTCGACTTGGTTGATTTCTAGAATGCACCAACTGGCAAAGATTCACCACTAAAGTTTTCCCTATCACAAACGATATAAAACATGCAAATATAGCTAAGAAAATGACACAATTAAGGTATTGAAGTTCAGAGAAACCCATTAATGTCAATATAAGGTTCAATAGTTTTTGGCCAAGAAGTAAAATATATAATTACATTCACAATTTCAGTTTTTTTATTTATCACATATTTAACATCATTTTCTAAGTCATAAAATATCTATATATATCTTGGCTATGTCACACCTACTTAGAAGTTATCACACTTGAGTTTATGCTATGTTTAGGGCTATTGTGTTAGAGTTAGTTAAATTTCTATTCATCTAATCCCTTCTTGAATAGATTAGGACAATTATCTCAAATAATCTTTATTCACAATAGTAGGGCATTCTCTACTTGATATATTTTATAAAATTTGACATAAGATGACTTCAAATTTCAATTTAATCATATTTAATCTCATAATATTATATAAGTACAACTACTCATTTAATTTCTCTAAGACCTTCTAAATAAGGTAAGAAAACCCTACCATCTCTTATTTACCAATAGGATTAAGGTTTTTTCTTAAGATGTTGACAATGATATCCCATAGTTGCTTCCCATTTTAACATAATCGATACGAGATTGAGTTTAATGTAACATTGAAAATATGCAAAATTATCTACCTCATATTGCATGTATTTATTTATGAAACTCTTAACAAAGTCTTATTAATTCAGACAACTATAACAAGCAGGTATAGGTTTCTTACTCGCTCTATGAGAATGTAACTTTGGCCCTAGAAAACAAGGCAACAATAGGTACAAGATAGATGCAGTTCAACCCATTAACTAAGAAGACTCAGCATCACAACTCATTTGGAATTTGATAGGCCTTCACAATTCATGCATAGTCCATGACTTGGTGAAATGAGTATCTAGTATTGGTGTAGGGAAGAATGTTTAGGGATTGAAACCTTTCAAGTCAATCCATCACGTGTTTTCTTAAATTCTTTGCATGTTTTCTTTTTTCCCTTCTTCCACTCCCTATCTTGTGTTATAACCTTGAATATATCCTCCTCTCACGTGGTCATGCTACTGTGCACAAATTTAAAACTCAATTTTTTCCTTATGCAACAACACGGGTCATGTTTTGAAAGGCACATAAGCCACCCCCCAAGGCACTCAATCGTTATGTGTGGACTCTCACACCAGCGGAGAATGGACTCAGTACCCTTCTATTCCTCCAAATTGGCCTTTCCGAAACATCCACTATAATTCCTTGATTTCAAAAGATGCAAACGATGCTTTCTTTACCTTTCTTGATGAAAAATGATGAAAACGTGCTCTAGGAGGCACTACAGAAAATAAGCTATGCTAAGCGCATATTCTGGATCTGATAAGAAATGTCTTTGCTTAACTATCACCCAATCTCATGTATCACTTCCCCCCATAATGCACCACATTCTCTAATTTATAACATACATTTTCTCCTTATTCATGTGCCATATTTGAAGATTTGATTGATCTTATCTGTTGTTTCCAGTTTTATGCTTTTCGCTTTTCATTTCAACAGTTTTTTTTTGTTTTAAAGCATAATTTTTTTTGAAATTATGTGTAGTTTTTATATAGGTGATGGCTTTGGTTCACAACTGATTTCACAATATTTCAATTACTTCATAAATAAATTAGACAACAAGGATTATTCTAAGTGGGCTTTCGCTATAAGGAGAAATTCCTAAATTGTTATGATAGGAAGTAATCACACTATGAGTCATTCTCGTAAACAAATCCACACTTGATATAAACTAGATACACCTGCTTATCCTAGATTTCGTTTCATTTTTGTTCTATCTTCCCTCATTGTCAATAACTTTCCAAGTACCTTTAATTGAGATGTCTAACCTTTAGATGAAAGTGTTTATTTTTGAAAAAAATACATGAGAGTATACGTATTATCCTCTGGAACCAAAATCATCACTTTACTCCATAGTAAAATGTATGGAACTTAATTAATACATATTTTCTAACTAATCAAAATATTTATAAACTAATGTTTAAATTAAATCACCCTTGTTTAATACTTAAAGAATATCAAAAGTGAAACGAAGTCAATTATATTTATCATTAGAGAAATAATAGGAATTATTACATTCAAGAGGACTCAAATCTTGATTTACCTAATACTTTTCTTCAAATTAAAAAAAAAGAATCTGAATTCTAAGTCTCAAAAGTGTTGATGATTAACCGTAAACTAATCATTTAATATTTTAAGAAATTCTCCTCCTTCCAAAACAAGTTCCATAACTTTCCTAACTATCAATATAACTTCTCTAAAGTTTGAGAAATAATTTAACCCAAGATTTTAAAGATACACTGCAACAATAAAGGTATCCATATTGTGAGATACTGAAATAAGGTACCACAAGAGAGTGATATTATTTTTAAAATACATGGTTGCAAAACGTCCCTCCAATAATTACCTATGTTTTAAAAGACACAATGTTGTAGAAAAGAGAAGTAAATAGCTATTCTACTTATTGTTGCAGGCCAAACTATATTAACATTTAGTCAAACCTAATACTCTTAAAAGGATTCCCATTGAGAATAGTGGGTTTGGCCAACTTGTATATCTATAATGTCTTTGAGGTCCTTGGAGAGGTCCATCTCCACACAAAAATATTGGTGGGGGGTCAACCCTTAATAATGTGTTCCACTTTTTGGCCAAATTAGGACATTGAAATCAACATTTTTCAACAAATTTTCACTTTATGGAACTTGAAGCAACTGAACCATTAATAATTTGGAGATGATGTGAACTAGTGATTTGTGAGGATTTGTGTGGAGATTATAAATATATTTTAAAAAAAAGAAATAAATAAATTGTGATTTTTTTAAACTTTTAATAACTAGTTTTTATAGTAAACAACATTTTTTAAAAGTGACATTTATATTGTAACACAACTTTTTTTATTGAAAGGATAAAATTATAATTTAAAAAAATTATATTTGTAACATCAATATCTAGTGCATGGATATTTTTATAATTTTTTGTTGTATTTTTTAATTAATTTTCAAAGTAAGAGTAATTATAATTTGGAAATAGGTGTATGTCGTAACACATAACTTGTTTTATATGAATTGATTTTTTTATTACTAAATCAAGGACATCAATACCTAGTGCACACATATTTTTTAGATTTTTTTCTTTATTTTTTTATTTTTCTACATGTGTGAAACAAATACCTTGATGTTTGGTGAAAAACCTACATTCACAAGAAATAAATATAAATATAATAATAAAATTAAAAGTATTTAAAATTATACTTTTTGGAAAGCTTATAATAAAGGGCTACATATACTTACAAAACATAATTTCTAAATGACTTTATTTGATCCCTGTTATCACCTGAAATTGCACCCTGTTGAACCTGATGTTCAACACCTCAGTGTAACATGGGAGGACCTCTAAAGCTGTGGGTCACTTATAGACAGAGTTCAACCTCCGGAGAAGACTGACTTCCTTTGGTATCACCTAAACTACTGATTTTTGTAAAGGAAAAGGGAGGAGTGCATGAAACTGAAAACTAAACCCTATGGTGATACACCAAATTGATAAGAGCAATGGAATACTTAGGTTACACTTGAAAATTGACAATGAACATAAGATTACACATCAAATTTTGTAATCTTTGCATTAATGTGTCACAAACAGGTTTGATTCACACACTTTTTCAAGAGAGGAAAATACTTTCACATACTAGAATCCATGTGTGATTATGTAAACACAGTTTGTGATTTGTATAATGATACTTTTGCAAAGGAAGGCATGAAAAATAATAGATAAATTTATAAGGGAATAGAAGAAATTCACAAAATAACTTGATCATTAACCTGAAATGCACAACACTTTGCAAGAACAAGATGATAATTTGAAACATCAACAGTGACCAAGGTAAACTCTATATATTATGCTCCAAAATGAGTTACAAAAGTTTGCTAATTTGAGAAAGGACTGCAAAAGTCACAGACTTTCGAAAAGCATAAGAAGAACTCCTTTACAAAGAGGAAAAAAATGCCATATATACTAAAAGTGTTGGCCCCTGCCCTAGGGCTTACAAAAAATATCATCCTCTAGAAAGATCTTCCCTTAGATTTTTTTAATCGAGTTACTTCTGCATTGAATGTGTATCCCCACTGTCCATGTTGGTGACAGATCGCCCTCAGGGGAAGCCTTAAGATCTTTTACAACCACAACATTAACTTCTGGTCTTCGTGTCCACCTTTGAACCTCCCTGCCGAGCTGCTTTGAATGTTTTATGAGTGTTACCATAAATGTCGATCCACTTTTGCCAGCAGACAACACAGCTGTCACCGAGATTGGCAGGCTTTTTTCTTTTTTTTTAAATTTTTTTGCTAAAGATCCTTCTGCAACTCGACCACCTTCGAGAAGCAACATCCGACCTACCCTGTGAGACCCAAACACCATGTTCACCAAACTGACTGATCACCTTCGATCTCATTGTAGATCGATGTCATTATGCTCTGTTGATCTCGTTCACAGGGGTAGGCAAACAGTCAAATGACTCATGGTCCATCTTTAGCTCCCTCTGATTGGTCGAACTCATGCCACATAGATTCCCATGCGGTCAAAGGTCATTCATCCAGAATCGCATGTCGGTGAGACATTGGTCGTGTCTCCCCGATGCGATTATGCTCTTCAGCAGTTATCAACATAGCTCACAACTGTCGGCAGGAGTTCATATCGAGCTGCAGAAGTCACACCGATGTCAAAAATTGTCGCCCAGACTATCGTTGTTGGCCAGAGGTCTCACCGAAGCCTATAACAAATCCATCACCCTTGGCAAGACACCACCAAGTTGGCGAGACTTCATAGCGAACTCCTCCATTCTCCCTGAGCTCACTTCATTTCGGCAAGACCCTATCGGGTCAACAAGACTTCTTGTTGAAGCTACCTTGCTTCGGCGAGACCTTTCGCTGAGCTCCAATCTTTCGCCGAGACCTCCCTTGTCAGGAAGACTTCTCCCTGAAGTTACGCCTTTTCGCTGAGACCTCAGTACTCGGCAAGACGTTGCACCAAACCATGAACCCTCAGCGAGACTTTTCTTCTTCGCCCAGACCTTTTTCCGAAGGCAATCCTTGTCGGTCAAGAGTCTTACCGATTCCAAATCTCCATTCGGCGAGACTATATCAGGTCGGAAAGACCTCTCGCCGAAGCCTTCATATCTCGACGAGCTCGAATCATTTCGGGGACACCAACTTCGTTCACCGAGACATCATGTCGAGCTCCTTTCCTTCTGCCAAGACTTCTTCTTATCGGCTAGACCTCCCGCCAAAGGAAATATTTTTCCTCCACACTGACGTCCTTGTGAACAAATGTTAGCAAGACTTTCGTCTGTCGGCAGGACCTTTCAGCGAAGCCACCACATTACATTGAGACCCTTCGTCTCGGCGAGACCTTGCTTGGTCGCCGAGACATTATGGCGAACTCAAACGTTTCACTAAAACCACCATCGAGGATCACCACTCCATGTCGGCAAGACTTCATCGGGTCGGCAAGACTTCTCCTCGAAAGCACAACCCTATACCGAAGGCATCATCCCTTCGGTGAGACATCATTCGGTCGCTGGGACTTTTCGCCGAGCTCCAATCTTTCACCAATGCCGTTTCATCTTGACAAGAGTCCACCCTATCGGTGAGACTTCACCCTGAAGCCACCTCTATCGCCAAGACCCTATCCTTCGGCCAAACCTTGTGCCGAAGGCATAACCTTTCACCGAGATCTCCTAGCGATTAAAATGTCTAGCTGACCGAGACATTTCAAAAATGAATAGAACCCTTGCTAGTCGGCAAGACATCTAGAAGGTCTTGCCAAATTTTTCCTTAGAGGAATTTTATGCCAAACTTGACTGAGGTAGGCTTTCCAACTAAGTTCCTTGAGAAATGCATCAGGGGTATGATTTAATCATATACAACAATTGGGTAACATTTATGGTGACCTCAGCTGGATGTTTTCCTGCTAAACATGCGAACCGGTAGCCTAGACTATCCATTAGGAATGGAGTCACTTGATAACTCAGAGGTTGACTTAAAACATCAGCTTTGTACATGGCTCAAACACATTTGTAACTCAAGAACCAGATCACTTCGACATTTATTGAAAACAAGAAAGCTGTAGAAAGAAAATTATTTACTGTGTGGAACAACACTTAGGGAATTGAAAAATTGCAACTAAACCCACCCTATACTAACCAGTAAGAAATTGGTCAAACAAAACCATTTACAGGATGACTGAAATAGCTGCTCATTCTTCTCAATATGCAGTGACTAGCATGTTTAAGGACAACTGAGTAAAAATGATACACAAAAATATGTTTAACAAGATGATGCACTGCATCTTGAAAGAGGTGAACAAGCTCACTTACCTCACTAAACAGATCATAGGTATTGTCAACCAAAGGAGGATAAGTGAACTGAACATATTCTTGCTTGGCTGCCAGTGCATCCTTGATAACATCTTCTATTGTGTCTTCATGTATGGGTGCAAGATTGATCATCGGTGTTGTATTGAACTCCATCTGGGAAAAATATCTTATAGGGTAGCCTCTGATAAGGGTAAAGGTTGCACTTTTCTTGCTGATGTTTTTCTCATGAGTTGCCACTTTATCACCTTGCTGGATGGAAAGATCTAACCTCAGTGACTAACTTGGTGGGAAAATAGAAACCTCCTCAGCATGCTCATGCTTTCCAAAATGAACATTCGTTCCTTCAATGGAGAATAATGAGATGGCTTCCTCCAACACATTTTCAATCAATACATCAACTTCTGACTCCTTCATACTCCAAAAAGGAAGCTGCTTATAATTTTCATTATCACTCGAAGAATTACATTCTGATTCAGGCTTGTTTTCCTCAATAAAAGAAGGCAACAATTCTAGTGGTGATGAAATCTCAAGTTCTTCTGCACAATAAAATGGAAGCTCCTCTAACTAGATATAATCTTGTAAAATAGGTTCATGAGGATCCTCCTATAGTTTCAACACCTCTACAGGTTGTTGCTCAAGATCATCATAACCCTCAACTTCTTCTGATTCTTTTCCATCCAATGTTGAAAAAAACTGTTCAATAATACATGTGCACAACTCCTCAAAAAGCTCAACATTGGCTTCCTCATCCAGAACATCATAAAAAACATCAAAACTCTGGAGGATAGAATCAGGTTCAATTTCGGGCTTTTCTTCCTAAATTAAGACCCTATTGTCTTGTTGATTATTACCAATTAGCAACTCTCTAATGTCTTCCTTCTATTCAATCATTTGATGATGTTGCTTTCTATATTCCTCCATAGCTAGATGTAATAGATTTGGAATTTTAATCTCCTCCATGGTGAATGAACTAACTTGATCAGTGACCCGCTCTTCTTCTGCAACAACTCTATGTTCTTTGAAACTCCCCTCAAGCTGCCTCTTTTGAAACTCCTCCATTAGTTGGTGTTGATAATCTGAGTAAGCTTGAGTATTCTGTACCTGAGCAGACAAGAACTTCATTTGTCCTTTCTTAGTAGCTATTTCTTGTCTGAGGCCTTTCTCGAATTGGATTCTTTTTGCCACTCTCTCTTGATCATAAAAGTAGACTTGTTCAGCCATTTCTTGTTGCTGCATAATGGTACCTTTCTGCACTTTGATATCGACCAACATCCTAGATAGGCATGCAAGCACCTTACTAATATCATTAATCGTCATATTGTGAAGACCTTGACTTAGATCCCACAACGTATGGTCAATATGTTGGAGCACGTCCAATATGTTCTGGTATGGATGTTTTTGAGGCTGATTAGATAAATAATCATAATGGTTAACATCAGAAACCTCCTCTTGGGGTTGATTTTGATCAAATATTAATTGAAACAAAGGCTGAACCGGAGTGAGAGGGTGGGAAACATGATGAAAATGTTGATTAGTTATTGCTATAAGGGAAATTAGGCCGAAACCAACATTGTGGTTGGTTGAATGTGACTGATAATGTGTAGGAGCAACATACTCATGATGTGGCGGGTAATAGTAAGCATTTTCATGAATATTTGACATCTTTTCATTCAAAGAGCTGGAAACTCAGAAATAACAGATTCTTTTGAGACATACCAACACTTGTGCCTGTGAAACCAGAATATTTGAGCTCGCAGTCGCTAGGTGTTGTTCAAATTGCCTCCAAAGGCTGAATGATACTAAGGTAGACACCAAATCTCTCAGTATGTTGAATTTTTTATTAATGCACTGGATTTTCTGCTACTTCGCAAACTCAGAGTCGCCATGATATGCTGATGTTTACCTCTAAAAAGCCTGAAACTCACTGGCTGCATATCAAAAACCAGCAGTAATATGTAATCTTTAGGTGTTCTGATTCGAACTGTCCCCATAGGTGAAAATTGGGTAACATTTCTGGCGACCTCAGCTGGATGTTTGCCTACTAAACGTGCGAACCAGTAGCCTAGACTATCCATTGGGCATGGAGTCACTTGATAACTCAGAGGTTGACTTAAAACATCAGCTTTGTACATGGCTCAAACATCACCTGAAATTGCACCCTGTTGAACCTGATGTTCAACACCTCAGTGTAACATGGGAGGACCTCTAAAGCTGTGGGTCACTTATAGACAGAGGTCAACCTCTGGAGAAGGATGACTTCCTTTGGTATCACCTAAACTACTGATTTTTGTAAAGGAAAAGGGAGAAGGAGTGCATGAAACTGAAAATTAAACCCTATGGTGATACACCGAACTGATAAGAGCAATGGAATACTTAGGTTACACTTGAAAATTGACAATGAACATAAGATTACACATCAAATTCTATAATATTTGCATTAATGTGTCACAAACAGGTTTGATTCACACACTTTTTCAAGAGAGGAAAATACTTTCACATACTAGAATCCATGTGTGATTATGTAAACACAGCTTGTGATTTGTATAATGATACTTTTGCAAAGGCATGAAAAACAATAGATAAATTTATAAGGGAATAGAATAAATTAACAAAATAACTTGATCATTAACCTGAAATACACAACACTTTGCAAGAACAAGATGATAATTTGAAACATCAACAGTGACCAAGGTAAACTTTGTATATTATGCTCCAAAATGAGTTACAAAAGTTTGCTAATTTGAGAAAGGATTGCAAAAGTCACAGACTTTCGAAAAGCATAATAAGAACTCTTTTACAAAGAGGCAAAAAATGCCATATATACTAAAAGTGTTGGCCCCTGCCCTAGGGCTTACAAAAAATATCATCCTCTAGAAAGATCTTCCCTTAGATTTTTTTAATCGAGTTACTTCTGCATTGAATGTGTATCCCCGCTGTCCATGTTGGTGACAAATCTCCCTCAGAGGAAGCCTTAAGATCTTTTACAACCACAACATTAACTTCTGGTCTTCGTTTCCACCTTCGAACCTCCCTGCTGAGTTGTTTTGAATGTTTTCTGAGTGTTACTGTTGACGCCAAAAATTGACAAGGCAACAGTGTCTTATGGCAAACTCAGTTTAAGGGGGACCTTTTGCGCTAAACTGAGTAACCTCCAGATTTTTAAAGAAGCCGACTTCTTCTATAATGGGTTTAGGAAAGGGAAAAGGAAGTGGATATAATAAAGCAAAGTCTAACTTAAGGCGATACGCCAAGATCTGCTTATGGGCACGATGAATCATAGATTTAAGAGTCCGAATGGTGTTGTATTCTGAAACATCAGAGACCTAAGATTATAGCATAGACAATCTATTTATTGACATAAAATAATGTTGAATACATTCTCACCACTAAGAAAAGTCATTAGACATGATTTAGATAAGCAAAATAGTATCCAACATATATAAAAGTTCTTCAAATGAAGTGCCACGACAGTAAAAGGCACAGTTCATAGTTTTATAAAAAATATGAAAAACAAAAAAGGCCAAACAATTGGCACAGTCTGAAAGCCACAATGTAAATAAAATAGTAATAGAGGCCTGAAGTCCTTTTGCTAAAACCAACGTGCTTTCTCTAAAATTTTCCCGGGGGGGCTTTCTCAACAATAGAGAAAGTATATATAGCAGGGGAAAACTCCCACCGCCTCGGAGGATAGTAACAGAAAAGATCACACAATCCTCAGCAATGATGCCTGAATCAGAATATTCCCAAGGCCGTTACAATGACATTGAGCTGGAACACAGCATCCGATCATCCCAGGTGTAGGTGCATCCTTCATAATGATGGCGGTGGTCCCAGCCAGGCTCGAGGCGACAAGTGTCATCCACTGCTGCAAATGATTATGACGAGTGGCACCCAATAGCATTATCTCCCTCAGCCAGCCTATCGCCCGCTTTACAGATCAGTCGTAAGGCACGTGGCAACCTTTCGCTGCCTACATGAAACTTTCTCCCATTGCTACCGAGAGTTTGTGAAGATGCAACACGTGTCCAATGGGCGGAGATCCTTATTGAGGTGGAGGGAAAGTTCAATTAGCTCGTTGTAAAGGACACTTGGCAGCATTTTTCTACCCGCGGTTGTTTATTTCATCCCTGCATAAAAAATTTGTGATCCGCCACCACGTAGCATGATGTAGGGCCCTCTGACACTCTTTAGAAATGACGGCCCCATGGAAGCCTTTCGTAACCCGAAGAGACTTTAAGGAAATAAGAAATAAAACCTCCCGCAAGTGCGACACGTGGACGCCCAGCGCAACTCCTTAGGACCCGAAAGGAAAGCTGTTACTTGAAGCCGCGAAGAGTAGGTACGCAAAGTGGTAGATCAAAATTTTGATAAACAGCCGAGCAAAAATCGACGATGCATAGACTGGCGCATGCCTAGTGCAAAAATAAACCCGAAGGGAGCTGCTCAAAATTTATTTAACATCTTTTGGCGACTACTAGGGGCGTTTCGACTAAGGAACGGAGAACCCAAAAATTCTCTGGTTCTAGAGACCAGTGCTTTATCCAAAGGGCTAATGAAGACAAAGATTGGAAAGAGCCACCTACAAAGGCGACCACTCATCTTCGGATGGCTTCACTATGTTGCGCAAATTCTCCTGTGCCCCACGGAGGTCAATAGTTTCTTTGTGAGGCAGCACCTCAGGTAAACCGGCCCCTGTTTGAATATGAAATAGCAACAAAGAGAGCGAATAAATGACTGCCTCAATGTCGGCCGCCGTTGGAGGATGGTTGAACTTCCTGAATGCCTCCGGGTCGTTTTCCTTCTTCTTAATATTTTCCACAATCTGTGCAGTCGTGGCAATGGAGCCATCTTCGAGGAATGGGGATGACAGCCCCATCTTGTCTAATTCGGAGAAACTTCCCTGTATGCCATCTAGTGTCTTACTTAGAAAAGTCGTGGCCGCCTTAGTGCGCTGGAAAGTGAAATGACAATGAATGAATTTATTTGTTGTTTGAGCAGCAGCGTCCTGATCTTTGATACCCGCCCCAACAAGAATTTCATCTGAGACAGAGTATAGCTTGTTGAGCAAGTCTTTTGCCTCAGAAACCTTCTCCAAGATGAATCGTGGGAATTGTTCAATTGTATCATGAGCCTCCTGGCTGAGCCTTGATGCCTTGTCGATAAATCGGAGGGTAGGCTGCAAAGTTAGGCAAAAGGTTTTGATTTTCTCGCAGTGAGAAATGTATAATTGCCTAACCAGGGAAATGAGATCAGGTTGTGTAGGTGAAGGCAATAGAGAGGCTTTAAGCAAAGTAATCTCCGCATATCTTGTAATAAGGGCCTCAGCTAATTCTTCATTTTTATTTTTTCGGACGCCAACTGCTCCCCATAGTTGCTCATTTCTTTATTCTAATTCTGCTCAACTCGAGAGTGGTTCGCTGATTGCTCCTCCGGAGAAGCCTTTGTCTCTTAGAGTTTTTCCTCCAATTTAGCCTTCAGGCCTTTAAATTCGGCCTCTTTCTCTTGTATTCTTTGCTCATATTGAGCCTGTAGGAGCTCCAATTCCTCACCCTTTTGTGCCATCCCCTGACTATGCTTAAGGCAGAGGCATTCAAGCTCTTCCTCTTTTAACTATAGGTTTTGTCACACTTCTTGGTTCTTACTTTGCAGCTCTTTTATTATGCCTGGGTCAGCAACCTGGGTCTTCACAATTTCACCCTGAAGCTTGTTCCTCTCATTCTCTACTGTCAGCGCCCTTTCAATCATTCAGGCGATATCTGCCTCTAAGGATTTCTCCTTTGTTTCCAGAAAACTCACCCTTTCCCTGGCTGCCTTGAGTTGTTCATCCTTTTTCTTTAACTGGCGACCAGTTTTGAGGAAGTCGGAAGTGACTACCCATTGCGTTTCCTCCATGATTTCAACCTTATCCTGTGGCCAGGCTACCTTAATGTCGAGTCCGACCGCATATATCTCATAGTCTTCGGGTTGCATTTCTCCCTGAGGCTTGCTTACTTTTGGGTACATGGTCGCGAATTTTAATTCTTGTCGGGCTTCATCATACAGAACTTGTACTCTTGACTCGGCAGGAGCATTGTCATCCTTTGCCTTACGTTTCCTCATTCTCTTCGCACGTGCCTCTTTTCCACAATCTATCTGTGCTATGAATTCGGCTGGTGATGAAACTAGCCCACTTGCAAAAGGAGCACTAGAAGGCAGGGCATAGGAATAGGTAACCTTCATAGGCACAAACATTTACTTCTTCTGGAGAGTGACTGTTTGTGGAGATAAGTGCGGCACGTTCCATAGTTTGGTCTGAGAACTATCAGCAGGGCTAGGCATTTGTGGCGGTTGAATCGAGGAATCAACTGTAAGGCTCATTAGCTAGGAAAGGGGAGTTGCTAACAGGGTGTCAGCTTGTTGCAATGGAAGAGGATTTGTAAGCATAGCGGAAAAAGAATGGGCACCGATAGGGGGAACGCCTTCGAAAAGCGAGGAAAGGAAAGTCTGAGTGGCAGTGGTAGGCATGAGCATACTTGGAGGAGTAATTACAAGTAGGTGGGCCTGCGAAAACTAGGCGAATCCAACCGAATAAGCTGGACCAAAAGCAGAAGGTAGAGGGCTCGGACTTATGGCAGGAGCCGCTAGTGAAGCAGGGGCGGATACAAAGGAATGAGATGCAAGAGAATGAGTGAAATATACCTATTGACTGGTCGACGGTGGTTCCAAAATCGTTCGTGACTCCCCCACAAACTCCGGTATCTGGCTAGCAGTGGGTGTTTTTCCTCTGGCAGGTTCTTGCAAAACCCCTCCAATAATACTTTCCGTGCACTGCCTTTTCGCAGACTGACACTCACTAACTTCGGCAGCCGAATCCTTCTACTGAGGTGTTAGCCTGGTTGGTTTAGCGGCCTAAGTGAGTGTATGCGAGCCTCTTGATATATTAAAACACACATTCGTGGCCACATAAGCGACATGCCTAGAGACCTTGCCCCTTTGCACTGAGGATGACGATGCCGCCGCTTCCTCTTCATGCTCCTCGGATTCCTCCCCCCTTTTGCTCCTATCAATACTAGAGCTCAGGATGGGGTGGCCTTCCCTCCACCATCTTTCAAATTCTTGGTCATCCTTTAGCTGATTGTAAGGAGCATCCAACTGTGCTACTTCCTGGCGATATTTTTAGAAAACTTTTATTTTTTCTTCACTCCATTCCTCATCCCTCTTCAACCTATTGTACATGCTGCGCTCCATGGGAACATTATCCTTGGCCACAGCCATAGGAAAGTAGAACTTGTGCCATGGGCCTCTAGTGTCCGGCGTAGGGATTTGCGCTAATTCAACAAAATCCTCATCTTTATCCATTCGTAGATTAAGCTGCTGCTCCCAGTATGGTCGGAAAACATGGGTAACTTTCATATGTGGCTCTGGTAAGTCATTGAAAGGGTTGTATTCCCATTTATCGTTTACCAGTACCAACCCTAGATGTGCTAGCTTGTCCTCTAACAACTGGTGTGATTATTTTTTAAGCAGAGTTACCGACTTGAAATTCTTCGGACAAGTGAAGAATCCCTTCCTCTTGACCTTTCCGCTGCTACATAAAGTGAAATCAATGACACACACCTGCTAGAATATTTCCAGCACGAGCACTCTATCGGTAATGCAAGTTGGGAGTAGGAATGGTTTGTTAGTAAAACCCCGCATTCATAGGATAGTAAAATCCTTGCTTAAGAACCAGTCACAAGCAGGGTATAGCTCTGCATAAATCCAGTCTGCTCCTTATCAAGCCGGATAATATCACCTTCTCCGATCAAATCATTCAAAATCGGGGTTATGAAATAGTCCGCAAATGCATAATAGTCATATGATTTGGAAAGGAAAGGTGTCCATGTAGACATCGACTTCCTTCTATTTTGCTTATCAAAAATTGATAGCGAAAAAAATCAGGCGAAGAAATCCAGATTTCGATGCAGAAACATGTGGACCAGGTAGGAAAAAAACCTAAACGTCTTCTCCACCTGATAATTCTCAATTTGTTGTTTCATTTCTTTAATTATGAACTCAACAAAATCATACCAGAAGAGTTCATGCTGCTTGCGAAATTGCATTGCCGATCCCACCTGAAAGCTTTCTATCTTCTCATCAGAGTCTCAGCCGCAAACAAATGCCAGCATGGACATGGCATCTTGGAGATCATCACAGAATGCACCACACGATAATGGGATACTTGGCGCTTTAGTGGCCGAGATACCCTTCTTACTAGTCTCTTCTAACAAGAAATCTGAGCTGGTTTTCATCTTCCTCCATATTTTCTCTCATTTGTTTGGGCGAAAGGGTTCGATGTTCTCCTTCCTCTTACTTGGATCCGAGATACATAACATGTGCTAGATGGCCTCTGGGCTGATATGCACCCTTAAGTTGCAGCCTTCAATGTAGTGGGTATCAAGATTATAACGCTGAATAGTAGCATCGGCCACTTCTGGGCAATAGTGCACCAATGAGACCATGTATTGTGGGAGACCACTATACCAGACCCTACTTGCCGTGGATTGGTCTGCCCTTGGTGCCGATAACCTTGCACAAGCTGCCTCTCTTAGGGACTTAGGGTTTTTCGCGAGCCTTGGGTCATAGATATTGTCCCATTTTTCCTCAACCTTTTTCTAGTTACTCCATTTCTTGGGTCTATCCAGCTCCTTCGTGTAGGCTCTTCTCATCTTGCTAGGTATACCAGGTGTGGCGTACGCCACATCCTCATAAATATATACCTCTACTGAAGAACGAATAGCTGTGAATAGTTCCTGGCTAATTTCCTCCTACATTGGCTGAGCTGAAGATTCTGACATTCTCCTTCTCTAAAGATTCCTACAAGTTCCTAGTTGACTGCGACTATGCTCGGCTCTAGATAGACAGACAAAACAACTCTGCACTTATCCTAGAAATTTGTAAGAAGACTTTAAAATATTAAGCCTTTTCATGCAATAATAGCAACCCTTCCTAAGGTGGTAGGTGAAAGCAAGTCTTTTGCATTGAATTCGGCATGTACCGTTAATCTTGAAACTCGTGCAAGATGAACTCTGATTGCTATTTTGAGGTGGTCGTAGTTCATTATTGCATTTGGGCGACAGTGATAACATCTCCTTTTGGAACTTGAGCCTCGCGAATCGGCTTGCCAACCCTATGTTAGTATGCTGGTAATAATATCTCGATCGAATAATTATTAAGAAACGTATCACCGCTGAAAAGATATGAATATCGCCTTTGGGCTCGATTTGAGATGACACACAGCTTCCACGCACTATATGTCTCACCAACAAGCACCACCTTTTTAAAACTAATTAATCAGCTTTATTTAATTAAGCACACATCGAGCCGTGCTATCACAGATGTAACTGGCCCGAAAATGTGAGCAAACGTAGACTCGCCTTTCGAGATAGCAACTAGCATAACATCACATTTTTTTGAAGCGGATTAGCATGAGTCTTATCAATTTTTCTATAAATAGGCTAGTAAATAGTGAGCAATTTATACTTAGCTTTTGAGAAGTGATAGGCTAGTAATAGAGCCTTAAGCAAGTCTTTTCATAGGTTCATAGTTGGTAGATAACTCAGAAGCTAGGGATAGTGTCAGAGCGATGGATACCCCAGTTCACCTAACTTCATATAAATCACAGACAACCTTCCTAGGAGATATTTCAACTAGGAGACTAAAAAGGATGACGAAGAATAAGCATTCTCTTGTCTTGATAGCCATAAAATAGGTTTTAGGAAAAGATTGTATAGAATATGAGGACAAGTATCGGGTGAATACTGACGTATGCTCCCACTTTGTAGCATCTATGCTAGACATTTGAGTTCCCTAGCCACTTATCCTGAAGCTGGTTAAATAAATCTTCCCGAAAAAATACCTGAATGGTCTTGGTGAGGTCGTTGCACATGCTGCCTATGGGGTAGGTCTGCCGTCAGCCAGCGACTTGCGTCGCTTCATTGAGTAAGAAGCTGTCTTCGTTTGACTGCCATTCCTCAGTGGATTCTGCTTCCAGACCCGTGACCAGCACCAGCAGAGGGTTACTCAGGCCTGCACTTCCTGTTTCGCAGCTATAACGTGATATTTTTCTATGACGTAGACTGGTATACTAATTTCAGGAACTTGGTGTTTCCTCCGCCAATGGCAGTTGTGCCAACTGATGCTGCCAGTGCTGTTGAGGAACCATTGGACGAGGAAGAAGTGGATGCTGCAGTGAATGCGTCAATTGCTGCCAGCCATGCCTTTGGATAACAAACCCCTGCCTCCTGCTCAAAATGTGCCCCATTTGCTGCTAAAAATATATTTCCCTGCCTTCTGTATATAAGCCTGACAAAAGGCTACGTATACAATATATTTCAATATGCTTGTATATTTTGGAATACGGCCTCCCAACCATTTTGTAACAAAAGAACATATATATAAATATATATCTCCCGTTTTAAGGAAAATCCATGCTCTTTCTTGCTTCTGTGTTTAAGCTTTTCTGGGTTTGCAAGTTTTATATGCTATTTCTCCGTACATGAGTGTATTTTGTGTAAAGCAACTCTGGTATTTCACCCGCCAATAATAATGAGTTAATTTTGCAGAACGACAACTGATTTTAGAAAAAAAACCAGTCAAACAAACGGAAATGAAAATAAAAGCGCTATTTACATATGCACAAAGTAGAGCTTAATGCCTAATGGAAAAACTTAAGATGAATCCCATTGACCGGGATTCCTAACGGTTCATGTTCCATATTCTCCAGCTCAAAAGCGTTGTGTTGTTTGTACCGAATGATTTTAAAGGGTCCCTCCCATAGGCTATCAAATTTACCATGCTGACCTGGCTTTGCAGCCCTGCTGTCATACTTTAGCACTAAGTCTCCACTTTTTAGACCCTGGTCGGAAGCCTTCTTGTCAAACCATCATTTGATCACCTGTTGACGGCTTGTCATTGCTATTAGAGAATTCTCCCTTTTTTCTTGTACTTCCAACAGTTCGGCGAGCCGAACCTCCATGGCTTCATTTTGTTCTATCTCAAGGGATTTCAATAACTGTATTGTTGGGATCTCCATGGAGATAGGTAACAGCGCCTCTTTCCCATATACCAACTCATAAGGCGAAGTCTTAAGGACTTGCTTAGGAGTTATGCGGTTTTCCTAGAGCGCTTTTAAGAGATTTTTATGCCATTCCCTCTGGTGTTCTGAGCCAATCTTTTTAAGGAGTCAGACTAAGCTTTTGTTCGTTGACTCGCTAGACCATTTCCTTGTGGATAATAGTTTGATGATGTTTTAAGGAATATGCCATTCTTTAATGCAAAGTGACATACCTTTGTACCTAGAAATGCTCTGGCATTGTCCGAAATGATCATTTTCAGAGGGCCGAACCTTGTCACCAGTTCTTCGAGGAAGTCTACAATCTCTGTTTCTGTTGCACCCTTAAGGGGAACAACTTCCGTCCACCTTGTGAAGTAGTCCATAGCGGTTAGAATCCACTTATGTCCGACACTAGAAACCGGGTTGATCATTCTGATGAAGTCCAGGCCCCATTGCAAAACGGTTCATCTACCACTATAGGTCTAAGGGGCATTGTTGAATTCTTCCTTACGTCAAGAACTGGCATTTTTACAAGCCCTTACTAGAGAGTGGAGTCACTGAAAAGTGTAGGTCGATATTAGCCACTCACATGATCTTGATGGCGATAGTTTTGGTAGAGAAATTTTCACCTTCGTGGCTATTGTGGAATGCGTAGGATCCTTTGCCCTCCCCGAAACGCTCAGCAGGAGAACACCATTGAAATTCCTTTTTGAAAAGGACTCTATCAGCATATACCAAATTCTAAAGCGGTAATACTTTCTTTTTTGGGATGAGAAACCTGGCTCGGTTTGCATGAACCTCACTCTATCAGTCAGCCAATCACCATTCAATGCTAATTCATTTATCAAAACGAGCTCTGGCTGCCCCTCTGTGGCAGGTACCTCCTCGTTTTGTGCCATATACTCACACAGTCCTCTTCCTTTAATAGTCTTAGTAGGCTTGACTTCGATGTCATATTCAAGGATCTTGGTGATCCAATTAGCCCTTTTTTATGTGATTTCCCCTTCCATGATGTATTCACGCATACAGGAATGTGCGACATATACCAAGACCTTGTTGTAGAAAATTAGATGGTGGAATTTTTTAAGTCCCTTCACTATTGCAAAGGCCTGTCTTTCGACAAAATTATAATTCATCTCATATTCCTTTAGGGTCTGTGAATAGAATGCCACTAGGTGTTCCCCTTCTTCTGTGTCACCCTTTTGGGTTAGAACGGTAGCAATACTGGACTTGCTACTAAAAGCATACATTATAAAATCTTTGGATTGATCCGGATTAACCAGCATCGGGGCTGTGAAAATCGCTTCCTTGACCTTTTCAAAAGCTTTTTGAGCTTCCATCATCCATTTGAATGTCTGATCTTTCTTCAACATTAGGGTGATTGGCCTAACCATCCCCGCGAAATCAGAAATGAACTTGCTGACAAAATTTACTTTGCCCAAGAAAGACTAGACACCCTTCTTATTTACCAGAAGGGGAAGCTCTTTGATTGCCTTCACTCATTCAGAGTCAATCGAAACACCTTCTCTGGACACAACATGCCCCAACAACTTACCCTGCGGAACTCCGAATACATATTTCTTCGGATTTAGGGAAATCCCGAACTCTTGACACTTTTGAAAAATTAATTCCAAATGGTCAAAATGATCATCCTTAGATTTAGAGAACATAGTAAGATCATCCAAATAGATTAGAATAAACTTATTGATTAGTCCGCTGAATGCAACGTCCATCACTCATTGGAATGTTGCCCTACATTGGATAAACCAAAAGGCATTTTAGCATATGCAAATGTTCCCCACTTGGTGGTGAACGTAGTCTTGTGCTGATCCTCTTCTTTAACATGGATTTGATTATAGCCGGAGAAACCATCTAGTAGAGAAAACATTTCTAACCCTACCACAGTTTGAAGCATTGACTCTATAGAAGGCAATGGATAGTGATCCTTCAGAGATGCTCTGTTTAGGTCTTGGAAGTCCACACACAAATGGATATCACCATTCTTCTTTCAAACTGGGACAAGATTTGATACCCAAGTACTATGTTTAATTGGGAAAACAATACATGAATCAATAAGCTTGGTCAGCTCTTGTGCCATTAGGGCCTCAATTTTAGGGTTAACTAGCCTCTGTTTCTATCGGACTAGTTTCACACCTTCTGTTAGCTCAATAGTGTGTTGAATGATGCTAGGGTCGTAACCCTCCAGATCATCATAGGACTAGGCCACTACTCCATATTAATTGTAGAAACTAATAAGCCTTTCCTTATCATGGTGTGGGACATTTTTTCCCACTCAGAGATCCCTACCATCGGAGACCTGAAGGTCCTCATAATCACTTTTGTCTACCATGATCTTCCACTTATCATTTTGGGCATCATCACAATCAAAAAAGTTTTCAAGAGTAACCAACCCTTTAGGAAGTTTATTAGATTTGAGCTACATAATTTGTCCTTCATAAGCCTCGGCGATCCTTGGTTGAAGCTAATCGGCAAACTCCCTTGAGTGCAAGATAAACAAAGCGATGTGTTCATTGCTTTCAAAGACTTGCCAACTCTGATCATTGTCGGGGATGGCTAGTCAGACAAGCACTCATACTGAATATTCATTCTGAAGCAAGTCAAAGACAAGATCAAATTGAGCACCAATCACGGCCATACAGTCTGCCTCGCTATTTTGTCTTCGGGGAATGGTCTGGATGTTGAAAGCTTCAAAACCCTCAATCAGGTCCCATACTCGGTGCCGATAGGATCTCATGCGGACATTCTTTGTTGCAGAAATTCCCTGGACCTGGTTAACTACCAGTTCAAAATCTCTGAACACAATCAATTGCTTAATGCCCATTCGTTCTACAAGGCTTAGGCCTTGGACTAACCCTTCATATTCAGCCTCATTGTTTGAACAGGAGAAGTGAAAACGGAAGGACATCAACAACTTTTCATTCTATGGGGATATTAGATATACCCCTACTCTAGCACCTACTTTTCTTCTTGCTCCGTCAAAGTATAATGTCCATAGCTCATTTGCTTGGTTACCGTCGGATTCTTTGGCGACCTTTGGAAGCACCTAGTCTTCATCATAAATTACATATGTGCCCAATCCTGTAGCATGATAATTTCTGAAAGGGTCATTGTTTATGTCCTCGCTCAAATGAGCATCTTCTTTATCATTCTGATCTCCACTCACCTTCTCTTCCTCTAGCAATTCAACACTATACATTTCTTGCTTGGTGATAGAAGTATGCGCAACTTCAAAATTGATCAAGGCCTCATCCACCACGTGTTCAGAATGTAGAGCCTCTGATTCTATCTTCATATTTGCACCATTCTTGGTCCTAAGTATTAGATGTGACCAATCTAAAGACAAATATCTACCCACCTTTGAAGTAAATTCTCGGGATAGACAGAGACCAAACATAGGAGGAACATCTATGATCATCGTATCTTGCAGGACCATGATACTGGGGCAGACAAATAGAGTTAAAGGAAGCGCTTTGATGACACCTACGGTATCAACTTTATTTCCATTGAGCTGCATCACCCCCTTCTTCATAGGTTCGTAGCTGAGTCCCAAAGCTTTGGCTATCTGTTTTGGCATAACCATTGTACTAGCGCCAGAATCAATCATAGTGTTGTGTAATAGTTTCTTTCCTACAATGAGAGTTAAGAAGAAGGGCTGAGGTTTCAACCTACTTTTGTTTTCCACATGGGATTCCTTCGCTTTGTCTGTAAGAACCTTAGCTAGTGGTATTTGATAAACAACCTTTGTACTGGTAGATGGCTCTGTTGGTGCTGAGTTGATCTCTTGCTGAAGCGCCTTCTGTAATATAGTCTTCTATTCCGGGATAGCTAGAATGTCCCACAAAGACACATTAGCGGATGATTTCTTCAATTGCTCCACCACATTGAAAGGTGGAAAGCTCAAATATTTCTGCTCCTTGGTTCTTGCTATAATAA
>VDFB02000015.1:15766848-15911204 GCA_007258455.2 Sequoia sempervirens | reverse complement strand
ACTCCCCCATTGCCAGTTAGTCTAGCTATGACATCATTAGCAACTGCAAGTACTCCTATTCTTTCGCCACTCAAGCATTCCATTGTTCCTGCATCCCTAGGTTTTGATTACATTGAAGAGTTTAAAAAGAAATCAAACGTGAGTAAAAAAGAAAAGAAGCAACTGATGGAGAGTGCATTTGTTGTAACTTCAGAGCCTGCAACAACCATGGTATTGCCCACATTTGAGACAAATAAAGAAATCATGGAGTACACAATTCTTGTTCCCATAGTTCAAAACAAACCAACAAATCAGATGGCTTCATCTGAATTCCAGTTGAACAATATTCAATTGTATTTTTTTGGACTCAGAAATATTGACAAAATTAATGTATCAAAGAAGAACAATGAATTCCAATGTACACATCATTGCTAAATCAAGATAGAGAGAAAATAAGGTTGTAGACTCAAATTGAAAAGTTACAAGCATACCTAGCAAATGAGAAAGCAAAGAGGAAAGCAATAGATAACAAGAGCAATGAATTAGAAAAAAGAATAAAAAAATATGCCTCTACATCAACAAGCAAAGAAGATAAGAAAAATGAGACCGCAGTGAATGAATTGAAGCAAAGGCTAGATGAGAGAAACAAGAAATATGATGAGGAAAAATTCACTTCATAAAAATTAAGACTAAGCATTGCGAATGGAAATGCATAGTGGGAACAAAAATTGGAGGAGAGAAAAATAAATGAAAGATTGGAGGCAGAGCTGATGGAAGCAAAAAATGAAATTAAGTCTTGTCAAAATAAGTTATCTGCATTTTGTAGAGAAACAATGAGGCATATGAAACAAAAGATCTGGGATGAAATAATGCAGAATATTGATCATTTGTGTGACATGTTTCAATTGATTGATTCTATCAGACAACATCATAAGAAGCTCAACAAATATTTAATGGACAACAAAAATGTGTTGGCATTAGAGAAATCAACAAACAAAATTCAACAAACAGTCTACAAATCCAGTGATAATGTTTTGAAATCAAAAGGGATTACTAATCGACTTGCTACATTAATGACGTTGTCATCTATCATTTAAAAGTGTTTGAGAATGCGTGAAACAAAAGAATATTTGCATTTGGCTACATACAGGATGAAGAAGGTGGATGAAAAGGTAAGGAACTTCACAGAGCTTGGTTTGTGAGATGCTTTTGACACAAATGAGTGATTCATTGAAAAGAATGATTTCATAAGGAAGATGGAGGATGCAAGGAAGATTGATTTGGACCAGTTTCCTCAGAACCCAGATGTGGTGAACTATTTGGATTCCATCAAATGATCGCTAACCTTGAATGCAAAATTGACTGAAGAATCCAAGACAAGTTCCAATTTGAATAATGAATTGTTAACAAATCTTCAAGTCGAACAACATCAGTTAGAACAAATGACAATTGCACCACCTAAATAGTGGAAGTTGCTAGAAAAGGTGATGTAGTGATTTAATTTTTGATAATACGAGTTTCCAAGTTCCAACTCAGCTCTGTGCAGAGTTGTCTTTGAGCAAGATTTTGCATTGCCAATGCCTCTATGTACTCCTTCATGTGATAATCAATAAAAAATCTCAAATTAAGACTTCAGTAATGTGTTGATGCTCAATTATCTGCATTATTTATTATATCATCTGAAGAAAAATTATGGTAGTGGTTTCAACTACTAGATACATTTTAAATGATTGTTGATGTTCATTGTTGTATATGCTACTAATACTATTGTTAATATGTTATTAAGCATTGAGTTGAGTGATGAATCACTGAGTACATGTTCAAGTTTTAATTTTAACACAATTAAAATATGAACTATAAGGTGATTTTAATTCCAGGCATCCATAATCTGAGTGAAATTGCATTACAATTCACACATCAATACTCAATCTCCATGACTAATTATCAGATCCACTAAACATTTATATGAATTCATGCTTTAATAAAGGTACTTTAACTGGTTCATCAAACCAAAGCCAAAATTAAAACATACATCAATGAATAATAACAAAGAAGATTAATGAAATATCATTGATCAGAATTCATTAATAATTCATGTAAAATGTTACAGCTAGAGAGATGATAGACTCAAAATAAGGGAGCAAAACAAGCTTAGTTGCTAGTCCTCCGAGTTTTATAACCTTGTCGTAGAGTTCTAAATTTTCATAACTTCTCGATTCCCCGACTTGGTTCACTTTGTTGAGTAACTAAGTTGCAAGTCTTTGTTGGTCATCTTTGTAGTCAGTGGAGGATGAGAGAATTATTTCAATATAGAAAGACAATGATGAAGTTCATGCATACGTAACCTTTGAGCTATGTTGTGTGGATTTATTCTACTTTTTTTGAGTAGTTTGCTGGTGGATTGTCTATTATTGAGTTGGAATGATAGATTTTTGGTTAGTTTCATTGTTGTGGTTACTATCACTCAAATTCCTGGTTTTGGTGCTTTTCCTAACCTTAGTCGCTAGTCCTCAAAGTTTTATAACCTTGTCACGAAGTTCTAAATTTTTATAACTTCTCGATTCCCCGACTTGGTTCACTTTGCTGAGTTGCAAGTCTTTCTTGGTCATCTTTGTAGTCGGTGGCTCGAAGGTTTCAAAAACTTTGAAACTTCAGAATTTGGTTCTAAGGTTCCAAGTTTCAGCGATCACATGACATTATGGACTTATCTTGTCTTTCAAAGGTGCCATCATCTGACATCTCATTGAATTCTATGTACAAACTAACCTTGAGTTGTCTTTTCAATTTTTTTGAAAAGCATACATGTTTAAAGGCTATCTTTTCGAGGAATGAAATTGAATGTTGCATTTAATGCATGCCCTATCAAAAATGATGGCATAAGTGGGTGGCAAAGTTTTACTCAAACATTTATCTTGTATTCTCGTTCTTTTCCAAGGCCAGTACTTCTCAAGTGCAAACATTCTATCTCCACAAATTTGCGCTCATGTAGAGTGGAATTTAAAACGACTGGTCTGACATTAAACACACATCTTGTTGATGACATAAGTTGAGGTGGTGAAACTTGCTAATTTTTCCAGTTGCATTTCCTTCTTATGTAATCTACTCTTCTAGGTGTTTGCGTGTTTCTTTATGTGCTGGGAGTTCATGCAGTCCAAAATTGGAAATCATTGGCTTGGCATAAGGGATACAAAGCTCAGACCTTTTAGGTTAGAAGAGTTTTGGGTGTGCCTGGAGAGTGATGAGAAGTCTGAGCTGGATATAAAACTGTTAGAAAGCAGGCTAGCTAATGCTAGAGGGTTTTCAAGAGTTGTGTTGGGTGTGGACCTGATAAGTGCATGTGCAAGAAGGTACATTCCGAAGACACAAAAAATTAAAGCCGCATACGGGATTGTAATTGCAGAATTTTCTCCTAAAGTTGTTTCCCGCGTGCTGAGGATTCTAGAAAGGGAACCTGTAGAAGACATGTTTGTCGTAGTGACAGGTGAATTTTTTAAATTGAATGAAGACTGGTGTAAGAACTCCATGGCCAAAACCTGGTTGAAGTCTGAAAGGAAAGGTGAGTCGCAACTACCGACTAAACTCAAAAGAGTGCATTTTAAGGAAGAAATTGCAAATGCTATTGCTTGATTAACCTGCGTTGTTGGGAATGCACAAGTTGAGTTATTTGAGGATTGGATGTGCCGGTTTATCTTGATAATTTGTGGTGAGAAAATTTTCATTGACTGGGTTGAAGTTATTTGCTTCCATTTGAATGAGCAATTAATTAATTTCCATAAGATTGCTACTTTCTATATGTGTTCTTTCCTAATGTACATTGTAGCTAGTTAGAGGTATTTTTGGCCTGGGTTGGAGCCACAAGGAACCCCAACTTCTGATATGCCTATGTATAAAAACTTTCCTCAGTTCGCTAAATAATTTGGAATGGGTCATTTTTGTCATGTTAATGATGCATTTTTATTGGAGGTTGTGAGGAATCTATATGGAAATCTAGAAATGCGCCTTTCCCCTTAATCGATTTCTCTTGTATCAAATTTTGGGAGTTTTTATATACAATTTGATAAGTTCTCCTATCTAAGAATAGGGGGTTTTGAGAAAGCCCCATTGAAATTACCTCGGTATCCTGAAGATTTATTGGTATTTTTGGAAGTTTTTCGACAAATGGCCATGGCTAATATTAAGTATATGAGTATGGGGAAACAAGGGTATGTCTTCCCATTGAAGACCCCTTATTTTATGTGTAAAAAAAACCAAGTGGCCAGGGGAGCTAAAGGAGTTCTCAAGGAATATAACCTTCTGTATCTGTCTATGAGAGCTAATTTTGAAAGTAAGGGTTTTATGAAGCAAAATCTCTATGGAGGGAGCTTATATTGACATCACCCATCTATCAAAGATTTATGGGAAGATTGTGTCAATGAGAACGAAGTTTTGAGAAGAGATTATATGAGGCTAATGCTAAAATAGATAGAGGCTTTCGGTCTGTCATTTCAAATTCCTAAAAATGTGGTTGAGGATTCAATAATCATAGATCCTGGATATGAAAAATTGCTTGATAAATCCCACCCTAGGGTTGATTGGAGCCAAAGTGAAATTTTAGATATGAGGGTGCATGCTACCCCAGTGCTTAAAAGAACCCAGGACTGATTGGATGGGAAATGGCGACAAGTTGCTAGTCCTGTTCAGGAGCCTAAGTCATCACAGAAGAATGAACAAGGGTCTACACAAGCATCTGGTGCAAGTGTATCATCGGGGAAACCCTCTATTAGGTCCTCTAGTGAAAATTCTCAGTCAGGAGGTGATGGTGATAGGCCAGAAGAAATACTCAAGTTGAAGACCATCTGTGAACAAGATAGTGTGCTTTCTCCTACGCTTAAGAAGAAGACCAATCAAGAAAAACTTGTGCCTGCAGATTTTGAAGCTATCTTTCAACAAATTGCTGAAGATAATATCTTTCCTCCTCTGGCTGATAATCCACCTATCACTCCTGGTGCTCCTAAAGAAAATATTAGTGGAAATGAAGATTTTGGTCTTTTAGTGGCCTCCCTAGGATGGCTGAAAAAAGAAGTGGAGAAGAAGAGAAAGCATATTCCTACAATGACAGTTGGAGTGGATATAGTTGCAAAGTTACTTCAAAGCTCTTCAAAACCTAAGAAAGCCAGGAGTATTTCAAAGATGGTGATTGATGCTACTTTTGGAAATCAAATGTTAGAAATTTCCGAGCCTATGAAGGATTTAAATGAAGATGAAATAGCGGAGGTGGACTAAAAAGTCACACATGTTGATATGGGGCCTCCAACAATGGAAGGTGATGTGTACCATGCCAATTGTTCAGTCAATTTCTTGATTAAAAGAGTGAAAGAAAAAAGGAAAGAAAATATAAAACTGCAATCTCAAGTCCTCGCATTGGTAACTTTATTTCTTCCATGGCCACTCCTATATCTGATGAAGCCTCAAGCTCTCAGGAAGAGGGCATCGATGTGCTCACCATACAACAAATTAAAAAGAATTTGAGCTATTCCAGAGCTACTTGTGATGGGATCGATAAAATATCTCAAGAGGCTATCTTCTTTCTGAATAAATCTATGCTCTTTTACACTCAAGTTATTAACAAGAGGAAGGAGTTAGTAATAGAACTTCAACAAGTTAGAAAAGATCAAACTAGTCTCTATGTGCTCTCTCAGGAAATGAAAGAATTGATTTCTATGGATCAAAAGATATTAATTGGTGGGCAAATTGTGAATAATCCTAAGGAGCTAGACCCTTCCTGGTCCAATTCATTGGAATGGAAATTTAATATATATGATAATTTGGTGAAGGAAATTAAAAAAACACTTGATCAATATTTTGAAATGTTCAGAGAAATTAAAGAATATTATCGTATTCTAGGAGTGGAAATTACTGATGAGTTTGATGAAAGGATTCTAGATATAAAAGAGATCTCTTTGAAGTTTAGAGAGATATTCAATAAAGAAAAAGTTGATCTTGCTATAGTGACATGGGAGTCCTTCTCAAAACTCAATGGAATGGAGATCCACCTAAAGTATTATAAATTTGGAGAAGATAAAAGATTTAATATGTTGGTTGAGTCTGAAATTGCTTTGGGGAAATGGAGAACCAGGTTATAGATTACTACAATGCTAGGGAGCAAGGACATATTTGCAATTGTCACCAGATATCAAGATTATAGGTCCAGGATGAGGGCATAGGAAAAGGTGCTAGAACATGAAGAGGTTGAAATTCTAGATGATGAATCTAAAGAAGATGAAGTGAAAAAGTGATGCATATTTATTTTTAGCATTTCATGATACTTTCTTTAATTTTAGTTCTTTTAAGTTAAAGACTATTTTAATTTTTGGGTGTGGTTGTCTTTAAGAAACTGTTACCATAGACAATTGGTTTATGCTTCATATTAAGGTTTGGCCGATGTAATTAGATCTTTTGGGAATTTTTTTTATTTTCCTCATTAGAGCAAAAACTCTTTTATGCTTTTAAGTTTGTTTTACAATTATCTTTCAATATAGAAACTCATATGGTGAAGTTCATCCAGACATAATCTTTGTGTTGTGGTGTATGGATTTATTCTATTTATTCTGAATATCTTGCCAATGGTTATCTATGTTGGTGTTTTGGATGTTTAATAGACTGGATTGCTATCGAATGTTTATCTTTGAATGAATGCTTATGGCAATGGTTGAGTTCAGTTAAAGAAATTTATTAGTTTTGAAGTGATTCAAGTCTTTGTGCATTAGTTTATAGTTTGATATTAGCATGCCTTTCAAATCTTTCTGGTTAAAAGCTACACCTTTCTTTGCTTTCTGGTTAAAAGCAGCTTGAATTTCTATTCATTGCATATCATAAAAGGTAGCTGTCACCTTGTAAAATAAGCAGAGAATCAATATGAAATTTAGGTGATTTGGTAGTTTAAGATTTTATTGTTTAAGTTGTGTGGATGCCTTTATAAGTTATTTATGTTGAACTGTTAGATTTTGTTAGCTTATAAGTTATGGATGTTGAACTATTAGCTTCTGTTCAAGGAATAGATTAATATTCCTTTCAGTTATTTATCAAAGATTGTGTGAATGACAATGCAATAGGAATTTATAAGTAGTGTGATAAGCGTTGTTCTTTAAAAATGATGTAGAATCACATATCAAATTCAATACCATGGAATACAATATAAAATATAAAATATCACAATTTCATGGAATACAACATAAAATCTCATCAACTATAGTTTGGAATATGATTCATGAAGTGCAATATAAAATAAAATATCATGAAGTGCAATGATTCACAATTTCATTGAATACAATATAAAATATCATTAACTACAATATGGAACAATGGAAACTGATCCATGAAGTGTAGTATAAATTCCTAAAACCTGCTAATTCTCTTCCATTTCCCAAACAGAGTCAGGGTCCTCAAATTGACGTTCATCTTGAGATAAAGTAAAAGAGTCATCTTGAATTTGATTCCGAGTCTGCTCTTCATTTTCTTCGGCCTGTGTCGTAAATTCAACATTCATTGTGTGAATTGTGTCAATGTCATATGTCCCAATCCCACTGCCACTGCCACTACCACCAGTACCAGTGTTTGGAATTGGAGTGTTGCACAACCCAGTCCTTCTTTCACATGTGGACTTCTAGATTGCTAGTGCCCTTTCAAAAGGAAAATTAAAGACATTATACACAATTCCTTTCAACCTCAAGCAATTTTCCAAATTTTTGTCCAGTTTGTTTCTTAACTTTGATTTCAAAAACCCCAATGTACTGAAAACTCTCTCATTCTCCACTGACCCCAATATCATTGTTTGACATAAATCAACAAGTTTAAAATATTTTGATATCGAACCACACAATATTTCACTCTAACCTAAGTTTTTCCAAACCTTTTTTATTGATCCTGGTTCAAAGGACTTCTCCGTGCCCATGGATTTATACTGGTCCCTCAAAGCTTTTGCAAAACTCCTAGATCATTTTCTAAGCTTAGCTTTATTTAAAATTCCTTCTATTTTCTGCTCATTGTATGTTACACTTTTTTAAAATTGTTTAATCAAGATTTTTACTTGATCATGAAAATATTTTGGGTTCTCTTGGTTTTCCCAAAATTGAGGATACACAATACCCATGGCTTCAAGTATTTCATGTCGAGGGAATCTTTCACGAATCTTTGAGGAAAGAGATTTTGCAATTTACTTCAAATTATCACTAACAAATTTAACAATGTCATTAAAATCTTCCTGTTAATAGCTACTTCTCTTCTAGAGCGCCTGACTGTCTTACAATGATACATTGGTATCTCATATCCATGTACACAGATACATAAGTGCCCGCTTGCATTAAACTGTAAATAATTATTAGGATTATTCAAATCAGTAATTTTTTGCCACATGGAATAATTTGGGCCTTCTTGTGTTAGATCTAGATATAGATGATTGAGGGCCAAGCATGTATGTTTACGTAGATTGGAATATTCATTAATATACATAGTTCTATCTTGGGATTTCTTCACAAGATTTTTCATCACATCCAACATGGGGAGAAGACTAGCTAAAGTCAAGAGTGTCTCTATATCACTTAACCTATGTAAGAGGTCATGAGCTTTCTCTATTGTGTTGTGATGCTCGTACATCAATCCAATCAAGGATTGATATTATGAAAGAACCCGTTGTGTTGGTCCATGCAAGGAGATCCATCTAGTATCGACATCCTTGAGAAGCTTGTTTCCTAGTGTTATTCCCTCAGCAAAATTTTGAAATTCTATGAAATATTTGGGACTTCGGTAGAAGTATGCGTGGATCTCGCGGACTAGATTTTCAACTTTTGATACTGTAGGAAACTTGTGTTAAACATGCGCAAGACAACTAAGAGGGGGGGTGAATCAATTGTCACATAATTCAAACTTAAAACTCCAATACTTATTAATTCCACAACCACACTATTTTGTTATTAAGTAAGAGCATGAAACACAAATAACAAAAACTAAATCAACACAATGAACACCAAATTTTTTACATGAAAAACCCAATGAGGTAAAAACCAAAGTGAGGGTTAGATCACAATATAAAGATTATAAACTGAATACAAAGGCTCACTACACAGGGATCACTGCCTAAAAAAGGACTCACTGTTCAAGTACAAAGGCTTACTGCCTATAGAAAGGACTCACTGTCCAATAGGGAGGCTCACTGCCTACAAATATAAAAGAGAACAAAAGATCTACCACAAAAATTAACACACATTTGTAGGATTGCATAAACCTTTATCTCACTGCTTTCAACACAATGAAGAACTACTGTCAAAACTCACTCACACACACACTTTGCTCTTATGATTTATGGCTCACTTTCGTCACTTTGCATCACCCTGTCATACATCTCTTCACAATTCAACTTGCTTTTATACCATCCTCATCCTTAGAAACTTTCTCCAAGGTCGACCACAATTATCTCATTTCATAAATTCAAAATAGGTCGACGACTCAACATTCCCGTGGTGGAAAGGAATGAGATTGGACCAATAAAAAAACATTTTTCAAGATAAAAAATAATATCTCAAATCAACCACACACTTCCTTAATTAAATTTTATTCTTCCAATGAAGTGTAAACACCAGGTCGGCCAAACCTAATGAAAACACAAAATAACATTGATGTCATGCTTTCCAACAAGAAGATGACATGCATATTCCATGACACACTTCCTTATGCATGAGAATACATCTTAGAATCTTCTAGATACATCCGTAGCAAAACAACAAATTTCATTCACTGAACACCTTTCACCAGTCTATTTGAACTGTATAAACTCACACTGAAATACTGAAACATGACTTCTGGATCACCAATCTTCAAACCTCTTTGCTAGAGCACATAAAAGACCTTCAGAAGACATATTCTAGATCCACAAGATCTGAAACAAAATAGAGGAGGACTGCAGAGCAACAATATTTCTTCCAGTCCATAGAAGACCATCTCTGCTAGAATAGTTCACATACCGGTGAACGTAACTTTCACGTACCATCAAACCAAAAACTAAAACTCAGGAGATATCACCACTAAATCACCATTATCAAACCTTCATATCTGCACAAGAATATGATCAACATGGGAGAAATGCGAAGCACATACCAGAGCACATTCTGAACACTTTCATCATTCTAACTTCTCTTCTTTATTAATTTTCTCAAAAGAACTTGGAAACTTATCAAACCAACACATCTGCAACATTATGAAGATAGCTCCATGTACTCACAACATTTCAGCAACATCTTAGTTATACATGTACAATCTACAACATACTAAACTGTGTTGCCATCAATGACAACATTAATGACAACACCACCAGACTAGCTCATACTTGCAACAATCACCCCCTTTGTCATTGATGGCAAGGCATGATGTGAAAAACCATCAAAGACAACATCCTTCACAATATCCCAGGAGAACATCTTCTCTTCCTCTGCAACTATTTTTCACATGACTTTCTCTCCCCCTTTGACATCAATGGCAAATATCAATAACTCTGATTACTCCCCCTTAGGAGTACACTCATACTACAACAATGAAAACCTTTTCTACTCCCCCTGTGGAGTAGACCCATTTATTAGTCCAAATAAAAGAAGAATATGTGAATTCACTAGACTGATGCACCTTCATGTGCACCTAGTTAGGAGGGCCAATGACCCCCAACCTCTCCCTAAGATGCTCAAAAATATCCTTCAGAAGATCCTTAGTAAATATGTCTACAATTTGTTCCTTTGTTGTCACATACTCCAATTTGACTTCATTCTCCAACACTTTTTCTCTTAGAAAATGATACTTGATAGATATGTGTTTTGTTCTTGAATGCATAATCGAGTTCTTTGAAATGTTTATTGAACTTGTGTTGTCATAGAAAATAGAAATAGGCTCATCACATACCACACCAATGTATTTCGGTGTTTGCTTCATCCACAAAACCTGTGCAGCAGGATGCTACAACAATATATTCTACGTCTGTAGTGGATAAAGAAACTGACTCTTTTTTTTACTCAACCATGAAACTAATCTTCTGCCAAGAAAGAAAGCACTGCCACTGGTACTCTTCTAGTCATCTACACATCTGGCCCAATCAAAATTTGTATAAGCACTCAAGGTGAAATCATCACTCTTAGGGTACCATAGTCCATAATATGGTGTACCTTTAAGATATCTAAATATCCTCATTATAGGTGTAACATGTGCCTCTTTAGGATCTGCTTGGAATCTAGCAACTAAACATACTGCATGCATAATATCTGGTCTAGTAGTAGTAAGATACAACAGTCTACCAATCATAGATCTGTATTTGCTCTGATCAGTTTTAGTGGATTCATCATCTTTGCTTAGTTTACATCTAGTTACCATAGGAGTACAAACTGGTTTGGAATCATCCATCCCAAACTTCTTCAATAGTTCTTTTACATAATTAGATTGTGAAATGAATATCCCTTTATTAGTTTGATTCACTTGTAGACCAAGGAAGAAATTCAATTCACCAATCATAGACATCTCAAATTCTTTTTGCATCTCTTCAACAAACTTTTTACACATGCCTTCATTTCCACTAAAAATGATGTCATCAACATAAACAACCACTATCAAAATTTTGTTACCTTGCACTTTGAAGTAAAGATTGTTGTCAACGAAACCTTTGTTGAATCCTTGCTTTGTCAAGTATCTGTCCAATCTTGCATACCAAGCTCTGGGAGCTTGCTTCAATCCATACAACGCCTTCTTCAACTTATAAACCATGTCTTGTTTGTCAGATAACATAAACCCTTTAGGTTGTTCCATGTACACTTCTTCCTCCAATTCACCTTTCAAAAATGCTGACTTAACATCCATTTGATACACTTTGAAGTCCTTGTGGGAAAAAAATTCCAAAATATCCTGATAGCTTCCATTTTGGCCATAGGGGAAAATGTTTCTTCATTATCTATACCTTCAATTTGTGAATATCCTTTGCATACCAGTCTTGCCTTTTTCCTTACAACTTCTCCACTTTCATTTAGCTTATTTCAGAATACCCATTTCAAACCAATCACATTTTTATTCACAAGTCTAGGGACTAGTTCCCATGTCTGATTATTTTCTATTTGTTGCAATTCTTCTTTCATAGCTCTCATCCAACTCTCATCTTCACATGCTTCACTTACAAATTTGGGTTCAATTTTAGAAAGTAGACACAAATTTACCTCAGCTGCAACTATGCTTCTTGTCTTCACACCTTCACTTTTATCTCCAATTATCTAATCCTCCAGATGATTCTTTTGTACATACTTAGGAGTCCTAACAACAGGTTTCGGTGCATTTTCTTCTTCTTCTTCTTCTTCTTCTTCTTCTTCTTCTTCTTCTTCTTCTTCCACTTGTTCTTCTTTCTCTTCTCCTTCCTTCTCCTTGTTTTCTTCAGGTACATGTCCACAGATAGGATCATCAGGTTCAACTTCACTTATCTCAATAGGTCTGTGTATGTCTTCATCAACTTTTCGATTAGCACTTTCAATAATCTTTCTCAATCTTTTGTTAAAGCATCTGTATGCTTTGCTAGTGATAGAGTATCTAAGAAATATCCCTTCATCACATCTAACATCAAACTTTCCAAGATTTTCATCATCCCTTTTAATATAGCATTTTCTTCCAAATACCTTAAAATAATTCACAGTAGGAGTCTCACCAGTCCTTAACTCAAAGGAGTCTTTGTGTTGTTGTATCTAATCTGAACTCTATTAAGAAAACAAACAACAGTATGTATCACCTCTCTCTAGTACACATCCAGTATATTTGATTCTTTCATCATGGTTCTAGCAGCTTCCTATACAGTCTTGTTTTTCCTTTCAACTACTCTATTCTACTGAGGGGTTCTCAGAGCAGAAAACTATCTTCTTATGCCATGTTGTTCACATAATGCATTAAATTCACCAGAAGTGAATTCTCCACCTCTATCAGATCTCAAACACTTGATTTTCAAATTTACTTCATTTTCCACCCTCACTTTGAATACCTTAAACCTATCTAGAACCTGAGTCTTTTCTCTAAGAAAAGCAACCCATGCCATTCGAGTATAATCATCAATAAGCAACATGAAATATTTGTCACCATTCAAGCTTCCAGTTCTAGTCAAACCACAGAGATTAGTATGAACTAACTCCAACATTTTGGTAGTAGAATGCTCTTTTCCCTTAAAGATGCATCTAGTTTGTTTCCCCAATTGACAACTTCTACAAATAGCATTAGTAGGTCTTGTGATTCTAGGCAGTCCTCAAACAATCTCCTTTGCAATGGTCTTGACAAGGTTATAAAAATTTACATGTCCCATTCTTCGGTGCCATAACCAACTTTCATTGATTTGAGATACAAGACAATGACGATCAACTCCCTTCAGTTGGTAGATTTTTCCATGAGTTCTTCGAGCAGCAATCATATCTCCATTTCTAGATCCTTTTTTTATTTCACAGGTATTGTTTTGAAACACAAGTTTGAAACCATTGCTACACATTTGACCAACACTTAAAAGGTTATGCCTAAAACCCTTCACATAATATACATCATCAGTACTGTGCACTCCATAAAAATAATTGAACCTTTCCCATAGATCTTAGCTCCTGAATCATCACCAAACATAACTAAACCACCATCATATTTCTCAAGTTTAGTGAACTTACTCTTATCTTTGATCATGTGATTTAAACATTCACTATCAATTACCCAGTAGTCTTCATCCTGTCTTGAATGAAAAGCGGTAACCAAAGTACCTTCCATCCTATTTCTCTTATTCTCTGGAACCTTCTTGCTTACACATTTTCTAGGGTTAGTGGATACAGATTTACTTTCCAAAGCTAAGAATAAGCATTCACTATCATCAACCTCATTCTCAAATTCATCATAAAAAATTCTTGCTTCTTCTTTAACATAGTATAGCTTCTTATATCTCTTATCCTTTTTATCCTTATCCTTATAATCCTTGTTCTTCTTATGCACAACTCTATTCGGACATCTTGAAGCATAATGACCAATATTACCACAACTAAAACATTTAAAGGGCAACATACCTTTATACTTTTCGGTGCCTTTCTTCAACTTCCTGGTGAAGTTTGCTTCCAACTCATCAACACCATCGCTATCTAGCTCATCCTCAATCTTCATTGCCTCAAATGTCATTTTTATCTTTTCTTCTATCTTGTCTTCTTTCTAGAACTTTCTCATCTCAAATGCTTGCAAGGTGTCAAACAACTGTTCCAATGTGTACTTCTTAGAATCATACACTTCTTCAATAACTGAGATCTTATCTCTGTAGCAATCTGGTAGGGTGATCAGGATCTTCTCAATTATATCTTCATCTAATAGTTTTCCTCCTTGATTTCTAACTTCATTTGTAGTCAGTTCAACCCTCTGAAAGAAACTTGTAAATTCCTCACCTTCTTCCATTTTCAGATTTACAAATCTGCGCTTTGCCGCCAACTTCTTTGTCAATTTCAATCTTTCATTTCCTTCATACATGTCTTCCAACTTCTTCCAGACTTCATGTGCAATATCCAAAGAAAGGACTTTAGCTCACTCATTTTTAGATAACCCACTACAAATAGCATACTTTTACTTCTCATTTTCTTCATAAGCAGAGATCTCATCTACAATAGTAAGACCACCAGGCGGGGGTGTATACTTTGTCTCAACAACCTTCCAGGTCTTGAAACCAAGAGAGATAATATATCCTTTCATCTATCCAGGTTCCAGTCATTATAGTCAGTTCCATCAAACATAGGGATTTCCAACTTATGTGCAATCAGATCTTCCTTAAGCAGTTAAGCTCTACACCAAGGAACCAAAGCTCTGATACCAATTGTTAAACCAATGCAAGACAACTAAGAGGGGGGTTGAATCAGTTGTCACATAATTCAAACTTAAAACTCCAATACTTATTAATTCCACAACCACACTATTATTTTATTAAGTAAGAGCATGAAACAAAAATAACAAAAAGTAAATCAACACAATGAACACCATATTTTTTACATGGAAAACCCAATGAGAGAAAAACCATGGTGAGGGTTAGCTCACAATATAAAGATTATAAAATGTATACAAAGGCTCAATTCCCAAAAGAGGACTCACTGTCCAAGTACAAAGGATCACTTCTTATAGAAAAGACTCATTGTCCAACAGGGAGGCTCACTTCCTACAGATGCAAAAGAGAACAAAAGATCCACCACAACAATTAACACACATTCACAGGATTGCAAAAACCTTTATCTCACTACCTTCAACACAATGAAGAACTACTGTCACAACTCACTCACACACACACTTCTTCTCTTATGATTTGTGGCTCACTTTCGTCACTTTGCATCACCTTGTCATACAACTGTTCACAATTCGACTTGATTTTATACCATCCACATCCTTAGAAACTTTCTCCAAGGTCGGCCACAATTATCTCATTTCATAAATTCAAAATAGGTCGGTGATTCAACATTCCCGCAGTGGAAAGGAATGAGAGTGGACCAATAAAAATACATTTTTCAAGATAAAAAATAATATCTCGAATCAACCACATGCTTCCATAATTAAATTGTATTCTTCGAATGAAGTGTAAACACTAGGTTAGCCAAACCTAATGAAAACACAAAAGAACATTGATGTACATGCTTCCCAACAAGAAGATGACACGTAGACACCATGACACGCTTCCTTATGCACGAGAATACATCTCAAAATCTTCTAGATACATCCGCAACAAAAAAATAAACTTCAATCACTGAACACCTTTCACCAGTCCATCTAGACTGTATAAACTCACACTGAAATACTGGAACATGAATTCTGAATCACCAATCTTCAAACCTCTTTGCCAGAGCACATAAAATAATTTCACAAGACATATTCTAGATCCACAAGATCTAAAACAAAACAGAGGAGGACTGCAAAGCAACAATATTTCTTCCAGTCCATAGAAGACCAACTCTACTAGAGCAATTCACATACCGGTGAATGTAAATTTCACGTACTGTCAAACCATAAACTAAAACTCAGGAGATATCACCACTAAATCACCATTATCAAACCTTCAGATCTTTAAAAGCATAGGATCAACACAGGAGAAATGTGGAGCACATACCAGAGCATATTCTGAACACTTTCATCATTCTAACTTCTCTTCTTTATTAATTTTCTCAAAAGCACTTGGAAACTTATCAAACCAACACATCTGCAACATTATGAAGATAGCTCCATGTACTCACAACATATCAGTAGCATCTTAGCTATACATGTACAATCTGCAACATAATGAACTGTGTTGACATCAATGACAACATTAATGACAACACAACCAGATTAGCTCATACTTGCAACAACTTGCTTACAATTTTGAATGCTAAATTCATTTTGTGGGCCATGCAGTGAATGTCAAGCATGTATGGTGCACAAGTAGTTTGTAACTTTGTGTAAACACTGGTCCTTTGACCTTACATCACTACAGCTCCATCAACTCCTACACATACCAACTTTTTGGCAATTGATAACTCATCCATACCTGCAATTTTATTCAAAGATTTCTTGACTAGTTCAAATAGATTTTGCAATGTTAAACTATACTTCATTTTATGAACACAGAGAAGATGAGCTTGGAGAACATGTCATTCTATAGTATACAAATGCATACAGAGCCAAGAAGTATTGTCTACCATAATAACTTCATCTAAAGATAATGCAGCGAAATTTGACTCTTTTACTTTCTCCTTTAAATCTTCCTTTTCAACTACAGTAAGAGAGTTTTCCAATTCCCATCCAGCATTTACTGACCAATGTGAGAAGGGATAGTGAGGAACATTCAAAAAAGATAATAAACCAAAATATTCTAGGTAGTCTGTCATAGAACGCCTTCTGGAAAAAATATGAAAAACAACACTCATCTGCACAGTTTTTTACATATTTGTTGCTTCCATTGCTTTTCCAAATTGAGCCTCAAGTGTACCTTTACATGCAACAATATTCAACATTATTTTGTCATGCTCTTCATAATCCGTGACATACCTAACATGAAGACATTCTTCCTTTGATTTCCATTGTACAACTAATTGTTCCTTTCTGTCTATGATTTTTTTTTCATAAACTTTACTAATATGCTTTTCTATAGTGTTAATCTTTAGCTGCATTGTCTTGGCTCTTCCACATTTCCAACTACAAATTGTACATTTGGCCAATGTTTCCTTTTCAATATCATTTGCATTGTCAATCCCCACTTCTACAATGAATGGGTACTTTGACAACCAACTAAGTTGAAAATTCCTTGTCATTTCCCACTCACGCCCCACTTTTGATTTGCCTTTACTTTTCTTGCTACCAACATCATCCTCATCCAAGTCAATTATCTCATTTTGGTTATCTAGGGTATCCCTTGGAACATATTCTGCAATATTGCCATCCTCATTTGATACATTTAACTCAATGACAATCTCACCTTGACCTTCCGGTGGCGGTGAGGTATTGTGAATGCCTTCTTCATTAATATTTGGTGGAAGAGTTGATGATGTAGCTCCATCTTGACCTGATGGATCAAAAACTTTGACAATTCCAAAGTAAGACTATATGGTACGTCTAAATTTTGGGCATTTTGATGGCCTCCCAGTCTCTTCAGTGAAATTGTCTTGACCACCCTGAGGAGCGGCCAGAGCCTTACCCTTGCTGATCGAGTCGCTTGACATATTGATCTCTCACTTCGAATAAAAACTAGAAAAAAATGCCTTCTTCTTTAAGGACAAAGAATATAGATCCCATTCCCTACTCAATATCATCTTTAATATTGAAGCAAGAATGGAAAAGAGATAAAGAAAACTTATTATTATAACTAATAACACTATGAAGAAATGATCACTCACCTTTAAGTCTACGTTTTCGGCTTTCACTGACTTCCGAATCGAGAAGTAGAACCTCAAAACCGAACAAAATGTGTAAGAATAAATGACACTTTCGATTGTATTTATATCAATCCATGATTCCATATTTGGAAAATTCCACGAAATTTTTAAATGGTATATTAAAAATTTGGCGAATCCTACGTGCTTATACAATGATACATTGTAATTTTCAAGGCGAAATGTGTCCTCAAATGTAATTATTTTTTAATGTTATTGACGAAATAGGTCCTCATAAGCAACTATTTATAAATTTTAACTGGCGAAATGGGTTTTCACAAGCAACTATTTGTAAATTTTAATTGGTGAAATGGGTCTTGATACAATGTTGTTTTAATAGCATTAGCGAATATGTGGGTGTTTTATTACATGCTTCCGGGATTCCAAGCGAAAATATTAGTCGGTCCATTTGAAACGTGTAGTTTATTATGGAAAATTTGTTGCTTAAATATGCCTCATAAAAAAACTCATTGGTGAATGGACATGCATTGGACCTATAGTTCGTAAAATCCGGGTGATTTGGACACCTTGTTGGTTTGCACAAATTCATCAATTTCGACTTGGTCGATTTCTAGAATTCACCAATTGGAAAAGATTCACCACTAAAGTTTTCCCTATGACAAACAATATAAAACATGCAAATATAGCTAAGAAAATGACACAATTAAGGTATTGAAGTTCAGAGAAACCCATTAATGTCAATATAAGGTTCAATAGTTTTTGGCCAAGAAGTAAAATATATAATTACATTCACAATTTCAGTTTTTTTATTTATCACATATTTAACATCATTTTCTAAGTCATAAAATATCTATATATATCTTGGCTATGTCACACCTACTTAGAAGTTATCACACTTGAGTTTATGCTATGTTTAGGGCTATTGTGTTAGAGTTAGTTAAATTTCTATTCATCTAATCCCTTCTTGAATAGATTAGGACAATTATCTCAAATAATCTTTATTCACAATAGTAGGGCATTCTCTACTTGATATATTTTATAAAATTTGACATAAGATGACTTCAAATTTCAATTTAATCATATTTAATCTCATAATATTATATAAGTACAACTACTCATTTAATTTCTCTAAGACCTTCTAAATAAGGTAAGAAAACCCTACCATCTCTTATTTACCAATAGGATTAAGGTTTTTTCTTAAGATGTTGACAATGATATCCCATAGTTGCTTCCCATTTTAACATAATCGATACGAGATTGAGTTTAATGTAACATTGAAAATATGCAAAATTATCTACCTCATATTGCATGTATTTATTTATGAAACTCTTAACAAAGTCTTATTAATTCAGACAACTATAACAAGCAGGTATAGGTTTCTTACTCGCTCTATGAGAATGTAACTTTGGCCCTAGAAAACAAGGCAACAATAGGTACAAGATAGATGCAGTTCAACCCATTAACTAAGAAGACTCAGCATCACAACTCATTTGGAATTTGATAGGCCTTCACAATTCATGCATAGTCCATGACTTGGTGAAATGAGTATCTAGTATTGGTGTAGGGAAGAATGTTTAGGGATTGAAACCTTTCAAGTCAATCCATCACGTGTTTTCTTAAATTCTTTGCATGTTTTCTTTTTTCCCTTCTTCCACTCCCTATCTTGTGTTATAACCTTGAATATATCCTCCTCTCACGTGGTCATGCTACTGTGCACAAATTTAAAACTCAATTTTTTCCTTATGCAACAACACGGGTCATGTTTTGAAAGGCACATAAGCCACCCCCCAAGGCACTCAATCGTTATGTGTGGACTCTCACACCAGCGGAGAATGGACTCAGTACCCTTCTATTCCTCCAAATTGGCCTTTCCGAAACATCCACTATAATTCCTTGATTTCAAAAGATGCAAACGATGCTTTCTTTACCTTTCTTGATGAAAAATGATGAAAACGTGCTCTAGGAGGCACTACAGAAAATAAGCTATGCTAAGCGCATATTCTGGATCTGATAAGAAATGTCTTTGCTTAACTATCACCCAATCTCATGTATCACCTCCCCCCATAATGCACCACATTCTCTAATTTATAACATACATTTTCTCCTTATTCATGTGCCATATTTGAAGATTTGATTGATCTTATCTGTTGTTTCCAGTTTTATGCTTTTCGCTTTTCATTTCAACAGTTTTTTTTTGTTTTAAAGCATAATTTTTTTTGAAATTATGTGTAGTTTTTATATAGGTGATGGCTTTGGTTCACAACTGATTTCACAATATTTCAATTACTTCATAAATAAATTAGACAACAAGGATTATTCTAAGTGGGCTTTCGCTATAAGGAGAAATTCCTAAATTGTTATGATAGGAAGTAATCACACTATGAGTCATTCTCGTAAACAAATCCACACTTGATATAAACTAGATACACCTGCTTATCCTAGATTTCGTTTCATTTTTGTTCTATCTTCCCTCATTGTCAATAACTTTCCAAGTACCTTTAATTGAGATGTCTAACCTTTAGATGAAAGTGTTTATTTTTGAAAAAAATACATGAGAGTATACGTATTATCCTCTGGAACCAAAATCATCACTTTACTCCATAGTAAAATGTATGGAACTTAATTAATACATATTTTCTAACTAATCAAAATATTTATAAACTAATATTTAAATTAAATCACCCTTGTTTAATACTTAAAGAATATCAAAAGTGAAACGAAGTCAATTATATTTATCATTAGAGAAATAATAGGAATTATTACATTCAAGAGGACTCAAATCTTGATTTACCTAATACTTTTCTTCAAATTAAAAAAAAAGAATCTGAATTCTAAGTCTCAAAAGTGTTGATGATTAACCGTAAACTAATCATTTAATATTTTGAGAAATTCTCCTCCTTCCAAAACAAGTTCCATAACTTTCCTAACTATCAATATAACTTCTCTAAAGTTTGAGAAATAATTTAACCCAAGATTTTAAAGATACACTGCAACAATAAAGGTATCCATATTGTGAGATACTGAAAGAAGGTACCACAAGAGAGTGATGTTATTATTTTTAAAATACATGGTTGCAAAATGTCCCTCCAATAATTACCTATGTTTTAAAAGACACAATGTTGTAGAAAAGAGAAGTAAATAGCTATTCTACTTATCGTTGCAGGCCAAACTATATTAACATTTAGTCAAACCTAATACTCTTAAAAGGATTCCCATTGAGAATAGTGGGTTTGGCCAACTTGTATATCTATAATGTCTTTGAGGTCCTTGGAGAGGTCCATCTCCACACAAAAATATTGGTGGGGGGTCAACCCTTAATAATGTGTTCCACTTTTTGGCCAAATTAATCAACATTTTTCAACAAATTTTCACTTTATGAAATTTGAAGCAACTGAACCATTAATAATTTGGAGATGATGTGAACCAGTGATTTGTGAGGATTTGTGTGGAGATTATAAATATATTTTAAAAAAAAGAAATAAATAAATTGTGATTTTTTTAAACTTTTAATAACTAGTTTTTTATAGTAAACAACATTTTTAAAAAGTGACATTTATATTGTAACACAACTTTTTTTATTGAAAGGATAAAATTATAATTTAAAAAAATTATATTTGTAACATCAATATCTAGTGCATGGATATTTTTATAATTTTTTGTTGCATTTTTTAATTAATTTTCAAAGTAAGAGTAATTATAATTTGGAAATAGGTGTATGTCGTAACACATAACTTGTTTTATATGAATTGATTTTTTTTATTACTAAATCAAGGACATCAATACCTAGTGCACACATATTTTTTAGATTTTTTTCTTTATTTTTTTTATTTTTCTACATGTGTGAAACAAATACCTTGATGTTTGGTGAAAAACCTACATTCACAAGAAATAAATATAAATATAATAATAAAATTAAAAGTATTTAAAATTATACTTTTTGGAAAGCTTATAATAAAGGGCTACATATACTTACAAAACATAATTTCTAAATGACTTTATTTGATCCCTGTTATCACCTGAAATTGCACCATGTTGAACCTGATGTTCAACACCTCAGTGTAACATGGGAGAACCTCTAAAGCTGTGGGTCACTTATAGACAGAGGTCAACCTCCGGAGAAGGCCGACTTCCTTTGGTATCACCTAAACTATTGATTTTTGTAAAGGAAAATGGAGAAGGAGTGCATGAAACTGAAAACTAAACCCTATGGTGATACACTGAACTGATAAGAGCAATGGAATACTTAGGTTACACTTGAAAATTGACAATGAACATAAGATTACACATCAAATTCTGTAATCTTTGCATTAATGTGTCACAAACAGGTTTGATTCACACACTTTTTCAAGAGAGGAAAATACTTTCACAGACTAGAATCCATGTGTGATTATGTAAACACAGTTTGTGATTTGTATAATGATACTTTTGCAAAGGAAGGCATGAAAAACAATAGATAAATTTATAAGGGAATAGAAGAAATTCACAAAATAACTTGATCATTAACCTGAAATGCACAACACTTTGCAAGAACAAGATGATAATTTGAAACATCAATAGTGACCAAGGTAAACTCTATATATTATGCTCCAAAATGAGTTACAAAAGTTTGCTAATTTGAGAAAGGATTGCAAAAGTCACAGACTTTCGAAAAGCATAAGAAGAACTCCTTTACAAAGAGGCAAAAAATGCCATATATACTAAAAGTGTCGGCCCCTGCCCTAGGGCTTACAAAAAATATCATCCTCTAGAAAGATCTTCCCTTAGATTTTTTTAATCGAGTTACTTCTGCATTGAATGTGTATCCCCGCTGTCCATGTTGGTGACAGATCGCCCTTAAGGGAAGCCTTAAGATCTTTTACAACCACAACATTAACTTCTAGTCTTCGTGTCCACCTTCAAACCTCCCTGCTGAGCTGCTTTGAATATTTTCTGAGTGTTACCATAAATGTCGATCCACTTTTTCCAGCAGACAACACAGCTGTCACCGAGACTGATGAATTTTTTTTATTTTTTTATTTTTAATTTTTTTTTCTGCTAAAGATCCTTCTGCAAGTCGACCACCTTCGAGAAGCAACATCCGACCTGCCCTGTTAGACCCAAACACCATGTTCACTGAACTGACTGATCACCTTCGATCTCATTGTAGATCGATGTCGTTATGCTCTGTTGATCTCGTTCACAGGGGGTAGGCAAACACTCAAACAACTCATGGTCTATCTTTAGCTCCCTCTGATTGGTCGAACACATGCCACATAGATTCCCAGGTGGTCAAAGTTCATTCAACCAGAATCGCATGTCGAGCTCCTTTCCTTCTGCCGAGACTTCTTCTTATCGGCTAGACCTCCCGCCGAAGGAAATATTTTTCCTCCCTGCCAACGGCCTTGTGAACAACTGTTGGCAAGACTTTCGTCTGTCGGTAGGACCTTTCAGCGAAGCCACCACATTACATTGAGACCCTTCGTCTTGGCGAGACCTTGCTTGGTCGCCGAGACATTACGGTGAACTCAAACCTTTCACCGAAACCACCATCAGGGATCACCACTCCATGTCGGCAAGACTTCTCCCCGAAAGCACAACCCTATACTGAAGGCACCATCCCTTCGGTGAGACATCACTCGGTCGCTGGGACTTTTCGCCGAGCTCCAATCTTTCGCCAACGCCGTTTCATCTCGACAAGAGTCCACCCTGTCGGTGAGACTTCACCCCGAAGCCACCTTTGTCGCCAAGACCCTATCCTTTGGCTAGACCTTATGCTGAAGGCATAACCTTTTGCCGAGATCTCCTAGCGATTAAATGTCTAGCTGACCGGGACATTTCAAAAATGAATAGAACCCCTGCTAGTCGGCAAGACATCTGGAAGGTCTTGCCGACTTTTTCCTTAGAGAAATTTTATGCCAAACTTGATTGAGGCAGGCTTTCCAACTGAGTTCCTTGAGAAATGCATTAGGGGTATGATTTAATCATATACAACAATTGGGTAACATTTCTGGCAACCTCAGCTGGATGTTTGCCTGCTAAACATGCAAACCAGTAGCCTAGACTATCCATTGGGCATGGAGTCACTTGATAACTCAGAGGTTGACTTAAAACATCAACTTTGTACATGGCTCAAACGCATTTGTAACTCAAGAACCAGATCACTTACACATTTATTGAAAACAAGAAAGTTGTAGAAAGGAAATTATTTACTGTGTGGAACAACACTTAGGGAATTGAAAAATTGCAACTAAACCTACCTTATACTAACTAGTAAGAAATTGGTCAAACAAAACCATTTACAGGATGACTGAAATAGCTGCTCATTCTTCTCAATATGCAGTGACTGGCATGTTTAAGGACAGCTGAGTAAAAATGATACACAGAAAAATGTTTAACAAGATGATGCACTGCATCTTGAAAGAGGTGAACAAGCTCACTTACCTCACTAAACAGATCATATGTATTGTCAACCAAAGGAGGATAAGTGAACTAAACATATTCTTGCTTGGCTTCCAGTGCATCCTTGATAACATCTTCTATTGTGTCTTCATGTATGGGTGCAAGATTGATCATTGGTGTTGTATTGAACTCCATCTGGGAAAAATATCTGATAGGGTAGCCTCTGATAAGGGTAAAGGTTGCACTTTTCTTGCAGATGTTTTTCTCATGAGTTGCCACTTTATCACCTTGCTGGATGGAAAGATCTAACCTCAGTGACTGACTTGGTGAGAAAATAGAAACCTCCTCAGCATGCTCATGCTTTCCAAAATGAACATTCGTTCCTTCAATGGAGAATAATGAGATGGCTTCCTCCAACACATTTTCAATCAATACATCAACTTTTGACTCCTTCATACTCCAAAAAGGAAGCTGCTTATAATTTTCATCATCACTCGAAGAATTACATTCCGATTCAGGCTTGTTTTCCTCAATAAAGGAAGGCAACAATTCTAGTGGTGATGAAATCTCAAGTTCTTCTGCACAATAGAATGGAAGCTCCTCTAACCAGATATAATCTTGTAAAATAGGTTCATGAGGCTCCTCCTATAGTTTCAACACCTCTACAAGTTGTTGCTCAAGATCATCATAACCCTCAACTTCTTCTGATTCTTTTCCATCCAATGTTGAACAAAACTGTTCAATAATACATGTGCACAACTCCTCAAAAAGCTCAACATTGGCTTCCTCATCCAGAACATGATAAAAAACATCAAAACTCTAGAGGATAGAATCAGGTTCAATTTCGAGCTTTTCTTCCTAAATTAAGACCCTATTGTCTTGCTGATTATTACCAATTAGCAACTCTCCAATGTCTTCCTTCTGTTCAATCATTTGATGTTGTTGCTTTCTATATTCCTCCATAGCTAGATGTAACAGATTTGGAATTCTAATCTCCTCCATGGTGAATGAACTAACTTGATCAGTGAGCTGCTCTTCTTTTGCAACAACTCCCTGTTCTTTGAAACTCCCCTCAAGCTGCTTCTTTTGAAACTCCTCCATTAGTTGGTGCTAATAATCTGAGTAAGCTTGAGTATTCTGTACCTGAGCAGACAAGAACTTCATTTGTCCTTCCTTAGCAGCTATTTTCTGTTCGAAGCCTTCCTCGAACTGGATTCTTTTTGCCACTCTCTCTTGATCATAAAAGTAGACTTGTTCAGCCATTTCTTGTTGCTGCATAATGGTACCTTTCTACACTTTGATATCAACCAACATCCTAGATAGGTATGCAAGCACCTTACTAATATCATTAATCGTCATATTGTGAAGACCTTGACTTAGATCCCACAACGTATGGTCAATTTATTGGAGCATGTCCAATATGTTCTGGTATGGATGTTTTTGAGGCTGATTAGATAAATAATCATAATGGTTAACATCAGAAACCTCCTCTTGGGGTTGATTTTGATCAAATATTAATTGAAACAAAGGCTAAACCGGAGTGAGAGGGTGGGAAACATGATGAAAATGTTGATTAGTTATTGCTGCAAGGGAAATTAGGCCGAAACCAACATTGTGGTTGGTTGAATGTGACTGATAATGTGTAGGAGCAACATACTCATGATGTGGTGGGTAATAGTAAGCATTTTCATAAATATTTGACATATTTTCATTCAAAGAGCTAGAAACTCAGAACTAACAAATTCTTTTGAGACATACCAACACTTGTGCCTGTGAAACCAGAATATTTGAACTCGCAGTAGCCAGGTGTTGTTCAAATTGCCTCCAAAGGCTGAATGATACTAAGGTAGACACCAAATCTCTCAGTATGCTGAATTTCTTATTAATGCAATGGATTTTTTGCTACTTCCCAAACTCAGAGTCACCATGATATGCTGATGTTTACCTCTAAAAAGCCTGAAACTCACTGACTGCATATCAAAAACCAACAATAATATGTAATCTTTAGGTGTTCTGATTCAAACTGTCTCCATAGGTGAAAATTGGGTAACATTTCTGGTGACCTCAGCTGGATATTTTCCTGCTAAACATGCGAACCAGTAGCCTAGACTATCCATTGGGCATGGAGTCACTTGATAACGCAGAGGTTGACTTAAAACATTAGCTTTGTACATGGCTCAAACATCACCTGAAATTGCACATTGTTGAACCTGATGTTCAACACCTCGGTGTAACATGGGAGGACCTCTAAAGCTGTGGGTCACTTATAGACAGAGGTCAACCTCTGGAGAAGGCCGAATTTCTTTGGTATCACCTAAACTACTAATTTTTGTAAAGGAAAAGGGAGGAGTGCATGAAACTGAAAACTAAACCCTATGGTGATACACTGAACTGATAAGAGCAATGGAATACTTAGGTTACACTTGAAAATTGACAATGAACATAAGATTACACATCAAATTCTGTAATCTTTGCATTAATGTGTCACAAACAGGTTTGATTCACACACTTTTTCAAGAGAGGAAAATACTTTCATAGACTAGAATCCATGTGTGACTATGTAAACATAGTTTGTGATTTGTATAATGATACTTTTGCAAAGGAAGGCATGAAAAACAATAGATAAATTTATAAGGGAATAGAAGAAATTCACAAAATAACTTGATCATTAACCTGAAATGCACAACACTTTGCAAGAACAAGATGATAATTTGAAACATCAATAGTGACCAAGGTAAACTCTGTATATTATGCTCCAAAATGAGTTACAAAAGTTTGCTAATTTGAGAAAGGATTGCAAAAGTCACAGACTTTCAAAAATCATAAGAAGAACTCCTTTACAAAGAAGCAAAAAATGCCATATATACTAAAAGTGTTGGCCCCTGCCCTAGGGCTTACAAAAAATATCATCCTCTAGAAAGATCTTCCCTTAGATTTTTTTAATCGAGTTACTTCTACATTGAATGTGTATCCCTGCTGTCCATGTTGGTGACAGATCGCCCTTAAGGGAAGCCTTAAGATCTTTTACAACCACAACATTAACTTCTGGTCTTCATTTCCACCTTCGAACCTCCTTGCTGAGCTGTTTTGAATGTTTTATGAGTGTTACTGTTGACGCCAAAAATTGACAAGGTAATAGTGTCTTATGGGAAACTCAGTTTAAGGGGGACCTTTTGCGCTAAACTGAGTAACCTCCAGATTTTTAAAGAAGCCGACTTCTTCTATAATGGGTTTAGGAAAGGGAAAAGGAAGTGGATATAATAAAGCAAAGTCTAACTTAAGGCGATACGCCAAGATCTGCTTATGGGCATGATGAATCATAGATTTAAGGGCCCAAATGGTGTTGTTGTATTCTGAAATATCAAAGACTTAAGATTATAGCATAGACAATCCATTTATTGACATAAAATAATGTTGCATACATTTTCACCACTAAGAATAGTCATTCGACATGATTTAGATAAGCAAAATAGTATCCAACATATATAGAAGTTCTTCAAATGAAGTGCCACGACAGTAAAAGGCACAGTTCATAGTTTTATAAAAAACATGAAAAATAGAAAAGGCTGAACAATTGGCACAGTCTGAAAGCCACAATCTAAATAAAACAGTAATAGAGGCCTGAAGTCCTTTTGCTAAAACCAACGTGCTTTCTCTAAAAAATTTCTGGGGGGGCTTTCTCAACAATAAAGAAAGTATATATAGTAGGGGAAAACTCCCACCGCCTCGGAGGACAGTAACAAAAAAGATCACACAATCCTCAGCAATGATGCCTGAATCAGAATATTCCTAAGGTCGTTACAACGACATCGAGCTGGAACATAGCATCCGGTCATCCTAGGTGTAGGTGCATCCTTCGTAATGATGGCGGTGGTCTCAGCCAGGCTCGAGGCGACAAGTGTCATCCACTGCTGCAAATGATTATGATGAGCGGCACCCAATAGCATTATCTCCCTCAGCCAGCCTATCGCCCGCTTTACAGATCAGTTGTAAGGCACGTGGTAGCCTTTCACTGCCTACATGAAACTTTCTCCCATTGCTGCTGAGAGTTTGCGAAGATGCAACATGTGTCCAATGGGCGAAGATCCTTATCGAGGCGGAGGGAAAGTTCAATCAGCTCGTTGTAAAGGACGCTTGGCAGCATTTCACTGCCGGCGGTTGTTTATTTCATCCCTGCATAAAAAATTTGTGATCTGCCGCCACGTAGCATGATGTAGGGCCCTCTGACACTCTTTAGAAATGACGACCCCATGGAATCCTTTCGCAACCCAAAGAGACTTTAAGGAAATAAGAAATAAAACCTCCCGCAAGTGCGACACGTGGACGCCCAACGCAGCTCCTCGAGACCCGAAAGGAAAGCTGTTACTTGAAGCCGCGAAGAGTAGGTACGCAAAGTGGTAGATCAAAACTTTGATAAACAGCCGAGCAAAAATCAGCGATGCATAGACTAGCGCACGCCTAGTGCAAAAATAAACCCGAAGGGAGCTGCTCAAAATTTATTTAACAGCTTTTGGCGACTACCAGGGGCGTTTTGACTAAGGAACGGAGAACCCAAAAATTCTCTGGTTTTGGAGACCAGTGCTTTATCCAAAGGGCTAATGAAGTCAGAGATTGGAAAGAGCTGCCTGCAAAGGCGACCACTCATCTTCGGACAGCTTCACTATGTTGCGCAAATTCTCTTGTGCCCCACGGAGGTCAATAGTTTCTTTGTGAGGCAGCACCTCGGGTAAATCGACCCCTGTTTGAATATGAAATAGCAGCAGAGAGAGCAGATGAATGACTGCCTCAATGTCGGCCGCCATTGGAGGATGGTTGAACTTCCTAAATGCCTTCGGGTCGTTTTCCTTCTCAATAATTTCCACAATCTGTGCAGTCGTGACAATGGAGCCATCTTCGAGGAATGGGGACGACAGCCCCATCTTGCCTAATTCAGAGAAACTTCCCTGTATGCCATCTAGTGTCTTACTTAGAAAAGTCGCGGCCGCCTTAGTGCGCTAGAAAGCGGAATAACAATGAATGAATTTATTTGTTGTTTGAGCAGTAGTGTCCTGATTTTCGATACCCGCCCCAGCAAGAATTTCATCTGAGATGGAGTATAGCTTGTTGAGCAAGTTTTTTGCCTCGGAAACCTTCTCCAAGATGAATCGTGGGAATTGTTCAATTGTATCATGGGCCTTCTGGCTGAGCCTTGATGCCTTGCTGATAAATCAGAGGGTAGGCTGCAAAGTTAGGCAAAAGGTTTTAATTTTCTCGCAGTGAGAAATGTATAATTGCCTAACCAGCGGAATGAGATCAAGTTGTGCAGGGGAAGGCAATAGAAAGGCTTTAAACGAAGTAATCTCCACGTCTCTTGTAATAAGGGCCTCAGCTAATTCTTCCTTTTTCTTTTTTTCGGACACCAGCTGCTCCCCATAGTTGCTCATTTCTTTATTCCAATTCTGCTCAGCTCGAGAGTGGTTCGCTGATTGCTCCTCCGGAGAAGTCTTTGTCTCTCAGAGTTTTTCCTCCAGTTTAGCCTTCAGGCCTTTAAATTCAACCTCTTTCTCTTGTATTCTTTGCTCATATTGAGCCTGTAGGTGCTCCAATTCCTCACCCTTTTGTGCCATCCCTTGACTATGCTCAAGGCGAAGGCGTTCAAGCTCTTCCTCTTTTAACTGTAAGTTTTGTCATGCTTCTTGGTTCTTACTTTGCAGCTCTTTTATTATGCCTGGGTCAGCAACTTGGGTCTTCGCAATTTTTCCCTGAAGCTTGTTCCTCTCATTCTCTGCTGTCAGCGCCCTTTTAGTCATTCGGGCGATATCTGCCTCTAAGGATTTCTCCTTTGTTTCCAGAAAACTCACCCTTTCCCTGGCTGCCTTGAGCTGCTCATCCTTTTTCTTTAACTGGCGACCAGTTTTGAGGAAGTCGGAAGTGACTACCCATTGTGTTTCCTCCATGGTTTCAACCTTATCTTGTGGCCGGGCTACCTTCATGTCGAGTCCGACCACATATATCTCATAGTCTTCGGGTTGCATTTCTCCCTAAGGCTTTCTTATCCTTGGGTACATGGTCGCGAATTTTAATTCTTGTCGGGCCTCATCATACAGAGCTTGTACTCTTGGCTCGGCAGGAGCATTGTCATCCTTTGCCTCGCGTTTCCTCATTCTATTCACACGTGCCTCTTTTCCATAATCTATCTGTGCTATGAATTCAACCAGTGATGAAACTAGCCCACCTGCAAAAGGAGCACCAGAAGGTAGGGCATAGGGATAGGTAACCTTCATAGGCGTAGGAATTTTCTTCTTCTAGAGAGTGACTGTTTGTGGAGATAAGTGCGGAACGTTCCATAGTTTGGTCTAAGAACTATCAGCAGGGCTAGGCATTTGTGGCGGTTGAATCAGGGAATCAACTATAAGGCTCATTGGCCAGGAAAGGGGAGTTGCTAACGGGGTGTCAGCTTGTTGCAATGGAAGAGGATTTGTAAGCATAGCGGAAAAAGAATGGGCACCGACAGGGGAACGCCTTTGAAAAGCGAGGCAAGGAAAGTCTGAGCGGCAGCGGTAGGCGTGAGCATACTCAGAGGAGTAATTACAAGCGGGTGGGCCTTTGAAAATTGAGCGAATCCAATCGAATAAGCTGGACCAAAAGCAGAAGGTAGAGGGCTCGAACTTATGGCAGGAGTCACTAGTGAAGCAGGGGCGGATACAAAGGAATGAGATGCAAGAGAAGAATGAGTGAAATATTCCTGTTGACTGGTCAACGGTGGTTTTAGAATCGTTCGTGACTCCCCCACAAACTCCGGTATCTGGCTAGCAGCGGGTGTTTCTCCTCCGGTGGGTTCTTGCAAAACCCCTCCGATAATACTTTCCGTGCGCTGCCTTTTCGCAGGCGGACACTCACTAATTTCGGCAGCTGAATCCTTCTACTGAGGTGTTAGCCTGGCTAGTTTAGCGGCCCAAGTGAGTGTATGCGAGCCTCTTGATATATTAAAAGGTACGTTCGTGGCCACATAGGCGACATGCCTAGAGACCTTGCCCCTTTGTGTTGAGGATGACGATGCCCCCGCTTCCTCTTCATGCTCCTCGGATTCCTCCCCCCCTTCGCTCCTATCAATACTAAAGCTCGAGCTGGGGTGGCCTTCCCTCCACCATCTTTCAAATTCCTGGTCATCCTTTAGTTGATTGTAAGAAGCATCCAATTGTGCTACTTCCTGGCGATATTTCCAGAAAGCCTTTATTTTTTCTTCACTCCATTCCTCATCCCTCTTCAACCTATTGTACATACTGCGCTCCATGGGAACATTATCCTTGGCCATAACCACAAGAAACTAGAACTTGTGCCATGGGCCTCTAGTGTCCGGCGTAGGGATTTGCGCTAATTCAACAAAATCTTCATCTTTATCCGTTCGTGGATTAAGCCGCTGCTCCTAGTATGGTCAGGAAACATGGGTAACTTTCATATGTGGCTATGGTAAGTCATTGAAAGGGTTGTATTCCCATTTATCATTTACCAATACCAACTCTAGATGTGCTAGCTTGTCCTCTAACAACTGGTGTGATTATTTTTTAAGTAGAGTTACCGACTTGAAATTCTTCGGACAAGTGAAAAATCCCTTCCTCTTGACCTTTTTGCTACTACAGAAAGTGAAATCAATGACACACACATGCCGGAATATTTCCAGCGCGAGCACTCTATCGGTAACCCAAGCTGGGAGTAGGAACGATTTTTCAATAAAACCCCACATTCGGAGGATACTAAAATCCCTGTCTAAAACCAGTCACAAGGAGGGGTGTAGCTCTGCATAAATCCAGTCTGCTCCTTATCGAGCCGGATAATATCACCTTCTCCGATCAAATCATTCAAAACCGGGGTTATGAAATAGTCCGCAAACGCATAATAGTCATATGATGCGGAAAGGAAAGGTGTCCATGTAGACACCGGCTTCCTTCTATTTTGCTCATCAAAAATTGATAGCGGAAAAAATCGGGCGAAGAAATCCAGATTCTGATGCAGAAACATGTGGACCAGGTAGGAAAAAAACCTAAACTTCTTCTCCGCCTGATAATTCTCAATTTGTTATTTCATTTCTTTAACTATGAACTCAACAAAATCATACCAGAAGAGTTCATGTTGCTTGCGAAATTGCATTGCCTGTCCCAGCTGAAAGCTTTCTATCTTCTCATCGGAGTCCCGGCCGCAAACAAATGTCAGCATGGACATGGCATCTTAGAGATCATCGCGGAATGCACCACGCGATAATGGGATACTTCGCACTTTAGTGGCCAAGATACCCTTCTTACTAGTCTCTTCTAATAAGAAATTTGAGTTGGTTTTCATCTTCTTCCATATTTTCTCTCCCTTGCTTGGGTGAAAGGGTTCGATGTTCTCCTTCCTCTTACTTGGATCTGGGATACATAACATGTGCTAGATGGCCTCTGGGCTGATATGCACCCTTAAGTTGCAGCCTTGAATGTAGTGGGTATCAGGATTATAATGCTGAATAGCAGCATCGACCACTTCTAGGCAATAGTTCACCAATGAGACCATGTATTGTGGGAGACCACTATACCAGACCCTACTTTCCGTTGATTGGTCCGCCCTTAGTGCTGATAACCTTGCACAAGCTACCTCTCTTAGGGACTTAGGGTTTTTCGCGAGCCTTGGGTCATAGATATTGTCCCATTTTTCCTCAACCTTTTTCTGGTTACTCCATTTCTTGGGTTTATCCAGCTCCTCCGTGTAGGCTCTTCTCATCTTACTGGGTATACCAGGTGTGGCGTACGCCACATCCTCATAAATATATACCTCTACTGAAGAACAAATAGCTGTGAATAGTTCCTGGCTAATTTCCTCCTGCATTGGCTGAGCTGAAGATTCTGACATTCTCCTTCTTTGAAAATTCCTGCAAGCTCCTAGTTGACTGCGACTATGCTCGGCTCTAGATAGACAGATAGAAAACAACTCTGCACTTATCCTGGGCATTTGTAAAAAGACTTTAAAATATTAAGCATTTTCATGCAATAATAGCAACCCTTCCTAAGGTGGTAGGCGAAAGCAAGCCTTTTGCATTTAATTCAGCATGTACCGTTAATCTTGCAACTCGTGCAAGATGAACTGATTGCTATTTCGAGGCAGCCGAAGTTCATTATTGCATTTGGGCGATCGTGTGATACGCCCTGATCTTCTTGGAACTTGAGCCTACAACTGGCTTGCCAACCCTGCATTAGCATGCGTTGGCAATTAATATCCTGGTCGGAATGATTATGCCAAGCAAACGATCACCACCTGAAAAGATATGAATATCGCTTTGGGCTCTGGGACGCGCTTGAGAGATGACACAATAGCCTACGGCCATACGTCTCTCCACCAACAAGCACCACCTTTTGAAAACTAATTAATCAGCTTCATTTAATTAAGCACGCATTGAGCCGTGCTATCACGGATGTAACTCGCCCGAAAATGTGAGCAAACACAAACTCGCCTTTCGAGATAGCAACTAGCATAACATCACATTTTTTAGAAGCAGATTAGCACGAGTCTTGTCAATTTTTCTATAAATAGGCCAGTAAGTAGTGAGCAATTTATACTTAGCTTTTGAGAAGTGATAGGCCAGTAGCAGAGCCTTAAGCAAGTCTTTTCATAGGTTCGTAGTTGGTAGATAACTCAGAAGCTAGGGATAGTGTCAGAGCGATGGATACCCCAGTTCACCTAACTTCATATAAATCACAGACAACCTTCCTAGGAGATATTTCAACTAGGAGACTAAAAAGGATGACGAAGAATAAGCATTCTCTTGTCTTGATAGCCATAAAATAGGTTTTAGGAAAAGATTGTATAGAATATGAGGACAAGTATCGGGTGAATACTGACGTATGCTCCCACTTTGTAGCATCTATGCTAGACATTTGAGTTCCCTAGCCACTTATCCTGAAGCTGGTTAAATAAATCTTCCCGAAAAAATACCTGAATGGTCTTGGTGAGGTCGTTGCACATGCTGCCTATGGGGTAGGTCTGCCGTCAGCCAGCGACTTGCGTCGCTTCATTGAGTAAGAAGCTGTCTTCGTTTGACTGCCATTCCTCAGTGGATTCTGCTTCCAGACCCGTGACCAGCACCAGCAGAGGGTTACTCAGGCCTGCACTTCCTGTTTCGCAGCTATAACGTGATATTTTTCTATGACGTAGACTGGTATACTAATTTCAGGAACTTGGTGTTTCCTCCGCCAATGGCAGTTGTGCCAACTGATGCTGCCAGTGCTGTTGAGGAACCATTGGACGAGGAAGAAGTGGATGCTGCAGTGAATGCGTCAATTTTCGCCAACCATGCCTTCGGATAACAAACCCCTGCTTCCTGCTCAAAATGTGCCCCATTTGCTGCTGAAAATATGTTTCCCTGCCTTCTGTATATAAGCCTAACAAAATGTTACGTATACAATATATTTCAATATGCTTGTATATTTTGGAATACGGCCTCCCAGCCATTTTGTAACAAAAGAACATATATATAAATATATATCTCCCGTTTTAAGGAAAATCCATGCTCTTTCTTGCTTCTGTGTTTAAAAGTTTTCTGGGTTTGCAAGTTTTATATGCTATTTCTCCGTACATGAGTGTATTTTGTGTAAAGAAACTCTGGTATTTCACCTACCAATAATAATGAGTTAATTTCGGGGTGTTGTCATAATAGTGGTTTACAATTCCTGAGAGGAACAAATTTTAGCTAAAATCACATATTTTTAGAAAATATAATGATTTAAGCTTTAAAAATTTTCATTTTAAGGATTCCAATTGAAGAGGGTTTGATCAAATCACCTTAGATCAAACCCCCTTGGATAGAACCTCGCTAGTTTTAAACCATACCTATAAATGCGTCTCCTTTACACCTATCAAAATGCTGATAAAAAATCACTTTTGATTTAGCTTTGGGGGATCAAATGAATTCATTTAAAATTTATTTCAAATGATTATGGTATTCCTCAGAACAAGCTATCCAATTAATATAATTTTAATATGTTTTGGTTTTGTTATGTGTTTGTTTTTTAAGTTTTATTAAACATAGGTTTTTCATCGAAAAAAGGAATTTCTTTGTTCTTCACGTAAAAATAGAAGATTATAAAAAAAAATTTGAAAAATATGAGTGCACCATATTGAAGTCCTTGATCCAACAAATAAAAATAAAATAAAATTTTGACATATACAAAAAAGTTACTTTATACGGTCATCTTGTCGAATTGTAATTCGTTTGACTTTGAAACTTTATTAAGGAAAAAATATTCAATAAAAACTATCTAACCAAGTGGAAGCACTAGATATCGAGTTACAAATCTAAATTTGAAAGAATTAGAATTTTATCCTTCATGGAAAAAAAGTTATGTATTATACGGCAGTCACTTTTTAAAAATGTTGTTTTAAAAATCAATTTTCATGGGAGATAGAAAAATAAGTGCAATTTAATTCCAAAAATTTTGAAAAAAATATTTTTAGAATCTACAGACAAAATTTGATGAGACTCTAGTTTGCACCATCTTCAAATTCCTCACAGTTTAGCCGCTATAGGTGCCCGAATGTGAAGATTCAGTTAAACATAATAATTTCAGTGTCCAATTTGGCTAAAAATTGTAAACCACTATTATGGGATCACTCTTCGCAGAACGACAACTGATTTTAGAAAAAAAATAGGCCAAACAAACAGAAATGAAAATAAAAGCGCTATTTACATATGCACAAAGTAGAGCTTAATGCCTAATGGAACAACTTAAAATGAATCCTATTGACCGGGATTCCTAACGGTTCTTGTTCCATATTCTCCAGCTCAAAAGCGTTGTGTTGTTTGCACCGAATGATTTTAAAGGGTCTCTCCCATAGGCTATCAAATTACCGTGTTGACCTGGCTTTGCAGCCCTGCTGTCATACTTTAGCACTAAGTCTCCACTTTTTAGACCCTAGTCAGAAGCCTTCTTGTCAAACCATCGTTTGATCGCGTGTTGACGGCTTGTCATTGCTATTAGAGAATTCTCCCTTTTTCCTTGTACTTCCAACAGCTCAGCGAGCCAAACCTCTATGGCTTCATTTTGTTCTATCTCAAGGGATTTCAATAACTGTATTGTTGGGATCTCCATGGAGATAGGTAACAGCACCTTTTTCCCATATACCAGCTCATAAGGCGAAGTCTTAAGGACTTGCTTAGGAGTTATGTGGTTTGCCTAGAGTGCTTTTAAGATATTTTTATGCCATTCCCTCTAGTGTTCTAAGCCAATATTTTTAAGGAGTCAGACTAAGCTTTTGTTCGTTGACTCGGCTAGACCATTTCCTTGTGGATAATAGTTTGATGATGTTTTAAGGAATATGCCATTCTTTAATGCAAAGTGACATACCTTTGTACCTAGAAATGCTTTGGCGTTGTCTGAAATGATCGTTTTCGGAGGGTCGAACCTTGTCACCAGTTCTTCGAGGAAGTCTACAATCTCTATTTCTGTTGCACCCTTAAGGGGAATAGCTTCCATCCACTTTGTGAAGTAGTCCGTAGCAATTAGAATCCACTTATGTCTGACACTAGAAACCGGGTTGATCATTCCGATGAAGTCCAACCCCCATTGCGCAAACGGTTCGTTTGCCACTATAGGTCTGAGGGGCATTGTTGAATTCTTCCTTCTGTCAGTGAAGAATTGGCATTTTTTACAAGCCCTTACCAAAGAGTGGGAGTCACTGAAAAGTGTAGGCCAATAATAGCCAGTTCGCATGATCTTGATGGCGGTAGTTTTGGCGGAGAAATGTCCACCTTCGTCACTATTGTGGAATGCGTCGAGGATCCTCTGTGCCTCCCTTGAAGTAACGTATCGCAAGAGAACACCATTGAAATTCCTTTTGAAAATGACTCCTTCTATTAGCATATACCTGCAATTCTGAAACTGGTAATACCTTCTTTTTTGGGATGAAAGGCCTGGCAGATACCTTCCGATTTGCATGAACCTCACTCTATCAGTCAGCCAATCACCATTCAATGCTGATTCATTTATCAAGACGATCTCTGGCTACCCCTCCGTGGCAGGTACCTCCTCGTTTTGTGCCATATACTCACACAGTCCTCTTCCTTTAATAGTCTTAGTAGGCTTGACTTCGATGTCATATTCAAGGATCTTGGCGATCCAATTAGCCCTTTTTTCTGTGATTTCCCCTTCCATGATGTATTCACGCACACTGGAATGCGCGACATATACCAAAACCTTATTGTAGGAAATTAGATGGCAGAATTTTTTAAGTCCCTTCACTATTGCAAAGGCCTGTCTTTTGACAAAATTATAATTTGTCTCATATTCCTTTAGGGTCCGTGAATAGAATGCCACTGGTGTTTCCCTTCTTCTGCGTTACCCTTTTGGGTTAGAACGGTAGCAATACTGGACTTGCTACTGAAAGCATACATTATAAAATCTTTGGATTGATCTGGATTAACCAGCACCGGGGCTACGGAAATCGCTTCCTTTACCTTTTCAAAAGCTTTCCGAGCTTCCATCGTCCATTTGAATGTCTGATCTTTCTTCAAGATTATGGTGATTGGCCTAACCATCCCCGCGAAATCAGAAATGAACTTGTTGATGAAATTTACTTTGCCCAAGAAAGATTAGACACCCTTCTTATTTACCGGAAGGGGAAGCTCTTTGATTGCCTTCACTCGTTCGGGGTCAATCGAAACACCTTCTTTGGACACAACATGCCCCAACAACTTACCCTGCGGCACTCTGAATACACATTTCTTCAGATTTAGGGAAATCCTGAACTCCTGACACTTTTGAAAAACTAATTCCAAATGGTCAAAATGATCATCCTTAGATTTAGAGAACATAGTAAGGTCATCCAAATAGATTAGAATAAACTTATTGATTAGTCTGCTGAATGCGACGTCCATCGCCCGCTGGAATGTTGCCCCTGCATTGGATAAACCAAAAGATATTTTAGCATATGCAAATATTCCCCACTTGGTGGTGAACATAGTCTTGTGTTGATCCTCTTCTTTAACATGGATTTGATTGTAGCCAGAGAAACCATCCAGTAGAGAAAATATTTCTGACCCTGCCACAGTTTGGAGGATTGACTCCATAGAAGGCAACGGATAGTGATCCTTCAGAGATGCTCTGTTTAGGCCTCGAAAGTCCACACACAAACGGATATCACCATTATTCTTTCAGACTGGGACCAGATTTGATACCCAAGTACTATGTTTAATTGGGAAAACAATGCATGAATCAATAAGCTTGGTTAGCTCCTGTGCCATCAGGGCCTCAATTTTAGGGTTAACTGGCCTCTGTTTCTGTTGGATTGGTTTCACACCTTCTGTTAGCTCAATAGTGTGCTGAATGATGCCATAATCGTAACCCTCCAGATCATCGTAGGACCAGGCCACTACTCCATATTTTTCGTAGAAACTGATAAACCTTTCCTTATCATGGTGTGGGACATTTTTTCCGACTCGAAGATTCCTACCATCGGAGACCCGAAGGTCCTCATAATCACTTTCGTCTGCCACGATCTTCCGCTTATCATTTTGGGCATCATCACAATCGAAAAAGTTTTTGAGAGTAACCAACTCTTTTGGAAGTTTATTAGATTTGAGCTGCATAATTTGTCCTTCATAAGCCTCGACGATCCTTGGTTGAAGCTGATCGGCAAACTCCCCTGAGTGTTAAATAAACGAAGCGATGTGTTCATCGCTTTCAAAGACTTGCCAACTCTGATCATTGTCGGGGATGGCTAGTTGGACAAGCACTTGTACTGAATATTCGTTCCGAAGCAAGTCAGAGACAAGATCAAATTGAGCACCAATCACGGCCATATGGTCTACCTCGCTATTTTGTCTTTGGGGAACGGTCTGGATGTTGAAAGCTTCAAAACCCTCAATCAGGTCCCATACTCGGTGCCGATAGGATCTCATGCGAACATTCTTTGCTGCAGAAATTCCTCGGACCTGGTTAACTACCAATTCAAAATCTCCAAACACAATCAATTGCTTAATGCCCATTCGTTCCGCAAGGCTTAGGCCTTGGACTAACCCTTCATATTCAGCCTCATTGTTTGAACAGGAAAAGTGAAAACGGAAGGATCTCAACAATTTTTCATTATGTGGGGATATTAGATATACCCCTGCTCCAGCACCTACTTTGCTTCTTGCTCTGTTGAAGTATAATGTCCATAGCTCACTTGCTTGGTTACCGTTGGATTCTTTGGCGACCTTCAGAAGCAGCAGGTCTTCATCATAAATTACATATGTGCCCAATCCTGTAGCATGATAATTTCTGAAAGGGTCATTGTTTATGTCCTCGCTCAAATGAGCATATTCTTTATCATTCCGATCTCCACTCACCTTCTCTTCCTCTAGCAATTCAACACTATACATTTCTTGCTTGGTGATAATAGTATGCGCGGCTTCAAAATTGATTAGGGCCTCATCCGCCACATGTTCAGAATGTAGAGCCTCTGATTCTATCTTCATTTTTGCACCATGCTTGGTCCTAAGTATTAGATGTGACCAATCTAAAGACAAATATCCACCCACCTTTGAAGTAAATTCTCGGGATAGACAAAGACCAAACATAGGAGGAACATCTATGATCACCGTATCTTGCGGGACCGTGATACTGGGGCAGACAAATAGAGTTAAAGGAAGTGCTTTGATGACACCTACGGTATCAACTTTATTCCCATCAAGCTGCATCACCCCCTTCTTCATAGGTTCGTAGCTAAGTCCCAAAGCTTCGGCTATCTGCTTTGGCATAACCGTTGTACTAGCGCCAGAATCAATCATAGCATTGTGTAATAGTTTCTTTTCTACAATGAGAGTTAAGAAGAAGGGCTGAGGTTTCGACCTACTTCTGTCTTCCACATGGGATTCCTTCGCTTTGTTTATAAGAACCTTAGCTAGTGGTATTTGATAAACAACCTCTGTACTGGCAGACGACTCTGTTGGTGCTGAGTTGATCTCTTGGTGAAGTGTCTTCTGTAATATAGTCTTCTGTTCCGAGATAGCTAGAATGTCCCACAAAGACACATTAGCAGATGATTTCTTCAATTGCTCCACCACATTAAAAGGTGGCAAACTCGAAGATTTCTGCTCCTTGGTTCTTGCTATAATAATTTCCTTCCGTGGTTGAGAAGGTAAAGGGATGGTCGAAGCACCGGGAATTTGATTGGACATGCCTTTGCGTTGCGGGCTATCCGGATGTGAAACAAAAGGTTCACCGGTGAATCTCCTCTTTGAGCGTGTGTTGTAATCAGACTGTACTTGGGACGTTTCAGATATGAATGCGTCATTGGAAAACACTGTTTGTTCTTCCTCCATCCAAGAGAAGAGTGCATGATCGGGAGCAATATCAGACTCTTGTTCTAAAGACATTCCTTGCATTTGTGCGGTAAGGACCGCGCTCTCCATTGGTGAGGCATATACGTAACCTCCATTTTCCGTTATAGTGCCTTGATTGCGTTGCTCCGCCACTTTTTGTTGTAGGTTGTCACACAGGCAGTTTTGGGGCATATGTGCATCGCTGCATGGGGAACACTATGGATTGATATCATCAATAAGATTGTTTTGTCCCATGGTTAATTCCCTACTCGAGCTTGGTGATGCACTTGTCAGCGGAGTAGGCACCAGGACCATTTGGTTTGTAGTCAGCGCTGGTGGATTAGTGTGAGGCGCACTCTGATATTGATTTTGCTGATAAGAAGACCACCCACCTTGATAGTTTTGATATGCAGGCCGTGGGGGCGTTGCTTGGTTCCGCTTGAGAGTTGTTATGTCATTTGCCATAGTTCGCAACATCTCCTTGAGGTCGCTTATTTCATCCTTGGAAGAACCCGATGTAGAAGCCAAGTTTTTAGGAGCGACCGCATATGAGTACATTGACTAGGCAGTTGCTGGTGCACTAGTTGATGCAGCCTCTTGTGCAGAGGTTGATATTTCAGGAAATATCGGCATAATAGGTTGAGGAGGCAATTTTCTGCAATCTATCAAATGATTCTCGGCTTTGATAGCGGTAACATAAGCATTTGGTAGAGTGGCCCCTCCCAAAGACTTTATCATCACAGAAATGTCGGGATTAATGGACTTCACATAAAATATAAATGCCAACTCGGGAGTTGGGTGGATAGTCACAGGGATCCTCTGCCAATTTGCATGAAATCGGGCATTGAAGTCCGTCAAAGCCTCCTGGGGGGCTCGTTTTATGACGGATAGCTGATAATATAATGAAGAACAATCTTCGTCGTTTGAGAACCTTTCATAGAATGGATCTCCGAGTTCATCCCGGGTGCGAATTGAATTAGGAGTTAGCATTCGGTACCAATCTAGAGCCTTGGCTTTAAAAGACGCTGCGAGGAGCCTCAGGGCTACATTCTGCGTAGTAATACCGTGTACCAAACAAGCGTCCGCTACATCCTGCAAATATTCTGCTGGCGTTTTTGAGTTGTCTCCGACAAATTTGGGGATAGCTTTCATGGCCGAAACCGGGATAGTGCCCCAAACAGCAGGTGCTACCGGGGCTACCAGGGGACTTCCAACATCCCATGTTACGTAGTTTCTGTTCGCGACCGGCAACATGGTGAGAGGAAAGGGTGGTGGGAATGGAATGGTTACCAGTTGATTTGCGACTTGGACTGTCCTTAGCGGAGGTACTAGTAAACCTAGGTTACTTGCGGTCTGCGATCTAGTTACAGGCCGATGGCTCATACACCCCTCTACAAGCCATTTTCATTAGTTCGGGTCCCACTAGGCATGCCAGAAAAAGAACAAACTGTTGACGCCAAAAATTGACAAGGTAACAATGTCTTATGGGAAACTCAGTTTAAGGGGGACCTTTTGCACTAAACTGAGTAACCTCCAGATTTTTAAAGAAGCTGACTTCTTCTATAATGGGTTTAGGAAAGGGAAAATGAAGTGGATATAATAAAGCAAAGTCTAACTTAAGGCGATACGCCAAGATCTGCTTATGGGCACGATGAATCATAGATTTAAGGGCCCGAATGGTGTTGTTGTATTCTGAAACATCAGAGACTTAAGATTATAGCATAGACAATCCATTTATTGACATAAAATAATGTTGCATACATTCTCACCACTAAGAAGAGTCATTAGACATGATTTAGATAAGCAAAATAGTATCCAACATATATAGAAGTTCTTCAAATGAAGTGCCATGACAGTAAAAGACACAGTTCATAGTTTTATAAAAAACATGAAAAACAGAAAGGCTGAACAATTGGCACAATCTGAAAGCCACAATCTAAATAAAACAGTAATAGAGGCTTAAAGTCCTTTTGCTAAAACCAGCATGCTTTCTCTAAAAAAATTTCGGGGGGGCTTTCTCAACAATAGAGAAAGTATATATAGCAGGGGAAAACTCCCACCGCCTCGGAGGACAGTAACATAAAAGATCACACAATCCTCAGCAATGATGCCTTAATCAGAATATTCCCAAGGCCGTTACAACGACGTCGAGCTGGAACACAGCATCCGGTCATCCCAGGTGCAAGTGCTTCCTTCGTAATGATGGCGATGGTCCCAACCAGGCTCAAGGCGACAAGTGTCATCCACCGCTGCAAATGATTATGACGAGCGGCACCCAATAGAATTATCTCCCTCAGCCAGCCTATCGCCCGCTTTACAGATCAGTCGTAAGGCACGTGGCAGCCTTTTGCTGCCCACATGAAAATTTCTCCCATTGCTGTTGAGAGTTTATGAAGATGCAACACGTGTCCAATGGGCGAAGATCCTTATCACGGCGGAGGGAAAGTTCAATCAACTCGTTGTAAAGGATGTGTGGTAGCATTTCGCTGCCTGCGGTTGTTTATTTCATCCCTGCATGAAAAATTTGCGATCCGCCGCCACGTAGCATGATGTAGGGCCCTCTGACACTCTTTAGAATTGATGGCCCCATGGAAGCCTTTCACAACCCGAAGAGACTTTAAGGAAATAAGAAATAAAACCTCTCTCAAGTGCGACACGTGGACGCCCAGCGCAACTCCTCAGGACCCGAAAGGAAAGTCGTTACCTGAAGCCGTGAAGAGTAGGTACGTAAAGTGGTAGATCAAAACTTTGATAAACAGCCGAGCAAAAATCAGCGATGCATAGACTGGCGCACACCTAGTGCAAAAATAAACCCGAAGGGAGCTGCTCAAAATTTATTTAACAGTTACCATAAATGTCGATCCACTCTTGCCAGCAGACAGCATAGTTGTCACCGAGATTGACGACTTCTTTTTTTGGAATCTTTTTTTTTCTCTACTAAAGATCCTTCTACAAGTCGACCACCTTCGAGAAGCAACATCCGACCTTCCCTGTTAGACCCAAACACCATGTTCACCGAACTGACTGATCACCTTCGATCTCATAGTAGATCGATGTCGTTATGCTCTATTGATCTCGTTCACAAGGGTAGGAAAACAGTCAAATGGCTTGTGGTCCATCTTTAGCTCCCTCTAATTGGTTGAACTCATGCCACGTAGATTCCCAGGTGGTCAAAGGTCATTCAGCCAGAATCGCATGTCAGTGAGACACTGGTCGTGTCTCCCCCATGCGATTATGCTCTTCAACAGTTATCAGCATAGCTCACAACCGTCGGCAAGAGTTCATATCGAGTTGCAGAAGTCACGCCGATGTAAAAAATTATCGCCCAGACTATCGCTGTCGGCCAAAGGTCTCACCGAAGCCTATAACAAATCCATCGCCCTCGGCAAGACACCACCAAGTCAGCAGGACTTCATAGCGAACTCCTCCATTCTCCCTAAGCTCACTTCATTTCGGCAAGACCCTATCGGGTCGGCAAGACTTCTTGTCGAAGCTACCTTGCTTCGGTGAGAGCTTATTCTTATCGGGGAGACATCACTCGGTCGGTGAGACCTTTCACCGAGCTCCAATCTTTCGCCGAGACCTCCCTTGTCGGGAAGACTTCTCCCCAAAGTTACGCCTTTTCGCCAAGACCTCAACAGTCGGCAAGACATTATGCCGAACCATGAACCCTCGACGAGACTTTTCTTCTTCGCCCAAACCTTTTGCCGAAGGCAATCCCCATCGGTCAGGAGTTTTACCGATTCCAAATCTCCATTCGGCGAGACTATATCGGGTCAGCAAGACCTCTCGCCGAAGCCTTCATATCTTGACGAGCTCGGATCATTTCGGGGAGACCAACTTTATTCACCGAGACATCATGTGAAGCTCCTTTCCTTCCACCAAGACTTCTTCTTATCGGCCAGACCTCCCGCCAAAGGAAATATTTTTCCTCCTCGCCGACAACCTTGTGAACAACTATCGGCAAGACTTTTGTCTCGTCTATCGGCAGGACCTTTCAGTGAAGCCACCACATTACATCGAGACCCTTCGCCTTGGCAAGACCCCGCTTGGTCACTAAGACATTACGGCGAACTCAAACCTTTCGCCGAAACCACCATCGGGGATCACCACTCCATGTCGGCAAGACTTCTCCCCGAAAGCACAACCCTATACCGAAGGCACCATCCCTTCGGTGAGACATCACTTGGTCACTAGGACTTTTCGCCGAGCTCCAATCTTTCGCCGACGTCGTTTCATCTCGGCAAGAGTCCACCCTGTCGATGAGACTTCACCCCGAAGCCACCTCTGTCGCCAAGACCCTATCCTTCAGCGAGACCTTATGCCAAAGGCATAACCTTTCGCCGAGATCTCCTGGCGATTAAAATGTCTGGCCGACCGAGACATTTCAAAAATGAATAGAACCCCTGCTAGTTGGCAAGACATCTGGAAGGTCTTGCCGACTTTCTCCTTAGAGGAATTTTATGCCAAACTTGACTAAGGCAGGCTTTCCAACTGAGTTCCTTGAGAAATGCATCAGGGGTATGATTTAATCATATACAACAATGTCCCCATTTGGCCTTCATGAACATTTAAAACATAAATTGCCCTACCTGATTGAGCCCATGGGTGAAAATTGGGTAACAATCCCTTAAAAGGTAAAGAAAAATTTATTTACTTTTGTCAACATTTTGTTAGGTGTGAAGGAGACTCCATTATGGGTATGATTTAAGACTACAGGGGTTCTACCCAAGAGGGTTTGATTTAAGGGGGTCTACCCAAGGGGGTTTGATTTAAGGGGGTTTCATATTGCATTGCCTAGTGAAGACGCTATTTGGAAAAAAATATTCAGCAAAGTAGGGGAGATCGAGAAACTTGACCAAAATGTGAATTTGAAGAGACTTGTCATTTGAGGTGACAATGTCACAAGTCCAAGGATTGAACACTAAAAGGGAGGACCAAAAAAGCCAAGAGCCCTACTTGAGGAAAAATTCAACATGATTGGTCTAGATGAAGTAAAAGATAAAAACCCTTTGGTGAGGTTTTTCATGGTGGTAAGCTAGATCCCATGTGGGGTCCAAGCTTTTTTGACCCAATATCTAAGCATTCTTTTAGGGGGGACCCTACCCACAAAATAGCCGACTAAAGTAAAATTATCTAACCATTTACAAACACTCTCAAATTTAGGAATGGGAAGAACCACAAACGATGGTGTTTCAAGGATTGTACATTGTGGAACATCTTGGGCACAAACCTCTGAGGGTGTTTGAGTGGTGGAGCCATTGGATGTTGTCATCAAGCCTTCAACTCCAACAATAGCAACTGTAGAGGAAAGAAAGGCCATGATCATATAAAGAGGTTAGAAAACACTCACAAGCTAAGTGGAATTACCCATGCCACAATAAATATAGGGTAGAAAAATCCTATAGTTCAATGTAGTATGATGCAAACACATAATAGAGCCAATAACTCCTCGTGAAGCAAAGATTTTACAACTATTTTTTTGAACTTATAAATAATCAAATTTAAAATGTGAACAATAAATATCAATTTGAATTGAAATTACTTATTTAGTAATGTTGCACTCAAAGCCAAAGAAAATCTATTTTTTATATGCATCCCTTCTAAAGAGGAATATAGTCAGTTGTACATGGATTTATAAAAAATAAATTACAACTTAATTGATTAAATGGATAAGCTAAACACCAAATCATATCACTAGATATTGGTTCCATCTCACACAATTAATTATACATGTTAATAAATTGAAACACAAATTACATGCCTACATCAAATAATTGAGGTTTAGCCTCATCAATAGATTATGTATTATTGGAGAATGATGGTAATAATTACTTGAATTCTATTACATAAATCTATTGCATTATCCCAAACATAAACCTAATATAATGCTAAAATTTGTACCCTATGCAATTTTGCATTTCATAACCTCCCCTTTAGCTTAATTAAATTTGATAATGCAATGTCCCCCTCACCTAACCTTAATCTTATCATTTACCTTTCCATTTTTGATATTTTAAGTGAAATTTTGTCATGGATGACTGCATGACATGTAGACATCTGTATGCGACATGAATATCCCGAAAAGATTCCTTCCTGCATAGTCATTGGGACTTTACAATTCCTGGCTACTAGTGAATTGTAATGCCTTTGTAGCTTGTAGATGCACCAAAAATTCCCTTTTGCATGCGTATATCCATTTTAAAACCTCCATTTTTTGTTCCTTCAATTCTATTCACTCTATTCAATCTATCACTGATTCTAGATCATTCTTTCACTCTTCTCATTCTCATTCTCCTATTCTATCAATTTCTCTTACACGTTTGCTCTATACACCAACACTTTGGTTCTCTTGGCATGTCTTGTACAAGCTTGGAGGTTGCATGCTCTTCCTTTGAGTATTCTTGTTCACCAAAGGAGGGTAATTGTAATCTCTTTATTACCTTATCATCTTTATTTTGATAGCATATTTTCATTCTAACTTGTCTATTATCTTTATCTTGTCTATCTATTTCTTTTATATTATCTTTTCTATCTATCTATCTGGTTGTCCATGGAGGTGTGAACATCTACGCAGGGGTTTGACTGAGGCAAGCCCCTAAAACAACCCCAACCATTTTTTCATTTCTATGTGTGCAAGTTTTGAAGCTGTTACTTTGTAGGAGGCTTCATATGTGGACCTCTTGTGAGTCTCCTTTCCTCTTTTTCCATTTTTCCATTTTTTCGTTTAATCTCATTAAGTTCATACATGTTAGTGTTATTTTGTTTATCTCTATTATTCTTTTAGTTTAGCATATTCTAGAGTTTTAGTTGTTGAATAGTTACTACGCTCTTCATTGTCTCAGTCAATAAACTCTATACAAGACTACAATGCACTACAGGGATATCCATGTGCTACACTATTGTCCTTGGTTGGGAGCCTTTATTTTTCTCATGAGGCCTCTGAAGCCTTCTCTTTCGGTCCCTAAAATTCTCATCCTTTAATTCCACATAAAATATAAAGAATCTCCCTTATCTTTCCATTTTTTCACCTAAGCTTTGGTCCTTGAGGTGGTCAAGAAATATTTTCCCTTAACAGGAGGTGTCAATTTTACTCCTCTACATTTTGAACCTAACACACGAATTATCCTTATCCTAATATTTTGTTGAAATTTTTCTTCTCTCTTGTTTGGAAGTTTTCTTGACCAAGTGTTGTGACACTTTTATGATTTTCATAACCTAGTCTACTACTTTCGAACACGTAGTTAGAAGAAGTTATCAAAATTTATATATGGGTTCGAGAAGATAATTTAGTCCTCCCTATTCTGGTCCTGAGTTTGATCAGTTCACTATAGGACTATCACTTGGTTATTCTCCCCCTTTTGATTTCACATCTATCAACAAAATTTCAAGTGAATTCTCAACCAAACACCACTCCCATTGGCTATTCTTCTCCCATAGATCATGAATATACTCTTAGGGTCCCATTTGAGAATGTCTAGTCTTTGGACAAGAGGTTAAAAGAGTTAAGTTTTTCTAAATAAACATAACACATACACTCAATTTTCTCCTATTGTTTTTGGTTTGAGGTGCCTGCTTATCTTAGACCATAGAGGTCTTGAGCTACATCAAGGGATATCTAACCTGGTAGAGACTAATGTCCCCTCGTACACCTCTATCTTGGGTAACCCTCAGGATTTCTACTCGAAAATCACTAGTACACAATTCTATGTTTTGATACCGAGAGTGTTCATGCATATGATAGACACTGGTCCTTTTGTACCCTCTTTCACCACTGCCAACAATACTAACACTATACCCTTAGATGGTTCTGAAGTCAGAGTGAATCACATTCCTTTAGGAGACAAGATCCATGTATCTAGAACTTGAGCCTCTACCACTTCAACCACTCAGGCTTCGTCAACCGATCTCATCCTGAATGCTTTGTTACAAAATATGGGATGGATGCAATCACAATTGGCTAGCCTGACTAGCTCTACCTCTCAATCAAAATTGCAACCATACTATCATTGTAGTCCTTTAGTCCTCACCATTCTAAATGTACCCATCCCTCAAGGGATATAAATCTCAAAATTTGATAAGTACAATGGTAGAGGTGACCTGCAAACCCATGCATCATCCTTTAATGCCATGTGTACTAATTTCTTTCATCAAGATGATTTGTTAGCAAATCTATTCTCATGATCCCTCAAGGATGTTGTGTTGGATTGGTTTTGTTCACTTCATGACAACTCTATCTTTTCCTTCAACTAATTGGTTAATCAATTCTTACAACAGTTCCAGGTGAACATTGGGCCAAATATTACTTTTACTAATCTCGTCCATTGTAAGCAAGGAACTCATGAAAAGGTAATTAATTTCATTGCTCGATACCAATCCTTGTTCTCCCAAATCTCTTATGCCCTACCAAATTTCAATGTTCAATGTGTGTTCATCGAAAACCTATTGCCAATATTGAGAGAGAAATTTACCTTGATGAAATACCCTTCCTTTGCCTATTTGTGTGTTGCATTGAGAGAATATCAACAGATGGTGATGCAATACAAGGGTCCCTCCTTGTCCTCCTATCCTAATAATCAGTTAGACATGTTAGTTTCTAGGGAGCCTAAAATAAATAAAGTAGTATCAAACATGGTTTTCATTCCTACCGAAAAGAAATTTGCGGGATGAAATAGAATTTTCACAAAATTATCAGAGTGCTACGCTAATGTTCTTCAAAAATTATTAAATGATGGTTTAATCTCTCTCCAAAAAATTAGATCGTTGTCTGAGCCTTATCCTATCGGTATGATGCACCAAATTTTTTCAATACCACTAAGTCCCTAGTCATGATACTGAACATTGTGTGTGTTTTAGACACGTCATCCAAGACTACATAGATAGTGGTACCATCCAACTCGATGGTAGGAAACAAAATTCAAATAATTTTGTAGCCAAATCTAATAACCAACTACAAATATACATATATCCCTTCCCTTGTCATTTTGTTATTTTGATAACATATGCTTCTTCATTTGTTGATCCTAGCTCCTTTGAGTACGTGAACATGGTCTTGTTCACTTTTATTCCTCCTCTAGGTCATGTGGAAAAAAATTCTAACATAACCTTCGCACCACATGGCCTACCTCTTAATAGGGAACCTTCTCTGCTTTACATTTTGGCTTAGGTCAACAGTAACATCCTAATAAATGTTATGGTTGACCCTACTAGTTAGGTCAGTTTTATTATGGAGGAGACCCTCTTTATCAAAAATTTACACAAGGATAAGTATGAGGAGTCAAAGGCCACAATACGTACTCATGATGGCTTTTTTGTGCCTCCTATTGGTTCCATTTCTTTGTTGATCCTTGTCGGGACTAAATATGTTGATGTATCATTTATTGTGATACTTGAATCCAACCTATTCAGGGTAAGACTAGGCATTCCATGGCTAGTATCCATGAATGCAGTCACTTCAATTTTCCATAAATGCCTAAAATTTCCCCATGATGACACAATGCATACTATTCAGGATACTAGATATAAACCACTCATCTCACATGGGGGCTTCTCCCTAGATCACTTTTGGCCTACCACTATTGGACCTTTAACCACCCCATGAAGATTTATTCTAAAAGGCTTATTATAGGTACAAGATGGGAGTCACAACCCCTAATATTGTTTTCTCACCTTCTTCTCATGCAATTTCCATGAAGGCCTCTATGCGCATGCAACAACGTGCCCTGTCCTCCACACCTTCTTCGTCAAAGATTAAGGACAAGAAAGCTCACATACATAGACCTTCTTATTCTATGAATTCACAACCCCTAGTAGTGTCATCAGTTCCTTCTACTATGCCTAGCACAAGAAAAGAAAAGAAAAGGCACTTGTTTTGTGGAAGTCTAAGTCATAAGTCTTCCAACTCCTAATTTTTTCCCTAACCCATCATCTATGGTATGGGAAAACATGCATATAAATTTGGTCCTTCTTTTATTGTTCCAACATCTTGACTTTGAGGCTTCCTCTTGTTCCTCTACCTACTCCAAAGGAAAAGAAAGGAAAGGATCCAGTTGTAGAGATGGGGGAATCTCAACCTCTGAGGCTTCCTCTTGTTCCTCTACCTACTCCAAAGGTAGCAAAAGGAAAGGAGCCAGTTGTAGAGACCCCCATCTCTATTTCTATCCCTCCTCTTGTTCCTCCTCAGGAGCCCACCCTTCCACCGACAACATTCATGGAGACTACTCCTCTGGTGGACATGAATCTCGTAGAGTCCTCTCAGGATACTATTCCTGGTGCCCATAGCAATCATAACCGACTTATGCATGACCATAAACATCACTAACAGGCATTGGCACGTGAATGTGAGGCCTTGTAGAAGACCGACGAGCCTTCTAATTCTATTTCTACTTCTAATTTTATCTTTTCTCCTATTCCTATTTCACTCCTGTCTATGTTCCTAATTTTGTTCCCATCGCCTTTATCTTGCTTTCAACTTCCTCGATAAATCTTGATGAACCTAAGCCTAAGTGAGTGTAAGTGTTCATTTCTCCTTCTTCAGAGCCTCCCTTGATCACCTCTTTACCAGATCTTCCTCCTTTCCTTGAGCCCATTGACATGACTCAAACACAAGTTGTGTCTACTATGGCTCCTTCTCTCTCTTCTTCTTTCACTTCTGATAAAAGGATTCCACATCCTCCACTTAAGCGCTAGTTAGAACACAACCTCATTCCAAATGATGGTCGCAAAAATTCTTCTATCTTCTTCACCTTGTTCTACTTTGTCTTGTTTTTTTCTTGTGACAAATACATCACCTCCTTCCCTAGAGTTTGTCACTGCCCCTCTTCTAGAATTCGACAGTGACTCTCTGGTCTCCCATCCTCATTTCATTCAATCACATCACTTCACTCTGGATAAGTGTATGTTCAAATTGTTGGAGGATATTCCAACATTATCATTTTTCTTTGCTAGATCGATGATGCTAACGTTGTAGGAGCTTACTAATGAGGACATTGAAGGTGCCTCCACTTTGGATCTTGCTATAGGTGATTCAAATGATACTTCTCTTGCTATCCTACCTCTACAGACTCATCTTCTTTCCCCCTATGATGATCTAGATTGGGAGCAGGATGACCTATTGGAGGTGTCAGACTAGAGTGGTACCTCTTCTTTATCTTAAGATTATCTCTATGTGTTTGTTTGTGTTCCCTTATGATTGTTTTTTAATGTTTGTGCTCTCACCTAGAGGACCCTTGATACCCTTGTAGGTACTTGGATATAGGAAAGAAAATCTATTGTAAAACTTCTATTTATTTCACCATTCTTCTATTTATTATAAAATTTGCTTGTCACACTAGGGATGATGCAAAGCGTCAAGGAATTTAGGCCTCTTTCATGTTGACCCAAATTTTTACTTATCTTCATGTGTTCTCATTGTTTTGATCTATTTGGGGGGTGATGACAATTCATATACATTATACTATCTATACATATGCATCTATGATCAATTCTAACCTTGAATAATTGGATCCTCCTCTACTCTTGATTTATCCATCTCTGATTTATTTTATTTTGTGGATTATATGTGCTATCCCTCACATGATAACATTCCATGAATAAAAATAAAAAATTGTTGGCAACACAAGTGCAGACAACTAAGAGGGGGGGTGAATCCGTTGTCACAAAAATTATTCTTTTTAAACTTATTCTCAAATCTGATAAATAAACATGAAAGCATGAACCATCACCACATCAAAAACACACATAACACAAATTTTTTAAATGTGGAAACCCTGGTAGGGGAAAAACCACAGTGGAGGTTAATCCACAAGATTATACTCTGTTAAAAGTATAAAAGAACTATAAATGGGGACTGCACATGCATTCAGGCACACTGCCTAGAGCTCATTGCTCAAATACAAAAAGGATTACTACCCAAAGGAGGACTCACTGTCTTACAGTCACATTCAGATTACATCCAGAATATTTTGAATTGAGAAAATAACATCTTCAATGCCTGATTACAGTTTCGGTTAAGCACATAAACACTTTCTTCTGCTCACTCTTCTTCACACTTTAATTCTGCCTTCAAAAGATTAGAACATTATTCACGCACAGGACTCAAAAAACATCGTATACCACTCCTTCAAATGGTATAAATAATCAATCATATATATCTGCAACTAAGGATAACATCAACTACATGTCGACCCAACAAAATATAAAATGTGTACAAACTATCGGCCCAAATCAATAAATAATTATCAATGTGCACCAAACAATGTAGGCCAAAACATAGTAAGGACCCAAAAAAAATGTCTCGAACATGAAACACCTTAAACAATTATGCCTCGAAGATCTGCAACATGCTACAATCATCCTGTCGGCCATGATCATGAAAAACATGAACTCACAAAAGGAAATCACCAATCACAAACACATCGATCAATGCATACCAAAAACACAGATAGAGCATGATCTAGAAACATCCACAAGCATCATGAATCACCACAGAATCATTTGAAACAAATCAAATTACTATAATCACATCATCTTCTTTTAGGAACACCAACTAAAGCAACATAACAACTATCAGAACACAGATACTCATAACTCAATCAAATATTCATGCAAACCTCTAAAACTTCATGTGGATAAACTAGATATACTTGTCAACAAACCCTTTAATCCACAACCTCTTATCATCAATATACTGAGCTAGCCACCATACTGAACTTCACTACATCATTGACAACCTGCAACTTACTTTAATACAATTTTCTCAATATCCTCAACATATACAACCTTAAAGACATTAATGCCAATAGTGTTGACATCAATGACAACCACATATCAACAATATCCAAAAATCTGCCCCTTTTGCATTGATGGCAACACATGATGTGAAAAACACCATCAACACAACTTTCTCTTAGCACTTTCTCCCCCTTAGATTTTGACTCTTTTCTTCTTAACTTTTTCACAGTTTTTCACATGACTCTTCTCCCCCTTTGACATCAATGACAAAGATACACATTACCTTTCTCCACACAATCTCTAAACCACATTTTTGAACATCTGACTACTCCCCCTGAGTAGTAACCACCACAACATCAATCTGGATCACAAGATATGACTATGAAATGCACAGACTAATGCAAGTCAATGCATCTTAATTCTGATTAGGAGGGGTGATCACCCCTAGCTTCCCTCTGAGATACTCAAAAGTATCCTTAGGCAAGGGATTGGTAAAGATATCTGCAATTTTTTCCTTAGTGGGAACATACTCCAATCTGACTTCCTTTTCACTCACCTTCTCTCTCAAAAAGTGAAATTTGATAGATATATGCTTGGTTTTTGAATGCAACACCAGATTCTTATAAATGTTAATTGCACTTGAATTATCATAGAGTATAGCAATAGGTTCATCATACACAACTCTAATATCTTTCAACATCTGCTTCATCCACAATACTTGAGTACAATTGTTAGCAACAACAATGTATTCTACCTCTGCAGTAGATAAATAAATGACATTTTTCTTCTTACTTAACCATGAAATCAACTTCTTTCCCAAGAAAAATGCACCACCACTAGTACTCTTTCTGTCATTCACATCTCCTACCCAATTAGCATCAGTAAAATCACTCAAAGTAAGGTCATCTTCTTTAGGATACCATAGGCAAAAATCAAGTGTCCCCTTCAAGTACCTGTAAATCCTCTTCGCAACTGTCACATGAGATTCCTTAGGATCAACTTGAAATCTTGCAACAATGCATATGACATTCATGATATCAGGTCTAGTTTGAGTCAAATAGAGCAATCCACCAATCATGGATATATATCTAGTCTGATTTGTTTTAGGAGAATCATCATCTTGTGTTAACTTACATCCAGTCACCATAGGTGTACCAATTGGATTTGAATCTTCCATACCAAAATTCTTTAGCAATTCTTTCACATACTTGGGACTTAGATATAAATATCTCTCTATCTATCCGAGTAATTTGCAATCCTAAAAAGAATTTCATTTCTCCAATCATAGACATCTCAAACTCACTTTGCATCTCATCAACAAACTTCATGCACAAACTATCATCTCCTCCAAAAATGATATCATCAACAAAGACTTCAACAATCAGATCTTTATCATGATCAATCTTGAAATACAAATTACTATCAACAATACCTTTATTAAATCCAAGCTTCAACAAATACTTGTCCAATCTGGCATACCATGCTCTTGCGGCTTGTTTGAGTCCATACAATGCTTTCTTCAACTGGAAAACCATATCTCCCTGATCAGTCAATTGAAATCCATCAGGTTGCTCAATATACACTTCTTCCAGTTCGCCATTTAGAAATGTTGACTTGACATTCATCTGATAAACTTTGAAGTTTTTGTAAGCAACATAAGCAAGAAATAGTCTCATAGCTTCAATCCTTGCAAAAATAACAAAAGTTTCTTCAAAGTCAATTCCTTCCATATAAGAATATCCTTTACACACAAGTCTTGCTTTGTTTCTAACAACTTCACCTTGCTCATTCAGTTTGTTCTGAAAGACCCATTTAGTTCCAATTACATTTTTGTCCCTAGGTCTAGGAACAAGAATCCATGTATCATTCTTTTCAATTTTCTTTAGTTCTTCTTTCATTGCTTCCACCCAATGTTCATCTTTGCATGCTTCATTGACACTATTAGGCTCAGTCTTTGAGATCAAACAGTATTCTTTTGCAATTCCTCTCCTAGTTTGAACACCTTTTCTCTTATCACCTATAATTTGATCCTCTGAATGATTTAGTCTTACATACCTTGGAGTCTTAGGGTGTTCTTGAACTTCAGGCTCTTGTGATCTTACTTCTACACTTTCACTAGTTCTTTCCTCTTGATTTTCCTAATTCACTGGAATGATCTGAACTTGATTTGGAGTCTGAACTTTCCTTCCTTTATCTGAACTGTCATTCTGATCATCTGAATCATATTTGCAGGTTCTGGATGGTCTAAATGTGTCTTCATCAACCTTGACATTAGCACTTTCAATTACTTTTCTCAATCTCTTATTGTAGCACCGGTAGGATTTACTTTTAATAGAATAACCAAGAAAGATTCCTTCATCACTTCTAGCATCAAACTTTCCTATATCTTCATCTCTTTTGATATAGCATTTACTCCCAAAGATTTTGAAGTATCTAATAGTAGGCTTATGACCATACCATATCTCATAAGGAGTCTTACCGGTATCACTTTTGACATGTACCCGATTGAGAGTGTAAATGACAATACTCACAACTTCTCTCCAGTAGATATGTAGAACATTTCCTTCCAACATCATGGTCCCAACAACTTCTTGAATTGTCATGTTCTTCCTTTCCACAACTCCATTTTGTTGAGGGGTCCACGAGGCATATAATTGTCTCTTTATCCCATGCTCTTCACAAAAAGAACTAAACTCACCAAAAGTGAATTCACCACCTCTGTCTAATCTCAGAAATTTAATCTTCAGACCTATCTCTGTCTTAACCATAGCCTTAAAAATCTTGAATTTTTCTAGAGCTTCATATTTTTCCCTTAAGAGACTAACCCACATCAATCTAGAATAATCATCAATAAGTAACATGAAATACATGTCTCCTTGTAAAATTTTGACTCTAGAAGGACCACACAAGTTAGTATGCACAAGCTCCAACACTTCATTTGAACAATGTTGTTTGCTCCGGAATGAAACTCTAGTTTGCTTCCCTAACTGACATTCCTTGCATATAGTATTAGTAGGTTTTATCAACTTAGGAAGATCTCTCACTGCCTGAGTAGAACTTATCTTGATAATGTTGTCAAAGTTTACATGACACATTCTCCTATGCCACAACCAACTTTCATCAACTTGAGCAATCAGAAAAATTTTACTAGTAGCACTCAGGTGAAAGATATTACCTTTTGTTTCTATACCAGATGCAATCAAATTTTTGGAACTCCCTAATATTCTAATCTTTCCATTCTTGAATTGAAGATTGTATCCCTTGTCAACCATCTGTCCAACACTTAAGAGATTATGCTTCAAACCTTCCACATATAGGACATCATCAATATTCTGCTTACCATCAAGAGAAATGGATCCTCTGCCATGAATTACAACATCTTTGTCATCACCAAATCTTACAACACCACCATCATAATTTTGGAAGCTCACAAATTTACTTTTATCACCTGTCATGTGATGGGAGCATCCACTATCAATCACCCATTCATCTTTTTCTTCAACTCCGACATCTAGAGCTTTCTCCACATTTGTGCAACTAGTAGATTCAGTAGGTACTAGATCATTTTCCTTGATAGTAATAAACACCCATTCATCCTCACTTAAATTCCCTTTATCAAATTCATCATCTGTCACACCTTCATCAACTGCAAAATAACACTTTCTTTGGAATCTAGGCTTGTTAGATCTCGGCTTAGGAACTCTTTCCGGACACCTTGAGGCAAAATGACCTATCTTATTACAAGAAAAACATTTAAGAGGCAATTTCCCTTTATACGTACCTTCTCCTCTGGCTACCCTCTTGACAATAAGTGCTTCAAGCTTGTCTAGTTTTCTCTCTTCTTCTATAATCTCTCTCATTTCCTGCTCATACTTGGACATTTTTTGAGAAGAACTTTCTCCTGGATCATATCTCTGCTTATCTTTTCCAGAGATAGTAGCTTTGAATGTAGATTTTGTCTTAGGAAGAGATTCACTAAACTCACTTAACTCAAAATTAGTAAGCTTACCAATCAACATGTCTCTGGTTACATTTGTCACAATTTGGATCTCCTCAATAGTAGTAGCTTTGTGTTTGTATGCAGTAGGTAAGGATCTGGGAACTTTAGCAACAATCTCTGATTCTTCCAATGTTCCACCAACACATCTGACACTACACACAATTTAATTCACTCTCTACATAAAAGAAGTGATGTTCTCATCTTCACCCATTCTCAACATTTCATATTTCCCTTTCAGGCTTTGCAGCTTAGCAATCTTCACATGGGTATCACCTTTATACAAAGTTTCCAATTTTTTCCAAATCTCATAAGCAGTCTTTAGCTCCACGACATTTGTCATCTCAGAATCAGTCAAAGCACTCAACAATGCTTCCTTAGCCATGATATTGTATTCGGCTTCCTTAATCTCACTTGCAGTAGAAGGACCATTCTATGGGATGATATACCTATTCTTTGTAATTTTCCAGTAAGGTTCACCAATGCATCTCAGATGACACTCCATTCGAGTCTTCCACAAAGAATAATTAGTTCCATCAAATCTTAGACAATCCTTCTTATATGTCGCCATCTCGGATCATCTCAAGCTATTAAACTTCTTCCGAGGAACCTGCTCTAATACCAATTGTTGGCAACACAAGGGCAGACAACTGAGAGGGGGGGTGAATCAGTTGTCACAAAAATTATACTTTTTAAACTTATTCTCAAATATGATAAATAAACATGAAAGCATGAACCAGCACCACATCAAAAACACACATAACACCAATATTTTTTACGTGGAAACCCTGTTAGGGGAAAAACCATGGTGGAGGTTAATCCACATGATTATACTCTATTAAAAGTATAAAAGAATTATAAATGGGGAATGGACATGCATTCAGGCACACTGCTTAGAGCTCACTGCTCATATACAAAAAGGCTTACTACCCAAAGGAAGACTCGCTGTCTTATAGTCACATTTGGATTACATCCAAAAGATTTTGAACTGAGAAAATATCATCTTCTAATGCCTGATTACAGTTCCGATGAAGCACATAAACACTTTCTTCTGCTCACTCTTCTTCACATTTTACTTCTGCCTTCAAAAGATTAGAACATTATTCGCACACAAGACTTGGAAAAAATTGCATACCACTCCTTCAAATAGTATAAACAATCAATCATATATATCTGCAACTAAGGATAACATCAACTACATGTCGGCCCAACAAAATGTAAAATGTGTACAAACTGTCGGCCCAAATCAATAAACAATTATCAATGCACACCAAACAATGTCGGAAAAAACATAGTAAGAACCCAAAACAACATGTCTCGAACATGAAACACCTTAAACAATTATGCCTCAAAGATCCACAACACGCTACAATCACCCTGTCGGCCATGATCATGAAAAACATTAACTCACAAAAGAAAATCACCAATCGCGAACACAATGATCAATGCGTACCAACAACACAAATAGATCATGATCTAGAAAAATCCACAAGCATCATGAATCACCACAAAAGCATCCACAATAAATCAAATTACTAGAATCACATCATCTTCTTTCAGGAACACCAACTAAAGAAACAAAACAACTATCAGAACACAGATACTCATAACTCAATCAAATCTTCATGTGAACCTCTGAAACTTCATGTGGATAAACTAGATATACTTGTCAACAAACCCTTTAATCCACAACCTCTTATCATCAATATACTGAGCTAGCCACCATACTGAACTTCACAGCATCACTGACAACCAAAAACTTATTTTATTACAATTTTCTTAATATCCTTGAGATATACAACCTTAAAGACATTAATGCCAATAGTGTTGACATCAATGAAAACCACATATCAACAATATCCAGAAAAAACCAGATGTAGGGGGAAATAACAAAGTAGGCAGATCCCAATCAAAGGAAACAAGAATCAAAGAAACAACAAGAGATGTGGCAGCAGGGAAGCAAAAAACCCTTGATTCCTTGGTAGGGAACAAATCAAAAAGGAATTAAGGGATTACAACCTCCCACCTGGGGTAGTATCATCCTAGTACTGCTATCCTATTTTTTGAACTTACGAGGATACTGTCTTGGAATGTTAGGGGTCTAAATGGCCCTATAAACAACATGTGCTAAAGGCTTGCCTAGCTGAGGTGAAACTTGATATTCTTTTGATCTAGGAAACCAAAATGAAAATGGAAAGTTTTGAGAAAACTATGAAGTGGCTTTGGCTGGGAGCTGGTTTTGAAGTTAGTGATACAAAAGGTGCCTCCAGAGGGATTGCTACTTGCTGGAACTCTTGGAGGTTTGGTGGTAAGTTGAAATTCAAGAATAGGAACAATCTCTTAGTTAGTATGGAGGATGGAGATTCTTCCATCAATTGGAATATGGGCAATATCTATGGCCCCAACTTGAGATTGGATAGGATAGAGCTATGGAACACACTAGAAGGAGTAATGGAAAACAAAAAAGATGAACTATGGATGCTTGGAGAATATTTCAACTCCCCGCTATACCCATCTAAAAAAAAAGGAGGTTTAACTAATTACTTGGATAGCATGATTGACATCTCAAGCTTTCTTGATTCAGTTGGATTAATGAAAATCCATCTAACTAGATCTCTCTTTACTTGGTCATATAGAAGGTAGGGAAATCAACTTATCCAAGTCAAACTGGATAGATTTTTAATCTCCTTTAACTAGAACATAATGCAAAATCTCTCCCTTTTAGCCTCTCCTAGAATAGGGTTCGACCATATTGCACTACTTCTGGAATGGGATGACAGAGTGATTAAAAGACCATATCCTTTTAGATAAGAAATTATGTGGTCCCTCCACTCGGACTTTAAATATCTAATCGAGGAATGGTGGACTTTACCTTGTGATGGTACCCCTACATTTAGACTAACGCACAAATTAAAAAGAATTCAAGAAAAGGTCAAGGGGTGGAACAAATACACTTTTGGGAACATCTTTACCACTGAGAAAGACCTGAATTTGAAAATTGAGGAAATATAAGACCAAATGGAGGCAGGTATTTGTGATGATGAGATCTACATCAAAGAAAGGGAGCTGAGAGCCCAATGGCACAAAATAAGTAAGAAGGAGGAAATTTTCTGGAAACAGAAATCTAGGATTCAGTGGCTAAGGGAAGGAGATAGAAACACTAAGTTTTTTCACCAATCTACTTTGAAGCACAAGGAAAGAAACAAGATCATATCTCTTACCACCTCTAATGGAATTCGACTTGATGGTGAAAAAGAAATAGCAATAGAGGTTGTTTCCTTCTTTTCAAACTATCTCAAGCTCCCAAAGATCGATAATTTGGAATTAGAAGAGTTTCTGCAGGTTATACCCAAAGTTATCACGAAGGAAGACTTGAAAGAACTAACCAATACTATTTCCATGAAAGAAGTGAAGGAGGGTACTTTCTCTTTTGGAGCTTTTAAAGCACCAGGACTAGATGGATTCCCTCCCAGTTTCCTCCAAGTCTACTTGGATATTGTCTCTTTGGACCTCTTTAATGCGGTTAAGGATTTTTTTCATATCAGGAAGACTCTTGAATCAGATGAATACCACCTTTCGAGCCCTAATTCCAAAAACTAGTGAGGCTACTTCAATGAATGATTATAGATGAATAAGTTTATGCAGCACCACCTACAAGATTTTCTCTAAAATCATAGTAAACAGGTTGAAACTAGTTATGGTAAAACTGATTGCAATTAATCAGAAGGGTTTTGTTCAAGGAAGGCAAATCTTGGATGCTGCAATCTACACCCATGGGATCTTGCACTCTATGGATTATAGTAAGAAACCAAGTATGGTGTTGAAATTAGACATCTCCAAAGCCTATGATAGGGTTTCCTGGAATTTTGTGTTTGTTGTTCTGCAAAAATTTGGCTTCACTGGAAAATTCCTCAATTTGATAAAAACTTGTGTCACTACTCCAAAGTACTCGGTCTTGGTTAATGGTATTCCTCATGGTTTTTTCTCAATAGGTAGGGGTTTGAGACAGGGGGACTCTTTTTCTCCATATTTGTTTGTTATTGTGGCTGAAGTTTTAGTCCACAACATACAAAAACAACTTAATAATAAAATTCTGAAAGGTTTTTGTGCTACTTCTTCCTTACCCCCTGCCTCACATCAACAGTTTGTTGATGATACCATTCTTATGGGGGAGACATTTATTGTTGAAGCTAAACAATGGAAAGCTATTCTTAATAAATATGCTAAAATATCAGGGCAGTATATAAACTACTAAAAAAGAAAAATCTATTTTTTTAATACTAGTCCGATTGTGAAAAACAAAGTCATAAGGATCTTGGGGTGTCAGGAGGTGAGTTACCAGCTACCTTCCTTGGCATACCTCTATTTTCTTGAAAGTCGAACAATAACTATTGGAACTATATAGTGGAGAAAGTCCAAAAAAAACTGGCTAGTTGGAAAGGCAAATTGCTAAGCTTGTTAGGAAAAATTTAGCTCTTAAAGGCTTCTCTACAGAACATACCAATCTATTACCTATCTATGTTTAATATCCCAACGTATATATCTAAAAGAATTGAAACAATTCAACGAATATTTTTATGGTCAGGGGTGGAGGAAAGGAAAAGAATGACCCTCATCAAGTGGGATATGGTCTGTGCCTCAAAGAAAGTAGGGGGGTTGGGAATTAGAAGATTAAGATTGTTCAATAGAGCTCTAGTGGAAAAAATAGTCTGGTTTCTCCCGGAAGGTGAAAAATATTGGGCTCAAATCTTAAGGGCGAAGTATCTAAAGAATAAGGAAGCTAGTTGTTTTATTAGGAAGGAGCTTCCCTATGGATCATTGTTTTGGAATAATCTTCTAAAAACAAGAGGAATCCTTACTAGAGGAGCTAAAATGAGGGTCGAGAATGGGCTAAGTACTAATTTTTGGGATAATACCTGGTCCAAACAGATCCCTCTGTTGGCTTCTGAAGGCCTCCAAAAAATATGAATTAGACTAAAAAGAGGGATTGGCAAAAAATTCTATAATTACTTAGTTTGGGAAGGGTTGAGACCCAGGTGGATAGGCTTCAAAGATTACCTAAATAGTGTTGTTCTAAGGGGAAGTAGACAATAGAACTGGGATGTTGCTTTAGATTTGCTTATGAATCAAATTGGAAATCTTGACTTCTTCTCAAGAAATAGAAAGGATGAATGGATTTGGACAAAAAATGCTACTGGTAGGTTCTTAGTTAAATCTGCCTATGAATCCATGATGCAACAAACTCAAAATTTGGGATCTTTTAATTTGATGAAAGTATGGAGGAAGAATTTAATCCCAAAAATTAACTATTTTTGGTGGACGGTTATACATGGTAAGATCCTTACTATAGACAACCTAAAGAAAAGAGGCTGGTATTTGGTCAATAGATGTAGTCTTTGTAATAAACAAGAGGAAACTATCATACATATGTTCTTTCAATGTTCTTATGCTCAAGAAGTTGTAGAACCTAAAGGCCTTGAGGAAAATGAACCACCCTTTTCAAAGCTCCTGGCTATATGAAGAGTAATGGTAACCTACATGCCTCAGGCCTAAATGCTATCCTTTGTTTAGGCCTAAATGCTCTAAAAAATGCCTTCATTGCCTAACTGCCTTCCTTCCATCTATCTGTAATGGCACGGATGAGAAGCTGCCACCTATAGATCTCCCTACCAGCTTGAACTAGCTTTGGATATCCAACAGAGCTAGCATGAATGGGTGGAAGAGATAGATGGGTGGAGTGGTGGATGGGTAGAAATCGAAGCTCTACTTCCATTCCTAAAGTGACCCACTCTAGAGACTTTGAAGTGGTGATTCTTGGAAAGAGAGACAGACTGGCTAGAGAGACAAAAGTCGATCTACCAGCACCACTAACAACAGTAGTCTACTCACACTAGCAATTGATCCACCAGCACTAGCAACAGTAGATCTAGTACCAGCACTAGCAACAATAGAGCCCCTACTATTCTAATGGGGTTCTAGGCCTAGTAGTAGTTCTAGCTTTTGATCTTGTTGACCGAACAAAAGCATCATTAGCAGCCTAGTGGAAGCCATGGATACAGTTGTTGATTCTGTTGGTTTTGTTGATCCAGTTGAACCAGTAGTAGCTTTAGTAGTCGTACCATAGCCTTTTGATTCACCAACACAAGATCAAGTAGATCCTACAGAACTAGATCCTAAGAAACCTAGCAACAGAACCACCACCAGTACAACATCCATATATACCAGTATCGCATCCATCCATAACAACGGTACCACTACCAGGCCTTGAACCACTTGAACCAGCAACATATCTAGTAGCATTAGTAGAAGAGTTAGTATAAGTATAAGATTATCTAGCATCAGTAGCACCCCTACTATTTTAAGGGCAGCATTGGCTTGACCAACATCCCTTCTAGTATAAGCAGACCGGGTTCAATAGTCAGTTAAGCAATAGATGTAGCAGCTGGTCTAAGAAATGTGCATCGGTTATAAGGCGGTGACACACCTGCCATAAAGCACACCCTACACACCCAACTAATAGTACATTAACCAGAGCGAGATCCAACAACATAACCAGTGGTTTCATTAGTTTATTTAGTAGCATAAGCACCCTGCTGAGGCATAGGTGGTTTTTAATAAAGGTGGCTATGGTCTATGAACTTTACCCAACAACAACATCTATTCCTATTCTTAAAAGCTTATCCACCACCTGATTAACCACCACTGCCTGGGTCACCACCACATGCACTTAAGTAAGCACAACCAACACAAGTAGCAGAGGAAGCATCTGTAGTTTATGTAGTTTTAGATGCAATAGTTGGTTATTCTATTTTAAATGCCATTGGTTCAGAAATCAATGAAGTTGTTGATGAAGCGAGTGATTATGCACCCGAAATCACCACCTAAGTAGTAGAGGCAAAGGCGACAAAGGCTACAACAGTGATAGTACCTCGATCCCTTCCATTTCGATAGCTAGATCCAGATAGAGACCCTTTTGCAGTAGCTCCTAACCTAGCAACAGTAAGATACAAAGCTAGCAACATTTTGAAAGCCATGAACCAACCTAGATTAAGATCTTTCAAGGTCAGATTCAGTTCTAAGAGTGAAAGAAACATTTTCTATTTAAGGGGAAAAAGCATAGGTGGAACACATAGGGGCTAAAGTACAAGCTTATAAGCAACCTGTCGGTATGGGTTCCGCATCTCGATCTATAAGAAACCATGCCTACCTTTTATGTACCGTGATACATGGGTGTGCAGTCCTGGGGTAACTATATCCTAGGTGTAGTAGTTATAGAGTGGGCTACGTATTATCACTACGAATTCATCGGATGCCTATCAGGTCCTTCCCTAGTGCACGTATAGCACCAAAGATGGCCAATACAAACTCCCATGGGTGGAACTGGAGTGGAAAATTCAGTGATCTCATTTAGCCACCCTTTCCGAGCTCTATTCAACCCCTAGATCCCACCTGAAGCGACCAATGCCTCTGCCCTTAATGTTGTCACTATCTATGCCTCTATGAGATCCACAGGGTCAAGGAAAAGGATTGGCTCTAGATCTAGAAACTTTAGATCTTCACTCGAAATCGGATCCCCCTACTATTCGGCAACAAGGGAATTTTCCTTCACTACATGTTTTTCCCGTACTCTAGCGAGTTCTTCCTTAGGTTCTTCAACCCTTGTATCTACGAGTAATGGTTCTCTTTCCACTGATGTTGGTGCTATGGCTGGTTCTGAGTCAACTAAGTCCACTGGCATGAGACCTATATCTATCTATGGATTTTGATCTACTTCTAAAACTTCTTATCCACTCAATAAGAAATTGGAGAGATGGCACATTAACATGTTTTGGGTCTCGCTCTATCTCTACACCTAGAGGCTAGAATCACCTGTTTCAAGGTCAACTGCTGAGTCAGCAATGAGAGGATCTATAGTCTCTGCTATTGATGTTGCTTAGTATACTCAATTAATAGGTGTTGCTTTCAACCTTTCCCTAGCTACCTTTTCCTAGACTTCTATTGCAGGTTCTAGATCAATAGGTTCAACTTAAACTGGGACTGGCAGGGATGTTGGGAAAGGTGCTTCTAGTGCTAGATCTTTTGTTGTTGGACCTATCGCTTGTGCATATTTAGTCCCTCTTTCTACTACTTGTGGATCAACTACTAGCTAAGGTTGCTGGCTCTACTATTGGTGCCATTGGTGGTGCTTACCTTGCTCTTGCTATCTTTGTCTCTCCTTCTAGGACTGGATCACTAGCTAGTGCCTGCCTCTGCCTTTGCTTTTGTGGGTACGCCCATCGAGATGACTTTGATGCCTTTACCCTTGCTTTTGGCTTTGCTTATTCCACTGACTCTCTTGCTACCTTCGTACCCGGATCCGTTCCTATTTTCTATGCTACTAGGTTTCAATCTTGATCTAGAGCAAGGGTGGTTTATCTTTATCCAATCCATGAACCAGTTTTTACTCCTTTTGTTGGCCTTGAAGCTGTTCCCATTTTGTCACATTTCCAGTTCTAGATTCAATTCCATAGCGTGCATTCCTTTCAGTCCAATATCCAATTTTAGAATCTAATCCTGATGCAGATCATCCACCTACAGGTCCCATTGATGACCCAATTTCTTTAGCTCCAATTTATTTGGCTCTTCCAAAATTGGGCAGATAGAGACTTTCCCCACCACCCTTCGGGTAAAAATTTTGTAACCCTAAAGAGCGAGTGGACCTCTATAACAATTGATTAATGTGTCTACCTACAATTCCCTAGTGAAAGATGCCAATCTAGGTTAGAATAGTAGGGTGCAGTTGAACTTTAACATTGGTTGAGAGAAGAATAGAGCCATTTTAGCAAGGGAATTTTATGGGGTTTTCTATTCTATAAATGAATGGGGTTATATGGAACACTATCTCCTACACCCGAACCTTTGGATGAGAACTGGCACTGGCCTTCTATATGGGCACACCAAAAACAAACCCATCTTGAGAATACCTAGCTACTCCCAATTTGCCTTCGTAGGGAGGGATGGTATCCTAGTATATGGCTCTTGTTGTATTCATAGTAACTGGTGCTTGGGCTAGGGACCTTGGCACATAGGAAGGAAAGCAAAGCATAGTTTTTATTAGGTCCAATTAGTTGTAACTAAGCCAAATGAAACACCAACTACTTGGCTTAATGATGAATGTAGTTATTCTATTGATACATAAAGGCGGCGATAACCTTTCATGTGCTCTCCTTTTCTAGACATCTATAGTCCAACCCCTCCCATTCCTTTTGCATAACCCCTATGTCTTAGTAAGCTAAGGGACATTGACCTTTGGCATAGTTAGGGCTCTCTTTACACATCTATACAATAGCCGAAAGTTGATTCGTAGCTTGGTTGTGTGCTATCGATGATTGGTGTGTGTAAGATTTCCTTTCAGTTCAGTTCTAGGGCTAGCTTCACCTTGAGATAGCTCAATAGTTCATTAGTTAGCTTCACCTTTCCTTTTCCTTTGGTGGTGGGATGGCCCTTACCCTTCAGGACCGACCTAAGGTGAATGGGTCGATCTCAAAGGGCTGGGTGGGTGCGAAGCACGCAAGGGACCTTGACTTCTCTTATTCATTGAGGGGAACTTATATAAGAAGGGTTGGGTGGGTGAAAAGCACGCAAGGGACCTTGAATTCTCTTATTCATTGAGGGGAACTTATATAAGATCCTTATCTTATTAACTCCAATCGGGACTCATGGTTTAGTTTCTTCAATCTCAGTATCAATGACTATCTTCGCTTGACCTTGATGGGATTATCTTTCACTGAAACTCTTCATCGGGGAAGCCATCAAGTGGGTATGAGTGCTCCCCAGTAGCAGGGAATGATTAAGACCTATGAGGCCTAACAAATGCCTTTTTTCATGCCCCTCACTATGATAATCAGTTGCAAAGGGTGGTTCCTCCTGTGCACCTAGATCGAAGGAGGCTCGAGGAGTCACAAATAGCTTGAGTCTTGGGAGAAAATCTAAAATGGACATGCTGAGGGATTTCGATAGGCAAAGGACCTAACTGTCACCACCTTAATGAAGGAAGTCCTACATAGCAGTTCAGGCCCAAGTGCCTGACCTGCAGTTGGACACAACTAAACATGAGGTTGATCGAGTGGGCTTTCAATACTATGTTGAATGAGCAATAACAGGTGGTTCAAAAGGTTCTCCAGGAGGAGCAGACATACATAGCTATTTGGAATGAGGTTTCACTATGAAACAGGTCTTTTCAATAGGGATTATGTTTCCCTCCTCTCGGTATGGGGTATATATGCTCACTCCACCTATTGACATATCTATCAATGGTTTCAATTGTTATACAGTGCACAAGTTCACTACCATTACATAACCTTCAGATCTATTTATATTGAATGGATAGGCCCAACAACATTACTTTAGGCTAGGTGGGAGGTAATGCCAACCACTACTTCAACTAGAGTGGGCACTATCACATTTATTCAGAGTGGAAAAAAGTTGATAGTCCAACCTCACAAATCCCAATGAACACCTGTAAGCAAATAACCTATCACCAAAGAAGATTAAGAGGCACAAGAATGGTGCTCTGCAAACAAGAAGCAAAAATGCATTACCCAAGAAGTGAATAATTAAAAAGTGATCAATCCTTAAGAAAGGAGATCAAAACCCTAAAGGTGAGAACCCTAGGAAGAGGATTAGATTAACATGTGACAAGTGTCAAGATAATAATGAACGAGACAACATGACTAATTTACTAATGCAAAATAAAGATTCCTAAGTTTAGCTTAAGTGAAATAAAGTAAAGGTGACTTATTTAATTAATCAATATGATTAAATTAATCAAGTAAACAATCTATTACTCTAACACCCACCCTTAAGATGAACTTAGGGATAAGCTAAAAAACTAAGGAAATATGCATGAAAGAAAAGATGGGTCCCGACAACAAGGCCAGATGAGGTACCCATGTACAAATGTAAAATATCTCTCACAACAGGAGAAAAAAGGAGAAAACCACGTGGGAAAAGCTCCTCTCCAAAAGATAGAAATACAAGTGAAGGACTAAGAAGCCTCCAAACAAGAGTGAAGGACGAAGAAGCCTCTAATCAAGAAGAAATTTTCCCAAAATATGGGAACAAAGGATGAACATGGAAAACACCACTTAAGCATGAAGAAGTGGCAAACACTGTCGTAGAATGATTTTTGAAATGCTGAAAGAAAAACCCTCTTTGAAACAAATGATGATCAAGGTCAAGAAGACAAGAATTTGCATGAGTTCCCTGAATGACACTACTTGAATATGATGGAAAACCAAGGAAAAAACATCTAGAACTCGAAGATACAGATGGCACAAGTACCAATAGTCTGAAGAGTTGATCAAGTGAAAATGGAAGTTTGCCTCCAAAAATAGGAATGCAAGAGTGTCAATATAGTAAGTTCTCCATCTCACCAAAATGCATGGGTAGCTAGCCACTGCATCCGCCTAGTACATAGGAACAAATACTGTATACATAGCTCACTCCAACGTGAAACAAAGGAAGCATTAACATCAGCAGTAGAAACCCCCCTTAATGTTGACAAGGGAGAGGTATGACAGGTACACTGAAATTGAATGTCTGAATGTAGTGCATGATCAATAACTAAGAACATCTAAATGTGCAGATATGAAAGTACAAGCAGATATAAAGGATGTGAAAACAAAAGTCACATGCATGAGAAAGGTATGAAGGAAAAAAAAGGAAAACATCAACCTCCATGTCACTTTATATCATAGTGCGAGTACAACAAGGCACAAAGTGATGTGCAATAATCCCAATACTACACATACAAAGTTGAGGCACTTTATTTCAGTGCATTTACAGATGATAAGTACATGCAATGTGAGCCCATAAGGTCCAAAAAATACTACAGCTGAGAAGAAGTATTTTTGGAAAAAACCAAAAATCAAATATGGAAACCACCTACAACATTGCAAAGAGCTCAAAATAAGCTTTTTGACGATATCTCGTTTTCCCATTTTCAACATCGTATGCAAAAGTTATGTCGAAAACACTGAAGGAAACTCTAGAAAAGAAGATCTGAATTTGACTAGAAATAAAAAGGACCTGAGAAAAAATCTCCAAAAAATACCTACACCACTGGAAAATACTTTGAGTCCTCTTTCTGACAATATCTTGTTTGCTCGATTTCAACATAGTGGGCAAAAGTTATGGCCTTCGGAAGAAAACAACTCTCAAAGGGCAAAAAACACAGTTTGATGCATTAAATTTGACATCCAAATGGCCATCATAGTAGAAATACGGGGTTAAAATTGATGGCCAAATGGCCATCGTCGCATTTGTGCAATTTGGCTTATTTTTTTTTTAAAAATTGTTTTTAAAAAAAAACAATACAAAAAATTACATGCATAATTTAAAAAAAAAAAAACTAATAAAAAGTGGGGTAGTTCCTACCGCCACCTATGTGAGGGGTTGCCTACCATAATGGTCGGCGATACCCGGTACCATGTGTTTTTAATTTTTTGTATTAAAACCCGCCGCCTTTTAAAAAGCCTAAATTTTTTGATTTGATAATTTTTTTTAATTTTTAGCAAAAATCAAAGACTTTAAAAAAAAAAAAATTACCTTGAACTATGTTGGGGAGGCCGTATGGCTTCCCTGGCAAATTTTTTTTGCCTCAGTGTTCAACTGCTCGGATTTTGACAATTTCATAGTTGATCTTAGGGTTTTTGGCCACTGCGGATGCAATGGTGAGGTCCATTTGGGCTCATAACACCCCAAAAAATCAAGAACCTCTTGGATCTTGCAAAACAAGCCCTTTCTTCAAACCCTCACAAATTTGACAAACAGAAGCCAAATTTGACAAAACAAAGGTCAATCTTGACTATTCCAACAACTCTAGATTCAATGGAGAGGTCTGATTTGACCTGGATGCACTGTAAAACTGCTTCAAGGCAAGATCTCACAAAAAAAGGAACAAGAAGCTTGCAGATCTGGAGCTCTGATACCATGTAGAAGTTGATAATCCAACCTCACAGATCCCAATGAACACCTGCAAGCAAATAACCTATCACCAAAGAAGATCAAGAGGTGCAAGAATGGTGCTCTTTAAACATGAAGCAAAAATGCATTACCCGAGAAGTGAATAATTACAAAGTGATCAATCCTTAATAAAGGAGATCAAAACCCTAAAAGTGAGAACCCTAGGAAGAGGATTAAATTAGCATGTGACAAGTGTCAAGATCATAATGAATGAGACGACATGACTAATTTAATAATGCAAAATAAAGATTCATAAGTTTAGCTTAAGTGAAATAAAGTAAAGGTGACTTAATTAATTAATCAAGTAAACAATCTATTACTCTAACAGAAGTTTGTGATTTTTTTCTCACGATTCTGAAGGTGGACTGGGTTTTCCCGACTAATGTTCAAATATTTGTGGAAGGATGGAGTTTTTGTCCTTATTCTCATAATATTATCATTGATCTATGGGGACAAGTTCCCCCGTTTCTGGCTTGGGGCCTGTGGAAAGAAGGAAACAACAGGGTGTTTAGAGATACAACTAGGAGTAGTAAGGAGCTATGTCTGATTGTAAAAAGAAAAATTCAAGAAAACCTAGAAAGTTGTTTGTATAACCAAGCTAAGAAAGGGCCAGCATAGCAAGAGTTAAGCATAAAACAACAATGGGCGACCTCCCATGACTTAAACAATATAAATTGGGCAAAACAACTTATCAGAAAGAATACTGTTTGGATTCCCCCAGATCCAGGATGGGTGAAATGCAACTTTGATGGTTGCTCAAAAGGGAATCTAAGACGAGTTGTTGTTGGTAGAGTGATCATGGATGATAAAGGTACCTATTTAGTTGGATACACCAAGGGTTTAGGAACATGAACAAACAACTTCGCCAAAGCTTATGCTATTTGGATTGGAATCAATTATCTTAGAGAGAAGGGGTACATCAAGGTGATTATAGAAGAAGACTCTAAGCTGATCATTGACTATCATAACAACACAACTAAAATCCCACGGGAAATCAAAGATCTGTTGGAAGATTGTAAAAGCATGATACAAGATATTCAATATTATTACATACGCCATTCCTTTAGGGAAGCTAATAAGGTCGTGGATGCTATGGCCAACCTAGGTGTTAATCAAGAAATTTTAAATTTCTGGGATTTCTCTAATTTTCCTAACCAAATTAAAGAAATTCTTGTTGCGGATAGACTTGGTGGGAGAAATATTCAAATAAGGGGTTATGATGATAGGAATGATAATGATTAAAAAGGGTGATGGTTCGAGGTGTCTAGCAAAGATGTGGACCCCATGGATGCATGATGGCAAGTTGACTGGACGAAGGAGGAAGCACATTGTTAGAGGATTGCCAAGTCCCGATGAAATGAAAGGCCAAAGATGGAAAGGACAACTGGGTTGCAAAGCATTGTACCTTGACAAGAAAGGTTTAATTAAGGAAATAAATCGCATGATAAAAAATCTTGAGTTTGATCTTTGAAATGACAGATGGACTTGTGTTTGCAGCAAAGACAAAAGAAGTAATAAAATAGGTGTAATCATTACTAGAAAGGGAGGCAGAGTTGTCACTCTTAATAATGATGATATTCGAAAAGGTGATAACCAAGGCATTAGTTCTTTAATGCATTGCAACAAAAAACCTGTCATTTATGTTTCAAATGAGTAGCCATAGAGTCACCATTAAAACTGAACTTGTAGAATCGTCTATCGCCAATGTTGAGAATGTCGAAGGACACCGAAGCGAATTTCTTCTTGTCCCCAAGAATTACAATAGCCAAGAAAACACCATGGGAGGCCCTAGGAAGAAAACTAAACCCCATAAATATGATTGGATTTGCAACAATGAGGAGGTCTGGGGTCTTTTTGAGAGGGTGGGTTTCACCCCATACTTTTCAACAATGGAAGGATATAACAAAAAACTAAGCTACAAGTTTTCCAATGCATGGAGAGATGGCGAAGTTAATCTAGGTGGCATTTAGTTTAAAGTGGATGCGAAGCTTATTGCATAGGCGACAGGACTGGCATACGAGGGAACGAAGGTGGCCAAGGTTAGTAATGGTAAGTATCAAGATTACATTGAGAAGTTCTTTGAAGAAAAATAAAAATCCGAAAGATTTCAAAATGGATACTCTAGGATTAAGCTTTCGCCCTCGTATCATAATGTTTGTTTCATTGTAATGAAGTATTTTACCCTTGAGGGGTGCTTCCAGTCCATCCACGGGTATCATTTCCCCATTCTCAATCACATAAGGCATCTTTAAAAAATTAACCTTTCGTTCTTTTTATTCTATTCCTTGAGTCAGAGTTTAATGCATGGAGCCAACCCACTGTTACATCAGGGACTTATAAGAGCCATCTACAAATTTGTGTTGGCCAAGACTCCACAAAGAAACCCAACCCTCAATTTTCTCGAAAACCCCAAGCCCCAAAGCTCTATGAAAATTAAGCTTATTGAAGACCAACCCCATTCCCCAACCAAAAAACCTATTAAGAAGTCTTCTAACCCTGATGATTTGATGTGGAAGGATCTGCTAACAGTTACACCAGAAAAAAGAAGGGATATTTCTATGGATTTGGGGGCTAAAAAGAAGAGGAAACAGATTATTCGTGAACTGGGGGAAGAGGCAGACACGATCACTATACCTAATAACAATGAGATGAAATGCTCAAATCCGGTCGGTAGAAGGTCTAAGAGACTGGAAATGACGGCTTCAAAGGGGCAAGAAAGTAGTAAAAATTCGCAGAGCCCAGAGGAAAAGAGTACCCACAACTTGCAGGAAAGCAAAGATAAGAAAGCGATGGAGGATAATGATTCTTCCACAGAGGAGGTCCCTAATAGCCTAGGTGGTGATTTAGTCAAGGAGGAAGATTCAGATTCAGAAAGTGATGGTGGCAATGGTAATGAAGACAAGGAAGAGGAGTTGCAACAAGAGGTGACCCAGGAGGAGGAAGAAGACAATGTCATGGATAACCAAGAGAGGATGGAAACAAAAGATCAAGAGGAAGGAAATGTCAAGGATAGTGGTAATGAGAGAATTAAAACATTGGAGGAAAGACTACAAGTTTTAGAAAAAGGGATGCAAGAGAAAGATGAGGACAACAAAATTCAAGCTCTTGAAAAAGTTGTTAAGAGAAAAGTCAAGGATGGTGGTAATATAAATAGATTGGAGGAAAGACTGCAAGTTTTAGAGAAAGGGATGCAAGAGCAAGACAAGGACAAAAAAATCCAAGGTTTGGAAAAGGTGGTTAAGATCTTATGCTCAGTGGTTAGCGCTATCATGAAGAGAGCTATAATGGCTACGGTTTCAGGTATGGGTAAAATTAAAAAGTAGTAAAAGAAAAAAGCGATGAGCGAGGGTGTGGATTTTGTTGGAATTGTGTGTCTCAATTTCACAGGCTGAAACCTCTAAAAGAGCCAAGTCAGGGTGACATCTTTATTGTCTGGCCGACTAACAGTTGTGCAACCTTGTGAAATGTTCAGGTCACTGAGACCTTGCTACTGTCATGCTGACTGAAGCTATGGCTATGACTTGTGGTGTTTGATGTAACCCTCTGTCGAGTGGGTTGGTTTGGCCAATGGTTTGATTCCTATCGGATATCGGGGAGACTCATGGCAATTGCAGTTATCGAGGAGACTCTTGGCCAAAAGGTTTGCTTTCAGTATGAAGTCTTAACGATGTGATATGTCTCACCGACAGTTATTCACTAGAAGACATTGGGGTAACATGGAAGCCTCGGTAAGAACTATTGCCGACGGTTGGTTCTCTCGCTGATGGGTATGAACGTCGGTATGACCTCTTGGTGAAAGTGGTAGTCTCACCGACTGTTCTGTGCTTCGATGTGATGTCTCATCGATAGCGGTAAGTCTCACCGACGGTAGGACATTTCGGTGTAACATGAAGGCTTCGATATGATCTCTTGGCGAATAGCGATAGTCTCGCCAATGGGAACGCTGATGTCTATGTGACTTTTGAACATCGGTATGACCTCTCACCGAATAGCGATTTTCTTGGAAAATAACGCTACATGTGATGATATCGGTATGATGTCTTGGCGACAAGGGGAATTTTGAGTGACAGTTTTTGAACTCGGTGTAACCTCTTGCCGAAGGTGATGAGTCTGGCCGATATCGACAGTTGGGTCTTGTGGCATCGGGGAGACACGGTTAGTGTCTCACCGACATGCGAACACAGGTTGAACGTTTTGACCGATTGAAAGACTATCCTACGTGGTGTGTATTCGACCAATCAAGGAGCATAATTGGAACCATTGGAAGTTAGACTGTTGTGGCCGTTATGTGAGGAAGTTCAACAGACCAGGGACAACATGGATATACTTGGAGATCGAAGATGTTGTTCGGTTCAAAGAATGGTTGGATGAATAGTTTGATGAGTGATCAATGTGAGAATTCACTTCTGAGAGCATTGTAACTTTAATTTTTTGTACAAGGTTGATCATTGTGTATGCTACTATAAATTGACATTAGGAAGATAAGTCTGATCTCTGTATGTAATTTCATTACTGTAATACAAAGAGGCTTTTCTTGGTGTGGTGGGTTTTTCTCCCGTAAGGGTTTTCCCACGTAAATCTGGTGTTCATCTGTGTATGTTAATTTCCCTGTTTCTGTTATTTCTCTCAAGTGTATCTTAATTGGACTGTAATTGAAAATTTAAAGTCACCTCTACATTCTTCCTTGAGGTTTTGACGTTAGGAGAGTTAGTTTCGCACCCTATCTTTCCTTACAAGTGGTATCAAAGCCTGGCCAGTTGTGTTATCCTTGTGGGTATGTTGGGTTTTTTGTGTCAATTTCTATTCAGTGGGAGTCTTGTAGAAGTTTTGGTAATTCAAATTAAAGGTTAAGATGGAAAGCACATCAAGAAATAATGAAATTGAGAAATTCAATGGCAACAATTTTGAGTTGTGGAAACTTAAAATGGAAGATCTGTTGGTTGATCGTGATCTTTGGATTGTTGTGTCTGGAACGAAGCCTACAGGCATGAAGCAAGAGGATTGGGACCTTGCAGATAGAAAATCAAAGGGGCTGATAAGGATCTGTTTAGTAGACTATGTTCTTTTGAATGTTCATGAAGAAAAGACTGCATCTCCCTTGTGGAAAAGACTGGCAGCTATTTATCAGGGCAAGTCCTTGGTGAATAAATTGTTCTTGAGGAAGAAGTTGTACTCTTTGAGAATGCAAGAAGGAGGGTCCGTTGCTGATCATTTGAACACATTCAACATGTTGATTGCACAGTTAACATCTGTGGGTGTGAAGATTGATGAAGAGGATCGTTGTATGTTATTATGTTCTTTGCCAGATTCTTGGGATCACTTGGTGATGGCTATTGGGAGTACGACATCCACTTTTAAGATGGAAGATATGTTGCTTCTTTGTTATCAGAAGAGATGAGAAGAAAATATTCTGAGATGGCGAAGGAGGCTCTTGTTGTTAGAGGTAGATTGACAAGAAGTCCAAATCCAAATCAAAGGGGAGATCAAAGTCTCCGGAAAGAAGTCCAAGGTGAAGTGTTGGAATTGTGGGCAACCTGGTCATGTCCAAAAGGATTGTAAAGAGGAGAAAAAGAAGAAGAATAAGTATTCTTGAAAATTATTCTTCTCAGAGTGATGCAGATGCTTTCATTGCAGCCTTGGCTACTCAGGCATTAGATGATGTCTGGCTAATTGATTCTGGAGCATCTTTCCACATGACATCTCATAGAGACTAGTTCACGAAGTATGAAAAATACGATGGTGGAAAGGTGTATTTGGAAAGTGATTCATCTTTGGAAATATTTGGCCGTGGAAGAGTCAAAATTCAATTCCCTGATGGAAGAGTGAAGGGAATCAATGATGTAATGCATATACCAGGTCTGGCTCAAAATATACTTTCTATTAGTATGCTGAATGATATTGGAGTGCAAGTCACGTTCTCTGGAAATGGCTGCAAGATGACTAGAGGCTCTATGGTGCTAGCAAGAGGTGCTCATATTGGTACCTTGTATAAGCTTGATGCAAATGTTGTGCAATGCAATAGTGTCTCTGCCAAGTCACAGAAAGCTACTCATGGGGAAAAAGAGGAAAAAGTTCTTGATAGTGTAAACTCTATGGAAGTTAAACTTCCAGTAGAAAATAGTATGCTCTAGCATCATAGGCTAGGCCACATTAGAGAGAAAGGTTTAAAAACCTTGAAGAATAAAAACCTGGTTGAGGGGCTTGAAGATTGTAACCTTGAATTCAAGTTTTGTGAACATTGTATATATGGTAAACAACACCGTGTTTCATTTTACTCCAGTCCTCACAAGTCTTCTGGTTTACTTGATTACATTCATTCTGATGTTTTTGGTCCTGTGAATGTTCCTTCTTTGTCTAAGTCAAGGTATTATGTATCGTTCATTGATGATTATTCGAGAAGAGCATTTGTTTATTTTTTGAAAAGTAAATCAGAAGTGTTCAGTCAGTTTAAGGAATTTAAGAACCTTGTAGAAAATCAGACTGGAAGAAAAATAAAATGTTTAAGGATTGACAATGGCGGTGAGTTTTGTTCTGATGAATTTGAGAGGTACTATAAAGATCATGGAATTAAAAGACATAAAACTACACCTTACACTCCACAACAAAATGGAATTGCAGACAGGTTCAACAGGACAGTGATGGAAAGAGCATGAAGTATGCTGAGCAGTGTTGGCTTGGAGGAGAAGTTTTGGGTTGAGGTTGTTGCTACAACATGTTACTTGATAAATTGTTATCCTAATTCGCTCTTTTTGATAAAACACCTTTGGAAGCATGGTCTAGTAAGAAGCCCTCTCTGAGACACATTTGTGTTTTTGGTTGTGAGGCATATGCATATGTGTCAAATGAGAAAAGATCTAAATTGGAAAACAAGGTTGTTAAATATATTTTTATTGGTTATAGTGTTGGCATAAAAGGATACAAGCTTTGGAATCCTGATACGGAGAAGGTTTTATACAACAGAAGTGTTATCTTTCATGAGCTGAAGCCTTCTACCTTGGATCTACATGAGACAAAATCAGAAAACAAAAAGGATGTAGTTGAAATTCCTTCGACACCAGATAAAGAGGAATTGAAAATTCAAAATGTACCTAAAACTGAGGAGAGCTCAAGTAGTTCGAGAGTTGAAGAAGAAGAAGAACCTTAGCCTCCAAGTGAGGAGGTCAACTCGTGAAAGAAAGCAACCTGATAGGTATGGGTTTTCTTTGATAGATTCTACTTGTGCCTATGCTTTAATTTCTAGCACTGATGAGCCTAGGACTGTGAAAGAGGTATTTAGAATGTCTGATTTAAACTCTTGGTTGGAAGTCATGAATGAAGAAATGGCATCATTAGAAAAGAATGATACTTGGAGTTTGGTGCCCTTGCCTAAAGGCAGAAAAATTGTTGGCTACAAATGGGTATTTAAAAAGAAAATAGGTCTGGATGGCAGTGTGGAAAAATATAAGGCGAGGTTGGTTGCAAAGGTATATTCCCAGGTAGAGGGAATTGATTATGGATAATTTTTTTCTCCTGTAGCTAAGTTGACATCTATCAGATTTCTCTTGTCACTTGCAACAATGTACGACTTAGAGGTCGAACAGATGGATGTGAAGACAACATTTCTTCATGGTGATCTTGAAGAAGAAATTTATATGTCCCAGCCTGAGCACTTTGTGGAGAAAGGTAAAGAAAAACTGGTTTGCAAGTTGAAAAAATCTCTATATGGATCAAAGCAGTCTCCTAGAATGTGGTACCAGAAGTTTGACACTTTTGTTTTGTCATTGGGATTTGTAAGATCAAAATCTGATCATTGTGTGTATTACAAAGCTGAAGGTGATCGAGTTCTTATTATTGCTCTCTATGTTGATGATATGTTGTTCATAGGCAATAGTAAGTTAAAGATTTCTGATCTTAAGTCTCAGTTATCTGCAAAGTTTGAAATGAAAGATCTTGGTGCAACAAGGTATATTCTGGGAATGGAAATAACCAGGGATAGGAATAGTAGAAAACTTTGGCTCAGTTAGAGTAAGTATATTAAGACTGTTCTAGAGAGGTTTTGTATGACTGACTGCATGCAGCTAGTTGTTCCAGTTTTGCAGGGAACGAAGCTATCTATTGAAGATTGTCCAAAATCTCCTACTGAGATGGAGGACATGGCCAGTGTGCCTTTTGCTAGTGCAGTTGGCAGTCTAATGTATGCAATGGTCTGTACAAGGCCATACATTGCCCAAGCAGTGGGAGTACTTAGTCGGTTAATGGCTAATCCTAGAGGATCACATTGGGATACTATGAAAAGAGTATTCAGATATCTGAAGGGCACTTCAAAATATGCATTGTGTTACCATGGTAGCTTGGTTGAATCACAGAGGACTCTCAGCATTCGAGGCTATGTGGATTTTGATTGGGCAGGGGACATTAACAATAGAAGATTCACCAGTGGATATATTTTCATGATAAATGGTGGTGCAGTTAGTTGGATGAGTAAGCGGCAGGCTGTAGTCGCTTTTTCCACTATAGAGGCAGAATACATGGTAGCAACACACGCTTGTAAAGAAGAAATTTGGCTAAAACATTTGTGTTCTAACATTGGTTTTGATGCAGGGCAAATAACAATTTATTGTGACAGTCAGAGTGCTATTTGTTTGGCGAAAAATCCTACTTTCCATGCCAGGACGAAACATATAGATGTATAGTATCACTTTGTACGAGATATGGTGGAGGATGGAAAGGTCTCTTTAGAAAAAGTGGATACTCTGGAGAATGTTACATATGCATTGATGAAGCCAATGAGCACATACAAGTTCAAGTGGTGTGCCAGTTTGATGGGCCTTAGTGCCCATGAATTTCAATAGTTTTGTTGTGCTCTGGAGGTGCCTGTGTGATCTTCGTCAAGTGGGAGATTGTTGGAATTATGTGTCTCAATCTCATAGGCTGAAACCTCTAAAAGATCCAAGTCGGGGTGACATCTTTATTGTCTGGCCGACTAACAGTTGTGCAACCTTGTGAAATGTTCAGGTCACTGAGACCTTGCTACTGTCCTGCCGACTGAAGCTATTGCTGTGACTTGTGGTGTTCAGTGTAACCCTCTGCCGAGTGGGTTGGTCTGGCCGATGGTTTGATTCCTAGCGGACGTCAGGGAGACTCATGGTGACTGCAGTTATTGGGGAGACTCTTGGCCGAAAGGTTTTCTTTTGGTATGAAGTCTTAACGATGTGATATGTCTCACCGACAGTTATTCACTAGAAGACATCGGGGTAACATGGAAGCCTTGGTAAGAACTCTTGCCGACGGTTGGTTCTCTCCCCAATGGGTATGAACGTCGGTATGACCTCTTGGGAAAAGCGGTAGTCTCACCGATTGTTCTGTGCTTCGGTGTGATGTCTCATCGATAGCGGTAAGTCTCACTGACGGTAGGACATTTCGATGTAACATGAAAGCCTCAGTATGATTTCTTGGCGAATAGCGATAGTCTCGCCGATGGGAATGCTGATGTCTATGTGACTTTTGAATATCGGTATGACCTCTCACCGAATAGCGATTGTCTTGGTGAATAACGCTACATGTGATGATATCGGTATGATGTCTTGGTGACAAGGGGAAGTCTGAGCAACAATTTTTGAACTCGATATAACCTCTTACCGAAGGTGATGAGTCTGGCCGATATCAACAGTTGGGTCTTGTGGCATCGGGGAGACACGGTTAGTGTCTCACCGACATGCGAACACAGGTTGAACGTTTTGACCGATTGAAAGACTATCCTACATGGTGTGTATTCGACCAATTAGGGAGTAGAATGGGAACCGTTGGAAGTTAGACTGTTGTGGCCATTCTGTGAGGAAGTTCAACAGACCAGGGATGACATGGATATACTTGGAGATCAAAGATGTTGTTCGGTTCAAAAAATGGTTGGATGAACAGTTCGATGAGTGATCAATGTGAGAATTCAATTTTGAGAGCATTGTAACTTGAATGTTCTGTACAAGGTTGATCATTGTGTATGCTGCTATAAATTGACATCAGAAAGATAAGTCTGATCTTTGTATGTAATTTCATTATTGTAATACAAAGAGGCTTTTCTTGGTGTGGTGGGTTTTTCTCCCGTAAGGGTTTTCCCACATAAATCTGGTGTTCATCTGTGTATGTTAATTTTTGTTTCTGTTATCTCTCAAGTGTATCTTAATTGGACTGAAATTGAAAATTTAAAGTCACCTCTGCATTCTTCCCTAAGGTTTTGACGTTAGGAGAGTTAGTTTTGCACCTTATCTTTCCTTACAGATTTGTCTGGGAAGATGGAGCTAAAGGAAACAGTGGACAACACAATTGAGGACTTGTTGACCGCTTGGAAGCTAATTGAGGAAGCATAACTATGGTTCTTTGTTTTGTTGTTCTGTGTTTTTTGTTTTGATGGTTTATTCTGGTGCTTTTTTTGGGAGGATAAAACTGTTAATGGCCGATGGTGCCTGAAATTTAATGTTTGTAATGTTGCTAGTACTTCTAGTTTTAATATGGACTTTATGTTAGATATTAATGGTTATTATAGGTTAAATGGTAGGGATGCTACTTTTGATAGGTTAAACTATTTTGCTACTTTTGATAGAACTGTTATGTTTGATCGTAAGGGTATTGGTTAAGATTTTTTCTTATGCAAGGGGGGAAGTTTGGTGGGCTTCCTTTTTTTATTGTTTCTTTCCACCTGTTGTTCTTCTAATGTTGTACTAAATTGTTTGGGTCAGGGCCCTTTCCTTACTTAACCAATCAAAAATATTCCACGAATAAATCTCACCATGTATGTCATGACACAACATCTCTTTGTATTTCTTCTCCTTATAATGACATGTGCTCCTCTATGTAGCACAATAATTCTAAGGGTGGCTATCATGTCTAATTATTTTCTTATCTTACTATCTTTTTCAAAATATATGCCTAAAAATTTCTCAATGTCTCTTGATCTCATCGTCTAGCTTAGGTGCAACCTAACTAGACTTGCCTTATAATCTCGTCTTTTTTTGATAGGGGTTCTCCTCCTTGTGATGTTTGTTTATATCACTCATCTTTTTTGTGATAGGGGTTCTCCTCCTTTGTGGAGTTTGTTTCTATCACAAATCTTTGTATATGCTTACCATATGATCTCTAGCATAGTGTAGCTTGCTAGCCATACCTATTATGTTTTCTTTTAACTAATCAGATAGTATCGTGTCTATTTTTTTACTTTTTTCCCTAACATGTTTTTCTACAGCTAACATGTTTGTGGTGAAATTGTAGTTAGCTTTGCAATATAGAAGACTCGTGTCCTCTTCGTGTCTTGACTTAGCTTCTCAATTGCATACTTTGAATCAAAGACTTGCATCCTCTTCATCCTAGGTATATTGCTTCAACCTCTTTCTTTCTTCCTTAGTTCACATATTTTATAATACATATGCTCACTAAAGTGGGGGAAAAATGTAATGTCGAAAATTGCACCCTATGCAATTTCACATTCCATAACCTCCTGTTTAGCTTAATTAAATTTGATAATGCAATGTCCCCCTCACCTAACCTTAATCTTGTCATTTACCCTTTCATTTCTAGTCATTTAATGAACTTTTATCATGGACAACCATGTGATGCATAGATGTCTGTACACTGTGCAAACGTCTCGAAAAGATTCCTTCCTGCATAGTTGTTGGGATGTTACAATTCCTGCCTACCTATAAATTGTAACACCTTTGTAGCTTGCAGTTGCACTTAAAATTCCCCTTTACATGCCTATATCCATTTTCAAACCTCTATTTTTTCATTCCTTCAATTCTGTTCACTCTATTTGATCTATGACTGATTCTAGCTCAGTATTTCACTCTTCTCACTCTCATTCTCCCATTTTATCAACTTCTCTTGCACATTTTCTCTCTACACCAATAATTTGGTTCTCTTGGAACATCTTGTACAATCTTGAAGGTTGCATGCTCTTCCTTTCAACATTCTCATTTGCTAAAGGAGGGTAATTGTAATCTCTCTATTGTATTATCGTCTTTATTTTGATAACATATTGTCATTCTAACTTGTCTATTATCTTTGTGTTGTCTATCTATTTTCTTGTCTATTATATTTTCTATCTATCTATCTATCTATCTAGTTTTTCGTGGAGGTGGGAACACCTATGCGTGGGTTTGACTAAGGCAAGCCCCTAAAACAACCCCAACCATTTTTTCATTTCCATATGCACAGGTTTTGAAGGTGTTGCTTTGTAGGAGGATTCATACATGGACCTCTTGTGAGTCTCCTTTCCTCTTTTTCTATTCCATAACTTCCATTTAATCTCATTAAGTTCATGCATGTTACTATTATTTTTTTATCTTTGTTATTATGTTAATTTAGCACATTATGGAGTTTTTAGTTGTCAAATAGTTAGTAGGCTCTTTGATGTCTATGTCAGTAAACTTTGTTTTCGGTCCGTACGAGAATATAATACACCATAGGGAGGTTTGCACATTGCCTTGTCATCCTTGTCCAAGAGCCTATCAGTTTTCTCACAAGGACTCTAAAGCCTACTCTTTCATTCTTTAAAAATATCATCCTTTAATTCCACATAAAACACAAAATATAAACAATCTCTATATTCTTTCCATTTTTTCACCTAAGCTTTGGTCCTTGAGTTAGTCGAGGAATATTCACCCTTAACGAGGGGTGTCAATTTTCCTCCTCTACACCTAATAATGTATTGATAAATTTATAATGTTTCTTGTGTATAACTTTTGTTGATACATAGATATAGCAACATCATTTGTTGGTGTATCAAATGAGTTCATGCCACTAAAAGAACATTAGTAGTAGGATAAAATTTATGTGCCATATTTTTATGAGTATAAATTATCTAATCATTTACTCCATGCTCAATTGGGATCCTTATAACTTTTAAGATCCTTTTTCTTAACAAAGTTTTGATATACTTGCATTAAATATCCTTGGTGAGATTCATAGTCATCAATTCTAAATAAAATAATAATTAAACAATTTTTTCTACCAATTTATTCAATATGGTAGATTTAAATAAGTAACATAAAGGCCTTAAAATACTAGTTGTAGCATTTTGATAGTGCAAGGGGAAAACACACAATTTTTTAATATAATTTATACCCATAAAAATGGTTACTTTAACATACATTTAGCATTTTTTATGATCTTTATGTGTTGAAAAAATACTTTAAAATTATTGAGTATAATACACCTACTTATAATGGGTGGTTATCATCCTACAAAATTATCTATGGAGAAAACCTGGAAAGGATGGCTCACCAATTATTATATGTTTCGTAGGATGATTATCTAGACTCCTTGAAGCAACATGGAGACTTACAACTACTTGTGAAGATTTCAATATCTTAATGATCTTATATTAAAAAAAAAAATTCTTTAGAGAATTCAACAAGCACTTTCTTCATTTATCTTTCGAAAAATATATATACTAAGATCGTCACTCTTATATGTGAACATAATTTAAAAAGCAATAATTTTTTTCTTCTAAACAAGAAAATTTAAAATATGAACAATGAATATCAATTTAAACTAAAATTACTTATTTGGAAATTTTGCAAGTTCTAATCCAAACAATTGTATAGTTAGTTATATGCATCTAAACTCAATCTATAATACACCTTGTGTTTCTAATGTAGCATTATCTTTTCCACACAAGGAATGTAATCCTAAAATTTTGTTTCTCCACCTTCTAAAGAGAAATATAGTTAGTTTTACATAGATTTATAAAAGATAAAGTACATCTTAATTGATGAAATGGATAAGATAAAAACCAAATAATATCACTATATTAGTTATATCTCACACAATTAATCATGCAATTTAATAAATTGTAACATAAGTTACATACTTGTATCAAATAATTGATGTTTAGCCTCATCAATAGATTATTAGTATTGGTGTATGATGATAACAATCACTTCAATTTCATGATGAAATTCTATTGCATTATGCCAAACATAGCCTAAAAATATATTGATAAATTTAGAATGTTTTGATTAAATAAAGCAAGAAGAGCCCGAACCTATTACATACCAGATATAGAGGAAAAATAGAGGAATTTCACAAGGAGTGAAACATCAAGAAAATAAAAAAAACAAGAACTAATAAAAAAGACCAGCAACTAGCAGGCACACAAAAGTGACCAAGCCAAGACTAGCCAACCAAGAAGACCAACTACTGGTTTCCCAAGAGGTTAAGGCCTTTGATGGTCTGCCACTCCTTGGTTAATAACTCCAACTTATCCTCAAAGGACGGATCATTGGAACTAATTTTATCAATATTTTCTAGGGTGATAGATAGGGCATTCTTTTTGGTATTTCTTTTCTTGTTGGAGCTTTAAGGGGAAGCGACATCATATTCTTCCATTTCATGCTTAGATTTTTTGTTCTTTAATTCTTATTGAAAAACCAAAATAGTAGCAATCATGTTCTTGGCAATATCCTTGTTGTAGTTAATGATCGCTTGCATGTTGAACAAGAATCTTTTCTTGGTTGGCTTGACGGTTGGCAACCACCTTTTCCAAATTATTTTGATCCTCAATTGACCCCATCGCTTCCTTGATGATCCTAACTTCTTTCTTAGCTAATCCCAATTATCAAAGTTTATAACTATTCCTTTCATAATTTACCAATACTCCTCTTCAACCACCTCATTAGGCCAATCAAAATTCTTAGTTAGAATGATAGAATCCATAGTTTTAATCCTTTTCTTAGTCGTTAATAATTAGGAAAGTTTCCATTTGAGAATATCATTTTGGATATTGGTAGCCTTGTGTAGGTCGTTAGCTTCGTCACTGAGAAGAACATAGTTTTTGCAAGAATGGTGGTTTTGAGAGGTCGAGGGATCTTTAAATGTGTTATAAGAAGGAAAATCCTTGTTCTAAGGAGAGGGAGAGAGCTAATAGATAATTTGTGGGGAGGAGAGTTATCAAGAGAGACATCAAGGGAGGGGGACCAAGTAGACCCGACGTCATCATCTAAGATAAAAATATAAGGGGGGTCTACAAAGGAAATTTTTTTAGGGAAACAAGGGAATTATCAACCAGAGCTTTTCCTTTTGAAGAGCATGAAGGGTTGGACTGAGTTTCCCTATCAAAAAGGAGGGGGGGAGTTTAGTAGAAAAGGAAGGATTGTCAAGATTTTTAATAATGCAATCTGATTTCTTTTCCTCCTGGATGAGAGAGGTGTTAGTTATGTGCGGGAGCAAGGAGAAGGTCCAGGTGAGGACTAGGTTGAACCAATAGAGATGGTAAATTAAAACTTGGTGGAGAGGCAAAGACTTTCCAAGAAAAAATTTCACATACTTCTCCAACAATGAATGAATCCAAAAGGAAAAATTCATCTTCACATTATACCTAAAGAAAAAATTAAGAATGAAACCTTTTGTAATGACCTTATAGAGTGGTATACCTCATTATCACTTCAATGATTTTCTTCCAAACCCCAAGAGATCTTCTTTGTTAAACCCGTTTTGTAGAAGGTTAATAATTTTTCCCTCTTCAAGAACTTTTCCATGTATTTCTAGTAATTCCTCTTGGTTTTTTAGGGAATTTGGTTCCTTCGAGGGGAAGACAAGTAGTAGGAAAGATGAACTCAATAGTAACAAAAACGGAGAGTCCCCTGACATCAAATTACCCATCCTTCCAAGATCCATTGAAATCGACCGAAAGGGTGGGGTCATGACCATTCATAGCCTCAATTTAAGGGGCCAAATGACCCTTCTGGAGAATGGAGAATAGTTCTTGGTCATTATTTAGGCTCTCACAGTTATTGGGCTCCTCCTAGAAAAGGTCACCTCTCATGGTGATCAGTCCAGATCTACGATAGAACAACAAAAAAGCACTAGGAAGTGGAGGTATTGATTTTTTTTGTCCCAAATAGGAGAGACAAGATGAAATTTGACAATGAAAATACCACAATAATCTAAGGGGATGAAGACTACATACTTCCCTAAGCAATTGGGGGGATACGCGTGAGCCTTACACATGAGATATTTACATATCCATCTCTGACATTAGGGGCAATGAAAATTATGTTTCATTAATGATTTAATTTATCACGTTCTCCGGGAGCATATTCATATCATTCCAAACTTTAATATTTTGGACGAAGGAGCCTAAGTTCACCATTAAAACCATAGAAATATTACCTTCATAGAAGATAGGATTCAGTCTACTCTGCTCGAAACTCATCATAGTATAATGAGATTCCTTAATGAGATCTCGAAGAGACCAATTGGGAGTGGCTTCACCTCGCAACATCATGATTGTTTTTTTAGAATCTCATTTAGTTAACACTTTAGTTAATCCTTTTTTTAGCCAATTGAATGCCATGGTAAGTGGTTGCCACCTCAGCAAAGTTGGATGATTGGATGCCCAAGTTGACAACATAAGAAAATATCATCAAGCCCTTGTGATCCCTTATGATACCACCCCCACCTGCTTGACCTGGGTTTCCTTTAATAGAACTATCAAAGTTAATTTTTAACCAACCAGGGTCAGGAGGACCTATAAATTTACAATGTTACTCTTGCATGATTTTTGTGATACTTAGCTATCACAACCACATTTATTGGTGTATCAAATATGCTTGTGCCACTAAAAGAGAATCAATAGTAGGATAAAATTTATGTGTCATATTTTTTATAATTATAAATGATCTAATCATCTACTTCATGCTCAATTGGGGTCCCTATAACTATTAAGAGCCTTTTTATTAAAAAAGTTTTGATACACTTGCATTAAATATCCTTGGTGGAATTCATTGTCATCAATTCTAAACAAAATAATAATTAAACCTTTTTTCTTATCATTTTTTTAGAATGGTGGACTTAAATACATAACATTAAGGACTTAAACTAGTAGTTGCAACATCTAGATAGTGTGGGGGAAACACAATTTTTTTTATAGTTTATACCCACATTGTTTTTGATAAGATAAGCAACATTTAAAGGGTGTTGTACCCTTTACACATCGAGCCACAGGGGACAAAAAATATCAGGTCCAAATAGCAAAGACACTAACTTTTCCCAAAAACAGAAAGATAGTCACAATTGAGACACCGCAGAAGCATAACAAAAACACAAACAACACCTGGTACTAGTAACCAGGAGAGACAACACACTTAGTACCAACAATAATCCTAATTCAAAGACAGACAACAACCCAAACCTGGCACCACACCAAGAGTACAGAACATGAGGACATAACTAATCTAAAAACAAGGAATCAACAAAGGCCTTGAGCCAAGAAATGACCCATAAGTAGTTGGCCCCAAGAGATTTCTTGAAATAGCCAGGTCACAAACCACATGGAGTAGTTGGACTACACCAAACCTTCCACTCAAAATAGACCCAAATGAGCCTAACCAACCATAGACCCAACAAATTATAGAAAACCTACAGCACAGGAACAACAACTTCGAGCCCTTCTTCAAACTCCTGTCGAACCAAGAAGCCAACTCAAACTCCACCTCATTAGGAGAGAGCTCCCCTCTATTAGAGAGGGTCACATGAAATTTTTTTCCACTAGATCGAGAGATCTCCAACAGCCCTATACTCCACCTCCATAGGAGTATATCCCACCTCAAAAGGGACAACAACAGAGAAAACCAGAAAAGGGAGCTTCCCAAAAGAACCACAACAACCATCTTCACCTTGATAGAAGAGGAATCCACTTCGATAGGATCAGGCTATAGAAACAAGGAGAAAGCCACCACTACCATAGAGAAAGTAAACACACCACCCTTCAACAAACCTAGCAACAGGAAATGAAAAAGGAGTAACAACCACATACACAACTGGGTCAAGAGGAAATACAACCTAGTTGACTACCAAGGGGTAGAGCACCACAACAACCAAAACTTGTAGAAGCCCACAAGAGCTTCAACAGAAAAGTCTCTGAAGCCACACCAAAATGGGGAGCAAGCTCCACCTATCTAGCACTACACACCAAAAGCTATGCCTAAACAAAAAGAGGATGAAACCTTACCCAACACCAAAGTCATCCAATAGGAAGAAAAAATCCCACTGGCCAACACCACCACTTGAAATAGGGGAAGCACAACAAAGAACCCCTCTAGAGAGAACCAAAGTACCACACACCACAAAGACCCAGAACTAGGCCAGTACAATGACTTCAACACCAACATCAAGTTGTTGGTCCATAACATACATCCACCAGACCACATGACTAAACTAGAAACAACCACGAAGAACAAAGTCATCACCTCTGGCAGGAACCAGTGACCCACACAGACAACACCAAAAGTCCCAAACAGAAAGGGGACAAAGCACACATGGTAGGCCAAAGGGGCCTCCCACCATCCAAGAGAAAACAATCCACAACCCCAATGCAAGCAGAGGGCACACAAGGAGGGGAGCAACAAAAGCTAACCCCCAAACCAACACCATCACAGTCCCCACCAGGAAGAGCAACATCATCCTCTTGCAGAGCCACGACACCCGCAACATAGGCCAAAGAAGCCACCAGACCACTAACAAATGGTCCTCATCGTTTATAGTAACCAAACCAGGGACAACGCCCTCTTTGTAGCTAAACAAAGCCACCACATGCAGTAGCAGGCCATTAGAAAACTTGACTAGAATAGGGGAAGGCATTCTCTAGGTAATACCCACCGCATCCACCACATAGTCATAGGGGTGACCAATGAAACAAACTAATTACCAACCAGAAGGAACAAGCAAAGGCCATCGTGCCCCACAAAGACCATCACCATACACCTCAAGACCAGCAATGTCATTGCAACATCCACAAAATGGGAGACCCCTAGCCGCACAACAATGGCAAGAACAGGGGAGACAAACAACAAGAATCCCACCGAAAGAGGGCCACCTAGGACCAACTCCACCAAACAATGATCCCAAATAGGCAGAATAAGCGCAAGAAAGCCAAAGCCCATAGACAAGCCATTAACAATCTCCTCCGGCTAGAACCAAAGACCCGTAGAGGAGACACGAGAAGACCCAAATGAATAAAAATGCACCACCTTGTCCACAGGAGAAGTGCCCACAAGGATGGGAGCAACATGCCACACAATGGCAAGCCCACCACACACCCAAACAACATGATCCACCCGAAAGAGCAGCGACGACCACCAGAATGAACCCAAAACGAAACACTTGGGCGAAAGGAACCCAAGCAGCCAAGGCACCGCGTCATCATCTTTGGATTCAAAGTCCTCACCATCATCGATGCCAAGAGAATTCAAATTTTGATCCCCACTCTTGTTCCCACTAGACCATTGCAGAGCCATTTTCGTAAAGTGTTTATACCCACATTATTACTTCAGCATACATTTAGCATTTTTATATTCTTTATGTATTGACAAAGTCCTCTAAAATTCTCAAGTATAATGCATCTACTTATAATGAGTGGCTTTCATCCTAAAAATTATCTAGGGAGAAAGCTTAGAAAGGATATCTAACCCATTACTATATATTTACTATATATCTACCTCATTTTTTATTCAAATTGAAGACTTCATCGACTCCCCTACACATTCTTGTACACTAATAATACCCTCCAAAGGATGTGATAACGCTCTAAAAGTGTCTAAATCCACCTATGTATTGGTGGACCCCTCAAGTATATAGATTTAGGCTTAAGGCCATGTGTTTATAATAAAATAGGTATGGGTGACTTAGACATGATTGTGAGATGGCCTAGCTTGCAGGCCTACAAAATTGGTACTTGATAGTTTATGTAAGTGTGGAGAAGACGTTTCCTATACCCTAGGGTTCATATCGATCGATCTAAGAGATATTTCCTATATAAATGGTTTTACTGATGAATGGGATATATTAACTGCATGCAACCTCTACAACTCCACCAAAGGAACTAAATGTAATAAAAATGTAAATCTATATATACCTAATTATAAGAGGTTCAAGGGGTTGGTCCTAAAGCCACTTGTTTGACTATACATGTATGAGTTTATCTTAGGGATTCAAATAATGAATTTCTATCTATGTAAGGGGTTAAATAATTCCTTCCAAACATGAGGAAGGATAATACAAATCCTTAATACAAACAAGGACTTGTATTTAGTTAAATTCCCCCATGGTGGTCAACAAATTTTCAGGGGGTTCTTTGGACTATCTTTTGAATATCTTGCCACATTTGTGTACATGTTGTAATGAGAGTTATATAAATGTGTTATAGCATTTTAATACATTGTAAATAGTTTTGTAATGGTCTCCTCTTATGCACATGGATTTTTTTATTTTTTTTTGTGATGGATGGTTGAAGTATGTTTAATTGCAAATATAATTTCTATTGATGTTTTGCATGTGTACTCTTTTTTTCTTCCCATATTTGACTTGGCTTCCAAGTGGAGTAAGAACTAGTCTAGAAGGTTAAAGTTCAAACTCATTTTAGTTTACTTAGATCTATTGTTAACTTAGTAGTAGATTAGGTTTTAGCAAGTTTTTGCAAGCTAAAATTGATTAGTTATTTGATAAGCATTATGGCGTTTCCCTTTCCTTGCATCTATGTATTATGAGTATAAGGGGATTTATATTTCAGGGTGTAAACTATTTTTTTAATCTCTTGTTATATGTGAAAGAAACTTTTTAATCTTCATTTTGGAGGTCTTAGAGTTCTAGTTGCAACCAACACTAACATGAGCTTAGTTACGTGAATTAAGATGTAACACCCTGCTAATGAACCCCAGAGGACAACACATCTAATTACAATAATGACACAATTTTTTTTTTAAATGTAATAACGAGAAATGTAAAACATATCTAAACATAACATATAAGTTAAGTTATTTCCTCTAAGGTTCTATGACTGCATTACTATCATACCTATTGTTATGCCTTGCATAACCACCCCATCTTGTTTTGGATCAAAATGGGCCCCCCTTTGTTTTTTTTTGTCCTTGGTGTTTTGTTTGGGTCTTAAGAGTTGTTCTTTTTCCTCCTAAGACCTTGTTTCTTTTGTTTCCGCAGGTTCAAAACGCGGGTCAAAACTAGACTTAGAACTTTTTCCAAAGTTCCTAGTCCAGATTTCATTCCAGTTTTGGCTCCGCTCCTTGCCTTGTCTGTTTCTTCATTGCTTTGCTCGTGTTGGGCCTTTGGAATGGTTTCCTCCTTTGGGTTTTTCGTTTGTTTCTTCTTATTTTCATTTTCTTTCCTTCCGGCAGAAGTAGAATCGGAATGGAAACCAAACTGGGAACTTTGTAAACGTTTTAAGTTCGATTTTGGTTCTGACCCCGCTCCCACTTTTCTCCTTTGTGTTTTTTCCTTGTTTGGTGTCTTGTCCAGGTCTGGTTTTCGTTCTGGTCCCGCTTCCTTTCATTTCTTTTGCCACTATCCTTGTGTCAGTGTTTGTTCCTTTATCAGGAGCGAAACTAGAATCAGAACTGAACTCAGAACTTTGTAAAGGTTCCAGGTTCGGTTTTGGTTCTGATTCTGCCCCCGCTCCCTTTGTTGTCTTTTCCTTGCTGCATGACCAGAACCAGATTCAGAATTAGATAAGAGACTTGGGTAAAGTTTCTTGTTTTTTTTTTAACTCTGGTTCTGCGTCTACCCTGCCTTCGATTTGCACATTGGTTGTATACTCATTTACATTTTTGGTTCCACGCCCGACCAACTACATTAATGGAATTAATTGCAACTCTCTCACACACGTGAAATTTTTTTTAAACCTTAATCAAGGTTATTTTAGCTCATAATCATTATCGAAAAAAAATTTACGAGCTAGAGCCAAAGTAACTTTGAGAGGAGCATTATTTGGTTGTGGGCGCACGTTGATGAGCGGATTCTTGTCAAAGTTTCAACCTTTCTTGGTGGCGATTTGAGGTAGGTGGTTTTCCCATTCCATTTGTGTTTTCTTTTTTTGTCGTTTGTTGTGTTCTTCGTGCATTCATGAGACTTTCTTTTGTGGATATTCACTTGTTTCCTTCTTTGTTTCACTTGTTGTTTCTGGTTTGGTTTTGTTTTCCTCTCGTTTTCCATTTTGCTTTTTTGAATTTTCCCGTTCGTTTTGTTGTTCTGCTGTCGTTTTCTTTGTTTTGGTGGCATGTCTGTACTTTCATGCCCTAGTTTTAACTAAGTTTTTTTTTTAGGGATCTTTTGTGCTTTAAAAGTGTTTGAATCTATTTGATGACCCCTTTGATCCTATTATCGTGTTGAGTTAATGGTCTTGATGTTAGGGTTTTGATGACCTAATTTCTATAAGCTGACGAGTCACGTAAACTAGGGTTTGTGTGTTAACCTTTACAATATCGTGCCATAAAAAGTTCAAATTTGGTTTTTTCCTATTAAGGGTGAGGTTAAACCCCTTATTTAAAGTTTCATTATGGTCTCATGTGACCTAAGTCTGAAGTCGGTGTGACTGTGTGTTTAAATGTGCTTCGTTTGAATAATAAACTGGTGGAAGCGGATCTGAGAATGAACTTGTCCCATAAGTGTTTGCATAAGAATCAAGTCCCAAAATGATCCCACTTTTGATGAATTTTGATTCTGGTCTACACCCTTATTCTTTTGGCAGAAGCAGAACCGGAGTGGGAAACGAACTTGGAACCATCAGTTGGTTTTGATTCTGGTTTCTATTTCGATCCTGGTTCCGGTCTTGTCTCGGTTCCAATCCCAATTCTGCTTATGTTAAAAGGCTATCTATTCCTGATTCTCTCTTGGCTTCGCTTCCGGTAAGTGCAAAATTTGACTAAGTATGTAGAGTTTCCTTCGATGAATACAAGATGATATGAAAGGTAATATCGATGTAATGGTTTGCAAGTCTTTGTTGATCTAATATAGGACTATTTTGCAGGAGTGAAAAATGTCAGGAGCATCCAAAGAAGCTTGTCAAAGAGGGAGCCAGGTTGTAGAAAGTTCAAGGCCAACAAAGCCTAAGAAGATAAAGGTGGAGCAGCTCCCTTACACCTTGAGATACAAGCACAAGAGTCCCACTCTTACAGCCAGCAAGGTGGATTCGAACTGGGCTGATATCATTGATACAAACTTAGGGCCATCAACTATGAGGATTTTGTTGAAGAAAATTTCACATAGGATGTGATAGGGAGAACAAAAAGAATTGTTCAATCCAAATTGGCACATGTTGCACTCTTTCCTCTATTAGTTCAATGTCCAAAGCAAATACTTACTGCAGTAGGAGCTTACAACCCGACAACAAGGAAATGTTGGACCTACAAGGGAATATCATCATTGATCTCACTCCATAGATGATAAGGTTCATGTTTGATGCACCTACACCATAGAACCCCAAATAACTCAATGAAGTAAAGCATTACAATTGTATACCAACCACAAGGAAGCTAATAGGACCCACATGAACAAGAAATGGATGAGGGTGGAAAATAAATCCTTGATTAAGCTTCTTGATTAGCCAAAGAGAGCAGATTTTAGTAGGGAGATTGGTGAGGTAATCATGATGCTTTCTAGAGTGTTCGGAAAGAGAGATTCTTCATACTTTAAGGAATGGATGTTTCCATTCATTCAAACCATTTTGGATGGCAAGCACCAATTTGATTGGAAAATTATTTTGTCAGAGATCCTACATAATCAGATGCTTAGACTGGGGAAAACAAAGAGTTTCTTCATGACTTCTTATGTAGTGTATACAACTGCAAGGAGGGGACTTTTTCCCTGGTTTAAATGTTGTTGGAGTATTGGGAGAAGTCCTTGGACAGAAGAAAGTGTGGGATCATTATTATCAACTAGCTTTGCAAACATCAAAGTTGCACTATAGAAGGGTTAATGATGCATTCTTGTATGTTATCATTAACCGGTTGACAGGTGACATAGGGTATAGATAACGCAGCGAAGCCATGATGTTCATTGCAAAATGGGGACATTGGTACATTCAATACCCCAAGTTTACTTACGTTAGGTTGGCAGGTTTTGATGGCCATCCTCATTTGCTTCCAAGAAGCTACAGTAACATAATTGTCCTTATGGAATTCATCTATCAGGCCATAGGAGTCAATCTTATATTTGCTAGCAAGCGTAAAACTAGTTTCCATAAATTTTCCATGAAGTTAGGAGAGTATAGTTGCACACATAATGTGGCTGCTAAGGAAATTTGTGATGAATTGATTTATTTGAATTTGGGTTTATATACATCTCAGAAGCATTTTGATCCCAAGCATAAGATGAATGGTTTGCTCCCTACCATCTTTGAGAAGCATTTCAATTTGTTAGAAGATTTTTGGATTGATCTACAAGATGAATATGATGTAAGAAGGAGGAACTATGAAAGGTTCCCCATCTCATTAATGATTGAGTATGGGGTGAAGGAAGATATTCCTAATACATTATCAGATGATGGTGTAACCCTGGATCCCTAGTATGAGACTAAAAACATAGGTACCAAGGACTTGGATCCAGTAAACTGGGATGAGGAAGAGTCCAATTATATTAGGCAAATTGCAAGGATAGTGATGGATCGAAGTATCCAGTGGGTGGTGATGAGGATCAAGGAGCCAGAGGCTTAAACTTCTAAGAAGAGGAAAGCTATAGGTACCCAAGGGTACAAAAGAACAAAGAGGAGGACAACTCCTAAGGAGCCATTAGAGTTTCTCCCTCCTAACTTTGGGGAGAAGCCTCATCCAATAGTACCAGCTTAAGATATCCCTAAATCACAAGGTGAAGGAACTACAACTGCTGCAAAAGAAACCTCATCTCACCCTGGGACCTCAATTGTTGGAGAAGAGACTTCATCTCAACATGGAACTTCAACAACTGCTAGAGGTAAAACCTCAACTCAACCTCCCTTTACAGAGAAACCTGTTGAGGAGATATCCACTGGAATCTTTCATAAGGAGGCTGAATCTTTAAAAGGGAAAGAGCATGAGGTTGAGATCCATGATATTGATACTGATTTGGAGGCTACCCAATTAGACAAGGAAACTCTTGTGACTGCACCCAATGAAGAGAATGAAGATGTGGGGACTGAGCATGTCCTGACCCTGGAGGATCAATGGAAACTCTTCAAGGATGCTAAGAAGGAAGCGGATGCTAAAGCACAAGCTAAGGCACTTGCTAGACAACAAGAATGTGAAGCTAAAGCTAAAGAAGAAGAGCTAGCAAAGAAACAAAAGGAAAAGGAAGATTTGTTGCAACAACAAAAAGAACAAGAATTCAAGACTAAAGAAGAAAGGGGTAAGTTAGCTATGTTACAGAAGATTCATGAGCTTGAAGAAGAAAAGGCTCAACAAAGAAGGGAGAGAGAATCCCTGGAAGCCAAGTTTAAGGCTCTAGAGTAAGCTCGAAGAAAGAAGGATGAAGAGGACCTCTTGCTGAAGAAGTTGGAAGCAAAAGAACAAGCCAAACATCAGCAAGAGGTAGATAAAATGTGGGATAGAGTCAAATAATTAGAGAAACAAAGAGATGAAATGTATGAGCAGAGGAAATTAGAGGAGGAAAGGGAGAAGGCCAAAAATGAAAGGCTTGCAATAGAAGCTGGGGAAAAGGAGCAACATCAAGAGGTTGATTCTCAACCTAAGGCAACCATTATGTAACCTCTCTCTTCTAAGATCGCTTCTTCCTCACAACAGGTGGTTACTGCTCTTGCTACCCCAACGTGGTTGAAGCTCAACCTTGAAAAGAAACAAGTAGTCCAGCCCCAACCTTTGAATTGGGATGACATGATTGAGGAGATGGAGAAGGAGAGGCCTAAGAAAAATGCTAGGGTCCTTCATTCCACTAGGCTGACAAATGTTGGGGAGATTGTGGATGAATGTGCCATTGGCATGGTAGATAAGGATAGATCAGAGATCCAGCTAAATGATTATCAACTAGGAACTGTGAACTTGGGAAGGCCTACAAGAAACCAACAGATGGATTTGATTGACATTGTGGCATCTTCTACCAAGTCAAGGATGGTGAAAGACAAGCAAAGAAAGGATGAACTCAAGGATCAGTTAGATCAGTTGCATAAATTCTTAAAGGACTTATCCTCTCCTATTTTTGTGCAATTTGTTGCTCCTACAACACCTATTTTTTTAAGAAAGAGGCTGATGACCTTGTTGAAATGAGAAGAAAGTTAGGGATGCTAGATAGATGGATTGATAGATTGAATCATGAAGTGGAGGAGTTGCTTTTCTAAAATTATAAAGCTCATGATGATGCATTGGAGTTGTTTGGTGACATGAATTCACATGTTGAGGATCTTGGGACACAAGAGGAAAAATATAGAGAATATACCAAGATGTTGAAGGACATTAGTAAGTTGTCAAGTCAAATTTTGTTAGAGCAGTCCATCCTTGAGGAGGATAATGCATGCTTTATGGAAAAGACCTTCAATTTTATTAGGTTATGATCCTCAATCATTTTTTATCATAGGAATGAGGTACAAGAGGCTGCCAAAGATTTGAATGAACAAGTTGAGGAGTTGGGAGCAGTCATTGTCATGCTTGTAAATGAAGAAATTCCCTTGAAAGATGGCCTCCCTCTTGAAAAACTTAAATAAAAATGGAATAGTAAGTTTGAGGAGGCAATGCACAAGGGAGATGATGGGGATGACTTGTTGATTGATAGACTAATGGATATCAAGGAGGAGATAAAGGCTGCTAGAAGAGAACTCATTAAACTTGGGGATATGCAAGAGCTTGCTTCTACAAAATTGAAAAAAATAAAGTTTGCAGACAGTTGGGTGGACGGGCCAGATGAAGATATGCTTCAACAAGTGTTTTCTAGTTATGATGAGTACATTATTGAGCAGAAATCATAGGAATGATGTGGCAGTGGAATGTTCAGTTCTTGATAAGACACCTAATGATATGATTAGCTGGATAGCTCTCTCTCTTTCTCTCCTATTTTTCAGGATCATGACATGACTTTAACTAAATATTCCCAATAGTTTTGCCTTCCTTCTATGTGCATCATATTTTTTGACAACTGAGTCATCAACAAGCGAACTGAAGATCAGCAAGATAGTCATCTTAAGCGGATCCAGTGACTCCCTAGATTTGTGGATTTCATTCTTTTGATTGGAGAATTTAGTGTTAGGGCTGGTCTATATGTAATTTTTCTCTCCATACTATAAAGGTTGGATAATTGAAGAAGGATTAGCAACCTAAGGAGAAAGATATTTTTACTATTTCAGAAACTCTTTTTATAGCTTTATGCAAAGACACTTATATATTTTTACAGTTTTTATATAGTTTTATGTTATTTTTAAGTTTCAGTCTTAATGGTGATGTCAATGAACAATAGTCATTCGTATGCCAGTGAATGTTGTGCATAAATGTCTCTTATTTGGTGAAAATCAATAGAAGATTCCAAATCTGAGGCTATTTTCATTGAGTTATCTGTGAATGAAGTTTTATGTGTTCATTAATCTATGAATGTTAATGATGAGCTAATGATATGTTCTTGTTAATTTTGAATTTTATGAATGATGAATGATCAGTATGTCTTGAATTTGCACTATGAATGAATGCAATGGTATAGATTATGCTATAGATGTATGATTTAATGGTTTAGTTGTGTAGAAACAATGCTCATTATGAAGTTCATATGTCTGAATTGAAGGAAATTTACATTCATGTTTTTCTGTCCTGAGCTCTGTCCTATCTTTTGACATTTATTTATACCCCCCAATATAGATTAATCGGTATGATGCAGTTTGTATTCCTTTTACCAGTAGGCCCCTTGAACATTATGGTTGCATAGGCCACTTAACAACATCAACACAGTTGAGAACCAACTATAAAGACCTTGGAAGATAGATTGCTTTAGGTTGTCTATCTTTTTCAGGAGAAATATGGTAGAAATATTATGTTTAACATTGCTATGTTCAGTTGACCATCAACAGATCTAGCGCCAGAAGGAGGGTTTGGAGGAACAAACTGGCTCTAATCAGGTCATTTTCACTAGAAAGGTTTGAAAGAGTTCTCAGATCTGCTAAGAATCCAGAACCGTTAGTTGAACTCCAAACCCCTGTTAGACCCAAAGCTCGTAGATTTTTTATCCCATCGTTTTCACCAACACCACATGTGGCACAACTAAATCCACCACCACCACCACCTATGGCATTCTTTGCCAACAATCCTTCGCCACTGGGAGTCATTCCTGGTGGCATAAACGAAATGCCAAGGAGCCCAGAGAAAATTTTCCCCAGGTACACTCATGGTGAGTCAAGAAGTGTTGAAGAGCACTTACAAGCATTCAAAGATGCCTTTACTTGTGCTCAGATTTCCCACCATGATGTTGCATGTAGGTTGTTTCCTTATTCATTGGGAGACATGGCTTATAACTAGTATCTAAATTTTCCTACTAGATTAATCTTGAGTTGGAAAAACTTAGAGGAGGCATTCATTAATTAGTTTTGGGTTTATGTTAATCTCGCAATCCTATACCATCAGTTTGCCACTATTAGGAAAGAGCCCCATGAATTGTTACCCCTGTTCAATACCAAATTTCAAAGGATGTACATGAGGTTACAAGATCCATACTTGGTGGCTAAAAATATTGCCATCCAAGCCTACTTGAAGGCCATAGATCCCCTGATTGGCTTGTTTCTGCAGAGAAAATACAATGCCAATGACATTAATTCTTTTTCCAAAGTTTACCACCTTGCTATTAGACTGCAACAGCAGATCAGTTCCCAAGCAGGTGGTCTAGGAGGAGTTTTCCCACCACTAGGATACTCCCAAGCACCTAATCCTACCCCGCTATTTAATAGAGTCTCAGGGATGTCTCATTCTGCATATGGACCCTTATCTAAGTTACAATCCCCATCTCAGCAATTATTCTTTAGTGGCCCAACTCTTGACCCCTCGCAGCAAGTTCAAAACTCCCATAATCAAGTTGGAGGATCTAACCCTATGAAACATGTGTCAACTACAACCACTGTAGAAAGTGAGTGTACTGCTCACTTGACAACAAAGTTGGAGACCCTTAAGAAAACATTGTCTTAGGTGACTAATGAGATGACACAACTCAAATTCAACCCCCCTTAGAACCAAAATCAGAACTACCAAAATTAGGGTGGTTACTCCAATCAGAACCAAAGGAACTTCCAAAACCAGAATTCCCCTAATCAAAATTACCAGAATCAAAATAGGGGATACAACCAGAGATCCAATAATAACAAACAATGGAATACTAGGCCAAACAATGGAATACTAGTCCAAACAATGGGGGAGTTTCCCATAATTATCAGGCTGGTGATGACAAACCACACACTACAAATGTTGCAGATCTCAATTTTATGACAAATTGGTGTAGGTTGCATGACACTGCAACACATTCTGAGGTTAACTACCCAGAAATGGAGAAGATGGTCAAGATTGCACAGGCTAATTCTCTATTGCAAGGTGCTCCCAATAAGTTTGGTGGATCCATAGATGTTGCCATGACTTATGAGCTCTTCGATGAGGAATCTCCATTTCCCAATCAAGAAGAAAATGAACCAGTAGAAGACATATATGATGCTCAGGCCTTTCAATCCAAAGGAGGTCATTTCTTGAGGATTTAGAATAAAGTTCCATTCACCACATCTACCCCTTCGAACACCATGGTTCCACCCAATTAGAATGCGGACAACAACCTGCCTCCGCCAAAAGGGCCACCTGACTCTCAAAATAAAGGTAACTCATCTTTTGTTCCTAAATATCAAATGAAAAATGACATGGAATTTTTCACTCTCCTTCTTTGACATTCTGAAGTGGTGCCCTACCCAACAAGACATTGTGTTGAGAGCTCTGAAGGAGGTAGGTCAGTCAAAAGGAAAGAATAAGGCGACTCTATGAAATGAAATGAACACAACCTTGTACAAAGGTAAGATAGGGACCCCACCATTCCTTCTAAGCTTGAGAATATTCAGAAAGAATTTGCACAACTACCTCTTGGATTCTGGAGCATCAGGTAATGTCATGCCCTTCTCCATTTGTAAAAAATTAGGTTTGAATGTGCTTCAGACTCACAAGAAGGTAATTTAGTTAGATAAAACTAAGGTTAATGTGGTAGGGGAACTAAAAAATATTCATGTATAGGTCGGATCAGACCCATGGATCTAGACTTATATGGATATCCAGGTGGCTGATATCCCTAAGACATATGGCATGCTTCTAAGTCGAGACCTAATGAAATGCATTGGAGGTTATATATCCTTAGACTTTTCATGCATGTGGCTTCCATGCAAAGGGGTAGCAACACAAATTAGGATTGAGAGTGAGCCTAGGCTCAAACACATGATCACTAAATACGATTGTCGTAACGAGGTAGCTTAATTTGAAACTGAGATAGGAGTGTATAAAAGAGAAGAAATATTGACCTTTTCAATGCTCAATTCTGATGATCTACAACCTTTAGAACATAGTGACCCAATGACCATTGTCAACCAACAAGTTCTAATTAGAAAATTACAACAAGATAGGTTGGTTTTAGGAGAAGAGGTTGATCTATGGAGTTTATTGCTCCCTAATTGGTGTAGTATTCATTACCAAAGTCATTTTGAATTGACGTGTCAACCTTGCATAGACATTTTGAACCAAGTCTGTCAGTATGAGGAAACTTGTGAGTGCCAACCCGAGACACCCACCAATGAATTTCCATTTGAGGCCAAGGATGCCACCATCCTGAAAATAACCAGTCTCACTCAAGAGGAAGATCTTTCCCAACATGAGAAGACTCAAGTTCTATGTTCTGATCTCCAGAGCAAGACTGAGGAATCCCAGTCTTTGTCTACCACACCTACCCCATATAACCTTCCAATGCCTAAGGCATTGATGAAAAACATACCAAATTGTAAAGTGATCTAAGAAGAGGCTCAGGAGGTTGTTTCTAACCAGTTTTTCAATCTAGGAGAATCTTCTAATAAACATCATTCCCAGTAGCCTTTAAATCTAGATAGCCAAAACCAGTGTGAGCCGCCACCCACTTCTAGCAAGCAATCACCTGTAGTCCCCAAAAGGAAAGAAATCCCAGCTCCAGATCAACTGTGGAATCTTAAATTTGATGGCTCTCAATCTAAATGAGGGAGTGAAGCAAGAATTGAACTAATAAACCCAAAAGGGAAAACATATTTTGCTTCTTATAGGTTGCAGTTTGGTTGTACCAACAATATGGCAGAGTATGAAGCACTGGCCAGAGGAATGATGTTTGCGCATCAAAAAAAGGTTATAGCTCTACCAGTTATGAGAGATTTTGAGGTCATCATCAAGCAGGTTCGCAGTCAATACATGTGCCATAACAAGAGGTTGGTTGCATACCAGAACAAAATCTGGAATCTCATAGAAGACTTTAATGCCTTTGGGATCAAATTGATTCCCAGAAAAGACAACCAAATTGCAGATGCACTTGTTGTTGCTGCCAGTACCTTGGATCCCATGCAAGATTCCAAGTTAAAGAGATTTTCAATGGAGTTAGTCTCGATTCCAACTATTCCTGATAACGTTCAAAATTTTTAGGTCTTTCATGATGACCAGAATATACTTGCCTTCTTGGCAAGTTCAGATGTCTTTGAAGGGCAGATTATTGATGAATCATAAAGATATCAGGGGAATGGGATCCAGAAACATGCGATGCATAAGGGATAATGAACTTGAAGACAAACAAAATTCATAAGGGAATGGTAGCATTAGAAAGAATCTTTGACTTTGATCCTCGAGCATGTGAAAAGCTGCCCATTGACACTGATGGAGGGAAGTACGAGTCAGTTAACTTGGCAGATTTAGGCCTTGAGAGGAATGTGTTCATTGGAAAAACTTTCCCCAAACACATTCGAGAGAAGCTCTTGGCAACATTAAAAGCAGATATAGCAGCTATCGCGTGGGGATACAAAGATTTGAAAACTTTTGATATATCAGTAATGACAAATACTATCCCTTTAAAGCCTAAAGCAACGCCTTTCCGCAAAAAGCAACACCCATTCAATGCCTTGATAGAGCACTTAATTCAAAAGGAGGTGCAAAAGTTGTTGTTTGCAAGGATAATCTTTCCAGTGAGACATTCTACTTGGGTTGCTAACTTGGTTCATGTTCATAAAAAGAGCAGAGAGATCAGGTTATGTGTTGACTTTAGAAACCTTAACAAAGCATCTGAGAAAGACAATTATCCTCTTCCTTCTTTGGATGAGGTGCTACAAATAGTAAATGGTTCTCAAATGATGCCATTCCTGGATGGATATTCAGGATACAATCAGGTAATGGTCAACTACGAGGATAGAATGAAGACCACCTTCACTACTAAGTGGGGGACATTTGCTTATCGAAGGATGCCATTTGGTCTTATCAATGCTGGAGCTACCTTTCAGCGAGTGATGGGTGTGGCATTCAAGGATTTGGTAGGTAAGTGTATTATTATATACATGGATGATTTAACTGTGTTTTCAAAGAATAGAGAAAATCATGTTGTAGATCTGTCAAAGGTCCTTCAAAAGTGCATAAGTTATGGAATCTCCCTTAATCCAAAGAAGTGTGTATTCAGAGTTTCTGAAGGAAAATTACTAGGCCACATAATATCAGAGAAGGGAATTTTAGTGGACCCAGACAAAGTGGAGTCCATTCTAAAACTGACCATGCCTGATAGAAAAAAGGAGATGAGATTATTTTTCAGGAAGATAAAATTTGTGCAGAAATTCATAACTGGGTTTGTAGAGATCGTCAAACCCCTCAACGAAATGACAAAGAAGGATGCTAAGATTGAGGAGCAATGAGGCTAAATTTTCATTCTCACAGATTAAATAGTCAATTTCAGAGGCACCAATTCTAACTAGCCCTAACTATCTGAAGCCTAATATATATATTCTTTTGCATCTGACCATTCTTGTGCCGCTATTTTGACACAGTGAAAAGGTGAAGGAGATGAAAGGCCCATTGCTTTTATGAGTTCTCAATTTAAAAATGTTGAAGTTAGATATCCACCCTTGGAGAAACAAGCTTTTGCACTGGATCGAGCTGTCAAGAAGTTTCGACATTACATCATTCGTAGTCAAATTATTGCCGTAGTCCTCGACCCTGCTATAAAGTCTCTTCTTTTGCAGAGTGAATTGGGGGAGAGACGAGGGAAGTGGATGGAAATATTGGAATAATTTGACCTGGAAATCCATCTAATGAAGTTAGTTCGAGAAAAAGGTATATTCAAGGCAATGGCAGATGTTGATGCTAAGATTACCTGTCAGCAGTATACGGTACAATCATTTACAAATGATCCCTAGTATGCTGATTTGATTTTTATGTTGTTAAATAACAAATGTTTGTATGGGATGAATGCCACTCAGAGGAGAGCACTCAGGATGAAGAGTTACCACTACATGCTTAAAGGGGGAGCTTTATACCAAAGAAACTTTGAGGGTGTTTATCTACGCTGCCTTGATCAGCAGCAAGTGAAACAAGCCATAACATAATTTCATGGTAGACATGGTATTGGACATGGTTATGTTGATTCCATGGCTCACCAAAATTTTAGATCAGGTTACTACAAGCCCCATGTGTTCCATGATGCTCATCAACATGTGAGGACATGCCATACATGTTAGACTTTCGCATCCAGGGAACGTAATCCAACAATGCCTCCACAACCAGTATACGAGGTAAGGCCATTTGCCCAATGGGCGTTAGAATTTGTAGGTGTGATTAACCCTAATTATTATGTAGTTCACAAATTTATTTTGACGACAACCGATTATTGCACATGCCGGACTGAGGCTCAACCATGTAAAAACAACACCACCGAGGTTGTCATCAAATTTCTTAACGAATGCATCGTTACTAGGTTTGGATTGTTGTTTGCCTTGGTATGTGACAATGGCCCTACTTTTTCTTCAGTTGAATTTATTTAATGGGCATACAAACATAAATTGTGTTAAAGTATTCTTCTAATTACTACCCATAGGGGAATGGAGTAGCTGAGTCTATAAATAAAAATCTGTTGGAAGTGATTAAGAAGCTATTAGAAAGTAATCCTAGGGATTGGCATACTCAACTTAGATTTTCCTTATGGGCAGATAAAACTCGAATCAAGGCCACTTTAGGAAAGTCGCCATTCAAGTTAGTTTATTGACAAGATCCAGTCTTTCCTATCCATTTATAGATACCTGTTCTTAGTTTTATGCAAGAATTATATTCAAATGATGATAGGATAGAAGTTAGGCTAACCAGTTTATTAAATATGGAAGAACAAAGAGATGCTACGTTACAGCAGTTTTCTAAACATCAAGTTGTTGTCAAACGTTGGTTTGACAAAAGAGCAAAGATCAAATCTTTTAGGATATCATACTTGGTACTATTATGGGATAGGCTAGGGAAAAGAAAGGGGACCACCAGAAGTTTGACCGACTTTGGTTGGGTCCATATCAGATAGCTGAAATCCTGGGTGAGAATGCATTTTGTTTGAGCACTTTAAAATGAGAACTTGTTCCATTTTCTATCAATGGTCAGTTTCTCAAACATTATTTTGGCCCATGAAGGTCTGATTTTCTATTGGTTGTATATATGTAATTAGTTGTCTTTTTGTTTTGGTGTGTTGTTTGTTTGTTTGTTTTCCCTTTGTTTTCTTTTTGTTGTTTTGTTTCATTTTGTCTTGGTTTTTGGAGACCTTCATTTTCCTCCATTTCGGAATGAAGGGGTTGTTATTCAAAGTATACTACAGGCACTAGGAGAGAAATTGGTTTAGGTATTTTCCGGTATGTCTGTTGAAAGATTTCATTCTAAACTTGTGTCTTATGATCATTTTAAACAATGGTTTGAAAAGTTATTAAGAATAAGGTATATTGTAAACAATCTCATGAACCATGATTGAAATCTGTCACAAAATAGATAAAAATGTCTATCTATGTAAGATGCCTATTTGTCTTAGGGTGGTTGTATCTTAGATTCAAGTGAAAAATCTGATTCCCAACACTGTCATGAGGTCCACTGTAGTTCTCAACCCACATTTATTATATCTGAGTATTGAGAAAAGTTAATAAAGAATTCCTACAAGTGAAGCCTATATAAAAAAGGAAGAGAAAAGAGAACCATTGAAAGAAGGAAAACTCAATATCAAATGGGTAATTCAAGTATCTCTATCGGGGGCTATGGACGCCTGACTGGCAGTAGAGCAATGCTTTGAGAGAACTAGAGGTATCTCCATCAGGGCTATGGATTCCTAGCCGACAGTGGAGCAATCCCCAAGATATCATTGCACGACAGTTAAAGGACTCAACTTATGTAGCTTGAATCTTAGGTATAGTTGTTCAGGGGTAAAGAAAGTTTTTATGGAAAAAGATGCACCATACATACACACTCAGATTTAAAGTAGTTCATGTTGATTTACATATGAGATTCCAGCTCAACCTTGTTCAATATATCTGATCCTACTTGAGTTAGAATGTTCATAAGCCAGAGGTTGGGTGATTGAATTCTTCATTGTCTTGAAAATGGGTAAACCATTTTCCTAGCCGAGTCGCCAATTGTTATGCCTTGCATAACCACCCCATCTTGTTTTGGATCAAAATGTGTCCCCCTTTGTTTTTATTTGTCCTTGGTGTTTTGTTTGGGTATTAAGAGCTGTTCTTTTTCCTCCTAAGACCTTGTTTCTTTTGTTTCTACGGGTTTGGAACACGAGCTAAAATTGGACTTGGAACTTTTTCCAAAGTTCCTAGTCTGGTTTTCATTCTGGTTCCGGCTCCACTCCTTGCCTTGTTTGTTTCTTCATTTCTTTTCTCATGTTGGGACTTTGGGATGGTTTCCTCCTTTGGGTTTTCATTTGTTTCTTCTTCTTTTCGCTTTCTTTCCTTTCAGCGGAAGCAGAATTGAAACAGAAACCAAACTGGGAACTTTGTAAAAGTTTTGAGTCTGGTGTTGGTTCTAACCCTGCTCCTGCTTTTCTCCTTTGTGTTTTGTCCTTGTTTGGTGTCTTATCCAGGTCTGGTTTTCATTCCTGTCTAGCTTCCTTTCATTTCTTTTGTCACAGTCCTTGTGTCAGCATTTGTTCCTTTGTCGGGAGCGAGATCGGAATCAGAAACGAACTTGGAACTTTATAAAGGTTCTAGGTCTGGTTTTGGTTTTGATTTCGCCCCCATTCCCTTTGTTGTCTTTTCCCTACCACGGGACCAGAACCGGATTTAGAATTAGATAAGAGACTTGGGTAAAGTTTCTTGTCCTATTCTAAATCTGCTTCCACATCTGCCTTGCCTTCAATTTGCACATTGGTTGTATACTCAATTACATTTTTGGTTTCGCGCCTGACCAACTGCATTAATGGCATTAATTACAACTCTCTCACATTTGTGAAATGTTTTTTAAACCTTAATCAAGGTTATTTTAGCTCATAATAATTATCTAAAACATTTTTACGAGCCAAAGCCTAAGTAACTTTGAGAGGAGCATGATTTGGATGCGGGCGCGCGATGGTGAGCGGATTCTTGTCAAGTTTTAACCTTTCTTGGTTGCATTTTGAGGTAGGTGGTTTTCCTGTTCCATTTGTGTTTTCCTTTTCTATCGTTTGTTGTGTTCTTCGCGCGTTCGCAGGACTTTCTTTCATAGATCTTTGCTTGTTTCCTTGTTTGGTTTTGGTTTGGTTTTGTTTTTCTCCCATTTTCCGTTTTGATTTTTTTTGGCTTTTCTAGTTTCTTTTGTCGTTTTGCTATCATTTTCTTTGTTTTGGTGGCGTGTCTGTAATGCCATGCCCTAGTTTTAACTAGGGTTTCATTTTGAGGGATATTTTGTGCTTTAAAAGTGTTTGAATCTATTTGATGACCCCTTTGATCTTATTATCATGTTGAGTTAATGGTCTTGACGTTAGGGTTTTGATGCCCTAATTTCTATAAGTCGATGAGTCACACAAACTAGGGTTTGTGTGTTGACCTTTACAATATCATGCCCTAAAAAGTTCAAATTTGGTTTTGTCCTATTAAGGGTGAGGTTAAACCCCTTATTTCAAGTTTCCTTATGGTTTCATGTGACCTAAGTCTGAAGTCGGTGTGACCATGTGTTTAAATGTTCTTCATTTGAATAATAACCTGGCAGAAGCAAATCTGAGAATGAACTCGTCCCATAAGTGTTTGCATAAGAATTAATTCCCAAAATGATCTCGCTTCTGATGAATATTGATTATGGTCTACACCGTTATTCTTTTGGCAAAAGCGGAATCGGAGTGGGAAACGAACTTGGAACCATCAACTGGTTCTGAGTCTGGTTTCCATTCCAATCCCAGTTCCTATCTTGTCCTGGTTCCGATCTCGATCTCACCTATGTTAAAAGGATTTATGTTCTTGATTCTCTCTTGGATCCACTTCCGGTAAGTGCAAAATTTGACTAAGTATGTAGATTTCCCTTGGATGAATAGAAGATGACATGAAAGGTAATATCGATGTAGTGGTTTCCAAGTATTTGTTGATCTAATGTAGGGTTGTTTTGCAGGAGTGAAAAGTGTCAAGAGCTTCTGAAGAAGCTTCTCAAATAGGGAGCCAGGTTGTAGAAAGTTCAAGGCCAACAAAGCCTAAGAAGATAAAGGTGGAGCAACCCCCTTACACCTTGAGATACAAGCACAAGAGTCCCACTCTTACAATTAGCAAGGTGGATTCTGACTGGGCTGATATCACTGATACAAACTTAGGGCCATTCAACTATGAGGATTTGGTTGAAGAAACTTTCACAGAGGATGTGATAGGGAGAATAGAAAGAATTGTTCAATATGGATTGGCACATGTTTCCCTCTTTCCTCTATTAGTTCAATGTCTAGAGCTCATACTTACTACATCAGGAGCTTACAACCTGACAGCAAGGCAATGTGTGGACCTGCAAGGGAATATCATCATTGATCTCACTCCACATATGACAAGGTTCATGTTTGATGCACCTACACCACAAAACCCCAAACATCTCAATAAAGCAGAGGCATTAAAATTGTATAGCAACCACAGGGAAGCTAACAGGACCCACATGAACAAGAAATGGATGAGGGTGGAAAAGAAATCCTTGACTAAGCTATTCGATTAGCCAAAGAGAGTAGATTTTAGTAAGGAGATTGGTGACATAATCATGATGCTTTCTATTGTGTTCAGAAAGAGAGATTCTTCACACTTTAAGGAATGGATGTTTCCATTCATTCAAACCATTTTGGATGGAAAGCACCAATTTTATTAGCCAATGATTTTGTCAGAGAGCCTACATAATTAGATGTTTAGAGTGGGGCAAACAAAGAGTTTCTTCATGACTTCTTATGTAGTGTATGCAGCTGCAAGGAGGGGAATTTTCCCTGGTTTGAATGCAGTTGGAGTATTGGGAGAAGCCCTTGGATAGAAGAAAGTGTGGGATCATTACGATCAACTAACTTTGCAAACATCAGAGTTGCACTATAGAAGGGTTAATGATGCATTCTTGTATGTTATCATTAATCAGTTGACAGATGATGCATGCTATAGATTAAGCAGGGAAGCCATAGCGTTCATCGCAGAATGGGGGCATTGATACATTCAATACCCAAAGTTTACTTACTTTAGGTTGGGAGGTTTTGATAGCCATCCTCATCTGCTTCCAAGATGTTGCAGTAATAGAATTGTCCTTATGGAATTCATCTATCAGGTCATAGGAGTCAATCTTAAATTTGCTAGCAAGCATAAGACTAGTTGCCATAAATTTTCCATGAAGTTAGGAGAGTATAGTTGCACACATAATGTGGCTACTAAGGCAATTTGTGATGAATTGATTTATATACATCTCGGAAGCATTTTGATCCCAAGCATAAGATGAAAGGTTTGCTCCCTACCGTCTTTGAGAAGCATTTCAATTTGTTAGAATATTTTTGGATTGATCTACAAGATGAATATGATGTAAGAAGGAGGAACTATGAAAGGTTTCCCATCCCATTAATGATTGAGTATGGGGTGAAGGAAGATATTCCTGATACATTATTAGATGATGGTGTAACCTTGGATCCCCAGTATGAGGCTGAAAACATAGGTACAAAGGACTTGGATCTAGTAAAGTGGGATGAGGAAGAGTCCATTGATATTAGGAAAATTGCAAGGACAATGATGGATCGAAGTATCCAGTGGGTGTAACCTATTGAGGAGATTCACATTGGAAGCCTTCATAAGGAGGCTAAATCTTTAAAAGGGAAAGAGCATGAGGTTGAGATCCATGATATTGATACTGATTTGGAGGCTACCCAATCAAACAAGGAAACTCTTGTGACTGCACCCAATGAAGTGACTGAAGATGTGGGGACTGAGCATGCCCTCATCCCATAGGATCAATGGAAAATATTCAAGGATGCTAAGAAGGAAGCGGATGCCAAAGCACAAGTTGAGGCACTTGCTAGACAAGAAGAATCTAAAGCTAAAGCTAAAGAAGAAGAGCTAGCAAGGAAACAAAAGGAAAAGGAAGATTTACTACAACAACAAAAAGAACAAGAATTGAAGACTAAAGAAGAAAGGGATAAGTTAGCTATGTTAGAGAAGATTCATGAGATTGAGGAAGAAAAGGCTCAACAAAGAAGGAAGAGAGAAGCCTTGGAATCCAAGTTTAAGGCTGCAAAGGAAGCTCGAAGAAAGAAGGATGAAGAGGACCTCTTGCTAAAGAAGTTGGAAGCAAAAGAACAAGCCAAGCATCAGCAAGAGGTAGATAAAATGTGGGATAAAGTCAAATAATTAGAGAAACAAAGAGATGAAATGTATGAGTAGAGGAAATTAGAGGAGGAAAGGGAGAACGCTGAAAATGAAAGGCTTGCAAAAGAAATTACAGAAAAGGAGCAACATCAAGAGGTTGATTCTCAACCTAAGGAAACCATTATGCAACCTCTCTCTTCTACCACTACTTCCTCACAACAGGTGGTTACTACTCCTACTGCCCCAACGTGGTTGAAGCTCAACCTTGAAAAGAAACAAGTAGTCTAGCCCCAACCTTTGAACTGGGATGACATGATGAAGGAGATGGAGAAGGAGAGGCCTAAGAAAAATGCTAGGGTCCTTCATTCCACTAGGTTGGAAAATGTTGGGGAGATTGTGGCTGAATGTGCCATTCCCATGGTAGATAAGGATAGATCAGAGATCCAGCTAAGTGATTATCAACTAGGAACTGTGAACTTGGGAAGGCCTAGAAGAAACCAAAAGATGGATTTGATTGACATTGTGGCATCTTCTACCAAGTCAAGGATGGTGGAGGACAAGAAAATAAAGGATGAGCTCAAGGATCAGTTAGATCAGTTGCATAAATTGTTAAAGGACTTATCCTCTCATGTTTCTATGCAATCTGTTGCTCCTACAACGCTTATTTTGTTAAGTAAGAAAGAGGTTGATGACCTTGTTGAAATGAGAAGCAAGGTAGGGATGCGAGATAGATGGGTTGATAGATTGAATCATGAAGTGGAGGAGTTGCTTGTCCAAAGTTATAAATCCCATGATGATGCATTGGAGTTGGTTGGTGACATGAATTCACATGTTGAGGATCTTGGGACACAAGAGGAAAAATATAGAGAATATACCAAGAAGTTGAAGGACATTAGTAAGTTGTCAAGTCAAATTTTGTTAGAGCAGTCCATACTTGAGGAGGATAATATGTACTTTATGGAAAAGACCTTGAATATTATTAGGTTATGGTCCTCAATCATTTTTTATCATAGGAATGAGGTACAAGAGGCAGACAAAGATTTGAATGAATAAGTTGAGGAGTTGGGAGCAGTCATTGCCATGCTTGTAAATGAAGAAATTCTCTTGAAAGATGGCCTCCCTCTTGAAAAACTTAAAGAAAAATGGAATAGTAGGTTTGAGGAGGAAATACACAAGGGGGATGATGGGGATGACTTGTTGATTGATAGACTAATGGATATCAAGGAGGAGATGAAGGCTGCTAGAAGAGAACTCATTAAACTTGGGGATATGCAAGAGTTTGCTTCTACATAATTGAAAAGAATAAAGTTTGTATACAGTTGGGTGGACGGGCCAGATGAAGATATGCTCCAACAAGTGTTTACTAGTTATGATGAGTACATTCTTGAGCAGAAAGCGTGAGAATGATGTGGCAGTGGAATGTTCAGTTCCTGATAAGACACCTAATGATATGATCAGCTGGACAACTCTCTCTCTTTCGCCCCTATTTTTCAAGATCATGACATGACTTTAATTGAAGATTCCCAATATTTTTTCCTTCCTTCTTTGTGCATCATATTTTTTGACAACTGAGTCATTAACAAGCGAACTAAAGATCAGGAGGACAGTCATCTCAAGTGGCTCTAGTGATTCCCTAGATTTGTGGATCTCATCTCATTCTTTTGATTGGAGAATTTAGTGTTAGGGCGGTTTATATGTAATTTTTATCTCCATATTATAAAGGTTGGATAATGGAAGAAGGATTAGCAGTCTAAGGTTACAGTTTTAGAAACTCTTTTTACAGCTTTATGCAAAGACACTTAGATATTTTTACAGTTTTTATATAGTTTTATGTTATTTTTAAGTTCCAATCTTAATGGTGATGTCAATGAACAATAGTCATTCATATTCCAGTGAATGTTGTGCATAAATTTCTCTTATTTGGTGAAAATCAATAGAAGATTCCGAATATGAGGCTATTTTCATTGAGTTATCTGTGAATGAAGTTTTTTGTGTTCATTGATCTATGAATGTTATTAATGAGCTGATGATATGTTCTTGTTAATTTTGAAGTTTATGAATGATGAATGATTTGTATGTCTTGAATTTTCACTATGAATGAATGCAATGGTATAGATTATGCTATAGATTATATCATTTTATGGTTTAGTTGTTTAGAAACAATGCTCATTATGAAGTTCATATGTCTAAATTGAAGGAAATTTACATTCATGTTTCGTTGTCCTGAGCTCTGCCCTATCTTTTGACATTTATTTATACCCCCCCAACGTGGATTAATTGGTATGATGTAGTTTGTATCCCTTTTACCAGCAGGCCCCTTGAACATTACAGTTGCATAGGCCACTAAACAACATCAACACAATTGAGAACCAACTACAAAGACCTTGGAAGATAGATTGCTTTAGGTTGTCTATCTTTTTTTTGAGAAATAGGGTAGAAATATTCTATTTAATTTTGTTGTGTTCAATTGACCATCAACACCTACTAACAAGATGTAAACATACATCATGGATTATCTAACTACAAGAGTTCATTTTAAATCCATTGCATTAGATGAATGAACACATACATCTCCATATTATAACATTAGATAAATAACCATCAAGGATCATATAATAAAATCCAATAAGTACATATACAAATTCCCTTACCTGAGGGTACAACATAACTTTTACATCTTACATTGTGAACAATAGTGCTTCCCGAATACCTTGGGAAGTATACATCAAGATTACATTACATGATAGAAATGATATACAGATTCAATACATAACATAGACAATTGTCTCCTCAAACTGGTACCAAATCTGAAATCTGCTACATGAGGTACATCCATCATGCACACGAGCAATAGCAAGGGAAACCCAATGGAGGAAAATGCACAATCCTCCTGACCATATGGAACCCTAAGGTCTACCCCCCGTGCTAGGAGATAACAATAAGGTCCCACTACTCAAGACAATCAAAAAGATAGAAGGCTAACACAAAAGTACTAAACATGGCTCCAATATAACAAAGTACAACATAACATCACATAACAGAGACACTGCTTCCAGAGGCACACCCACAACAAAAGGGGAAGCATGACTAGGGAATGCTAGACTATAGTAGGGAAGAGTGTCATCGCATGGTTTTGACATGGGTTGTCCTGGCGGTCTCTCACTAGACCTTGACCACCATCTATGGTTGTTTGACATACCTCTCACTAGGTCCTGGCCCCATAGGGTGACACATGCAAAACCAACATTCCTTTCGTGAGGACAAGGAAACTAGGCCTTCTCACCCCATCCTTAGCCTAAACAAGCACTACAGGCATTGTTGATGAATCCATTATCTTGTTTATGTGAAAATTACCCATCCCCCCAATTCATTATTTAGGTTATCACTGAATTAAGAACTCTCCAATGGGTTTTCTAGGTCACCACTTTGGTTTGGCCCCCATTGAGAGCCACTCCCCCTACTTGCAACTAGAAGACCCAATATAACAAACGGGGTAAATCCATCTTGCACAAATTACAAAACCACATGAGCACACACATGGAGCAAGGCATGGACCATCTCTCTCACAATTCCCAACCATAATAATGAATAAGCAGTGCAAGGCTAAAGACCCTCGTGTACACATCTCAAGTATATTATCAACCATTCTCAAGAGAACACTCATAAAATCCTCCTACAAGATTCTTCAAAATGAAACAATCATAAAATCCACATACATGATACTTTTCCCCAAGCCTCTGGAAGACTACCAATAACCACTTTACACAAATGACTTCTACTTTTGAACAATAATCCAATATCACCCCAATTCCATTAATTAAACACATTCTTCTATACAAGGAAACAAATAAACATTGCAGCCATGAATTCAGCTACTAAGGAATACAAAAGAAATCAACATTTAGGTAAATCAACTAACTCAATCACTTAATTTAATTCTTCAATTATCCAAATATAAATAAATCAAATTTCATTTCCTTCTATTTAAATTTCCAATTCATTTAACTTCCATAATCAATTAATTCCTGAATGCAAATTTTTTCTTTAACTATAACCTTAATATACACGTGCATTTATATATAGATACATATATAAATATATACATATTTCAGTATATATATATACATTCATATATATATATATATATGAGTATCTATATTAAAAAAATAGAATGTTGTTTGAAACTCCTTATCTTAGTTTATAGTGGGATAGATATTTATATTTATATATATATATAAAGTTCGATTACCAAGCACATTATATATAAATACAACAAATTTATGTAGAGTAGAATTCCATTTATCATCGAATGAATTCCAAACATATTACATATAAATCCAATGTCAATATCCATTGAATGCATTCCAAACATATATTCTAATGCAACGAATTTCAACCATCTATGTGCATCAATTTCAAGTGTAAAAATAAAAACCAACAACTTCAAAGATAGATCAAACATCAGATGACCATCTAAAGCATGTTCATGGTATATCGAATGCCACCCTATATCGCTACAGCAGAAAACTCACCAGGAAAAGGGGGCGGCCAGGTGTGGTGAAGTTTGATTAGTAAGGAGAGTGATGAAGGATAAAGGAGTTAAAATACCCTGATGTAGCTAGATTGAAAGCTAAAAATGGTACGTGATTTTTGTGAAGGAAACAGATCGCATCCACAAACATGGGAGACGTATGCAAAGTTGGAGAAATTGGCTTGGCGACTGAAAGCATCAAGGTATTCTAGATTCAAGACTTTTATTTAATGTTGTGGGAGAGAAGACAATATAGTCATAAATCTGCCATGATAATGAAAAGTTAGAAATTGCATTTGGTCTATTAATCATGGCCCTCATACAACAATTAGAGTTGTTAAGAACCTTCGAGTATGTTATGATTTCCACACTGCACCTATATTCATCCCTGTGTTTGTTGCAAGAGAAATTGTTCGGAGAGGTATTAACCATTTCCATCATTTAAACATATACGATATCCTTGTGGGGAATATTGGTGGTGCTAAATAAAATAATCTATGAAAATAAGCTCACACTATGCTAATGTGCTTTGTATCAAGTATCCAGTAATAATAAAGGGACGCCTAGAAATACAAATGGCAGCCTACATAGGATATAGTTTATACAGTTCGAATGCCAGATAGGGAAATATATCTCCTATTAAATGAAACACCCTATATGAGGCATCAAACTCCACGGATGGCTATCTAATAAGCAAATACACCAACAAAAGAAATTGCTAATTCCTTAATCCCATTGGGGTAAACAAAAAATTAAATTTTTCAAGGCATAGGCAGACATATAATTGATTTCCAATGGTATGTTGTCTGCAAAAATTGAATTTCCTTATGTGGGTCAATTTTCATTCACAAGGAAAATTATTTGATAATAAATACTTTAGCATTTTGATTGCATACAACAGGAAAAGGCGTCATAATGCAATCTTAAGGCTTTAGATTTATTTCCACTTGTTATGGTTGTGAAACACAAAGGAATGAATTCGCTGTTGGGAAAAATTGGAGGGGATTGCTACATAATTTAATACATACAACAATCAATAAAGAGAAATCAAGCCACCCAAAATTTGGGTCAATGCAAGAAGATTAAACTTCAGAAACCAAGTGCACAAATGTGTTTATTTAATTTTACTTCAGAACATTTCAAGCAAATGCTATTGATAGGCTTAAGGTATCGAATAACAACTGCAAGGCTTCTAAATCAATTTCAAGCATTGTTTCAAAAACAAAGGTAAAGTATAGGAAGCAATGGAACCTAGATATAATTAATGGGAACAGTTGAAACTTCGATGCCGAGTTCAAGCTTCACAACTTGAAGCTCCAACTTCTTCCAAAACCCCAAAACAATTTTTCCCAATTCCCATTTCAAATCCCCAAACCCATTTTTATAGATAATTTCATGCAGACCAAGTTCTCTATTCGAAAGCAAAAATCAATCATGATCATAATCTCTCCCCCCAAAAGATAATTATCATTATTTTTCCCAAAGAAGTTGTAAGATTTTCGAACACAAAAATCAAATGAAAATCACACAAAACAAGTTTCCAAATGGCAAGCAGTTTGAAGTCACGCATGTGCTCTGAATAAATATTTTTCTATCTTTTAATTTGTTTTTTTTGTAGTTTATCCATTATCTCCTTACGATTTGATATTTTATTTTATATTGTATTATTTTCCCACCTTTTAATTTATTTAAACTCAACATTAATAATGAATATGTTTATATTTAATTATAAATAATACTTTTTACATTAGCAATTTAATTTAATTAAATTAATTAACCAAGGCAGCTTATATATTTATTTCTACACATGTTTCACTTAATAATTTATTTAATTCAACAACTAATCAAAAACACTATTAAACCGATTTAATTTAACAACTGGGTATCAACAATAATCACCCAAACATATGCAAGTTCGAAATGATAACAAAAAACCACGAACACATACAAGAATGACGGGTGACCAACTGGATACTCATCCTCATCATGGCAAGGGTAGGGGACCGTACGTTATCTCCGTTTTCAATAATTTTCCATTGGGTTTAAGGCACGCTCAGACCTAAAAATTCAGGTGGAGTCAATTCCTGGTACCTGCAACCTGCATCAAACAAAATGGTCAAACAACATATATATAATCAAACAGTCAGACACACCGTGAAAGGAAATCGCAGTGTAGCAGGGTACTCACGAATGAGTAATGAAACATTGTACCTTTCACCAAGACACATCAGCACATAACCACATCAATGTATAACAAACAAATACATAGCAAACAACATCGAACAATCACCAGATAAATGCATAGTAACCATGATCAGATAAACACATAATGCTCATAGTTAAATTAGCCCACATAAATTAATAAGTCCATTAAACTATCATAGCATATGCATAAACTCAAATAGTAGCAAGAACATCAAAGTGTCATCCAGTATCAACAAAGTAGTAAATCCAACATCAACAGAATGTCATAATGTCTATCCTAACAGAACAATCCTAAGTCAAAACAACATGAGGAGCACTACATTAGATTTAATTGTCAAGGGTCTATGATGAATTTTAAATCCACTATGTTGTTTAGATACCTAATGGAATATCTCAATTTAGCTTGGTAGAGCCCAAAGTATAAGTAGAGTAAGCTACTTATCCTGAGTTTGCATCCCCTAGGTCTTAGGTGTGGTTTTTCTTTAAGGATTTGGGATACTAAAAATTTAAGAGCCAAAAATTGATACCATTGTTGGGGATGGCTTGAAGAATTTCATCTTTTATAATGCTATTCAATTTCTATCAATATTCGGTTTATTTCCTAGTCACTACAAATATTATTTTATCTTCCCACATGAAGAGTGGTAGATCTATTATATGAACCAACTTAAGGCTAATAAGATGCTTGATGATACAAAGGTGGATTTTTTTTTAAAGAAATTAAAGACCATGAAGACACCCCTACATGCAAGGAGGAAACAATTTATGTGGAAAGTAAAAAATACAAGTCTAATCAACCATATTCTTAAGAAAATGAACCTACTACTACTCATACGGAATCAAGTTTTGTGATTTGGTGCTCCACAAGGTTGGAATCAAGTGTTGTAGTGTGTGGAAGGCTACCTAGTTGTGCAGAATGAATATGTTCTTCTAGTGTATGATGTTGTGAAGGATTTGTTGGTTTTTAGGGTATTGATGGAATATTCTAGATTGTTTTAAAGTGATTTGTGTGGTCCATGAGTCATCTTTGGATCAAAGGAATCATGTATTTAATTGTTTAATGGTGTTAACATAGGTTTGATTGATCTTGGGTGTGTACACTAATTGTGGATGTGCTTCGATGTTTGTGAAAGTTTGGCATGTGGCATGTATGTTTGTATTTGGTTTTGAGTTAAGGTGTGATGTGGCCCACCTTCACTCCTCTCCACCGTGGGAATGTTTTTGTGCTAGCCTAATTTGAATTTGCATGTTTGAGGTGCATAGTCGACCTTGTGAATTATTTTCAAGGTTGAAGATGGTATATATGAGTGATGAGTTCATGGAGGATGTATGAATGAAGTGTGTAATGTGAAGTGTAAAAGTGTGAAATGTAGTGTGAGCTTTAATTCCAAAGACTATTGGAAGCAGAGAGCATAAGGTGTCTACATTCTACAAAGAGAGTGTGAATGTTCTGGTGAAGTAGTGGTGGAACTTTTCTATTGCTCTGAGATGGATTTTTCATTGTAATAATCTTATTTCTTCTTCTTTCTAATCTAGTAGCGATCCATTGGCAGTGAGCCCTCCAATAGTGAGCCTATTATATTCGGTGTTGCAATTACTTTATATGGTGAGCTAATCCTCACCATGGTTTTTCCCTTCTTGGGTTTTCCACGTAAATTTGGTGTTCTCATGTGTTTGGTTGTGTTTGCATTACTATTTATCATGTTTACATTCTTCTAATGCTTGATAAGGGTTTACTAGTTGTTAAGGGTTTATGGATTAATGGAGATCTAAATATTAATGAGGTTTTTGATGTTTTAATGTACAACTGATTCACCCCCCTTCTCAGTTGTCTTGTGCATTCAACAATTGGTATCAGAGTAAGGTTCCTTGGAAGAAAGCTTAACCTCTTAAGGTAGATCTAGGATGGTGTGCAAGAAGGAGGATCATCTATTTTATGGATCTAATTATGCATTCTGGAAGACCAAGATGAAAGGTTTTCTTATTTCTCTGGGATTTGGAGTTTGGAAGTTTGTTGAAACCCAATATACAATGCTTGCAAATGGTTTGAGTACTGATGATGAAATAAAGGCATATGAGAACAATGGAAAAGGAAGGTATTCTCTTTTGAGTGGTCTGTCTAATGTAGAACTTGTGAAAGTTGTGAGTCTTAAAACTGTTGGTGAAATATGGAAAAAGCTAGAAAGTATCTATGAAGCAGATGATAAGGTCATGCAAAATATAAAGATCAAGTTTGAAAACCTAAGGATGATAGAAAATGAACATATCACAAGCTACATGCATAGAGTCCGAACGAAGTTGTCAATTCCATCAAAGGTTTTGGTGGAAATCTAGAAGATGAGGTGGTAAAAAAGGTACTAAGAACTCTTACTAAATCTTATAGCCATAAAGTTTCTACTATTGAGGAAGTTCATAATTTGAATAATTATTCTAGAGATCAATTGTTTGGTGTGTTAACTACTTTTGAATTGAGATAATTTGGTTCAAGTGATGTAAAAAGGGAGACTGCCTTTAAAGTTGGCAAAGTAAAGAAGAGTGAGGAAGCAAACTAGGATGATGTTGATGATGTAGAAGCAAATTTTGTTGGAAGATTGAAAAAGGGCACTAGGAAATACAAAGGTAAGTTACCTTTCAAATGCTTTAATAGTGGAAAGATTGGTCATTATGCTTTAAGATGTCCCGTCAAAGCTTCAAGAGATATACCTAAGGATAATAAAGGAAAGTAAATTAAGAGAAGTTATTATGTTAAAGAAGATGCCAATATATCTAATGATGAATTTGATTATCTAAATGATGAAGATGATGAATGCTTGTTCATGGATCTAAATGTTGGAACTAATTTTGCTAACTCTGAGAGATGTATGAAGGAAAGTGCTTTAGAAGTAGGTCATAACATTGGAGGAGCAATGGTGACTACTTTTCATGCTAGAGAGGAGAAGAACAAATGGATCATTGACAGTGGATGATCAAATCACATGATTGGTGATAAGAGTAAGTTTTTTAAACTTGAGAAATTTGAAGGAGATCTTGTTAAGTTTGGTGATGATACATCTGCTATGATATGTGGAAAAGGTTCAATCAGTTCTAATGGCAAGCATAATATAGATGATGTTCTTTATGTTAAGGGTTTAAGGCATAACCTTTTGAGTGTAGGAAAAAGGTGTGGCAAAGGATATAATCTTGTGTTTTACGATAATGGTTGTGAGATCGGAAAAGGCTCTGAAACTATGGTTGCAATAGGAAGAATGATAAATGGTAATGTTTATCAACTTAAGGGTGAAAATGGGCAGTGCTTTATGACTCAAATTAATGAAAGTTGTCTATGTCATAGAAGAATGTGTCACATCACTTTTGATATCCTAGTGAGGATCAGTTCAGTTCAAGCTATGAGAGATCTTTTGAAGATTACAAAGCCTATCAATGTTGTCTACAAGGAATGTCAGATTGGGAAGCAAGCTAGAAAGAGTTTCAAAGTCAAAAGAACAATCTATTATCAATCCTTTGGAGTTGGTGCATACAAATCTTTGTGAACCTACCAGAATTAGAAGTTTTCAAGGTGACAGGTATTTCATGCTATTAATTGATGATTACTCTAGAATGACTTTGGTTACTTTTCTTAAAGAAAATTAGAAGATTTAGATAATTTTAAGGCATTCAAAGCTATGGTTGAGAATGAAATGAACATGAAAATAATATGTTTAAGATCTGAAAAAGGTGGAGAGTTCACCTTCAATGAGTTTAATCATTTATGTGAAGATCATGGAATAAAGAGACATTTGTCAACCCCTAGGACTCCTCAACAGAATGGAGTTATGGAAAGGAAGAATAGGATTTTTTAGGAAGTAGCAAGGACAATGATGAAGAAGGAAAATCTACCAGATGTCTGCTAGAGAGAAGCAATTCGTACTGCAGTGTATATACTTAACAGAGCATAAGTAAGGACAAACAGTTCAAAGACTCCCTATGAGTTGTGGTATGGAAGAACCCATACTATGAAATATTTTAGAGTGTTTGGAAGAAAATGCTATATTAGAAGAAATGAAAAAAACTTAGGAAAGTTTGATGTAAGATTTGATGAAGGAATCTTCCTTGGATATTCTACAAGAAGCAAGGCTTACCAGTGCTACAACAAGAGGCTGAAAAAGATTGTTGAAAGTGTAAGTGTCAAAGTCCTCTTGTAGAGAAGAAGAGAGAGATAAGGTAAGGAAAAATAAGTGTAGATTGAAGAGGAAGAAGCTCCAAAAAGATCCCTAAGAACCTTAAGTATGTGTAGAAGAATCATTTAAAAGATTGGATCATTGGTGACAAGAGTAGAGGTGTATTGACAAGAAGAAAGGTTGTTATGGTAGAAGAACAAGAAAACCTATGTTTACTTTCCAAAGTTGAACCTAAAATAGTGATTGAGGCATGCAAAGATGAATATTGGATCAAGGCTATGGAAGAAAAATTAATGTAGATTGAGAAGAATCAAACTTGGGAACTTGTCCCAAGGCTTGCAAACAAGAATGTGATTGGAACTAAGTGGGTAGTTAGGAACAAGTTGAATGAGAGTGGAGAAATGGTAAGAAACAAGGAAAGAATTGTGTCTAAAGGCTAATCACAAGTGGAAGGAATAGATTTTGAGGAGACATTTTCTCTAGTGGAAAGAATGGAAGAACACAAATATTTTGTGTTCTATTAGGATGTTCCTTGCTTTTGTAGAACACAAATATTTCAAAGTATATCAGATGGATGTGAAGTCTAGATTCTTGAATGGTGTGTTGGAAGAAGAGGTTTATATTGAACAACCAGAAGGCTTTCAGTTATCAAATAATCCTGATATGGTCTGTAGATTGAAGAAGACATTATATGGACTCAAGCAAGCTCCTAAAGCTTGGTATGCAAGAGTGGATAGGTACTTGTTGCAATAAGGATTCAATAAAGGTACCACTAATAGTAATCTTTATTTCAAAGTTGAAAAAGATCAAATCTTGATTGTGGTTGTGTATGTTGATGATATAATCTTTGGAGGTAATGAAGCAATGTGCAAGAGATTTGCAAAAAAGATGCATAAAGAGTTTGAGATGTCTATGTTTGGGGAGATGAGTTTCTTCCTTGGACTTCAAATCAATCATACAAAGAAAGTAATATTCATATCATTTTCCAATTATGTCATTGGTTGCAAACTGAGTAAGAATGAAGAATCTCCTAAGGCTGATCTGAGCAAGTACAAATCAATGATTGGAGGACTGTTATATCTAACTATTACTAGACTAGATATCATGCATGTAGTTTTTCTTGTGGCTATATTTCAAGAAGATCCCATAGAGTCACATCTAGCAGCAATGAATATGATACTCAGATATTTGAAAGGCCCTCCAAAATATGGCTTGTGGTATCCAAAGGATACTGATTTCACTTTAAGTGCTTAAACATATACAGATTGGACAGGTTGTGTGGATGAAAAAAAGAGTACAAGTGGTGGTGCTTTCTTTCTTGGAAGTAGATTAGTGTCTTGGCTAATCAAGAAGTAGAATTCAGTGTCATTATCTATTGCAGAGGCAGAATACATTGCTGCAGTATCATACTGCACATAGGTGTTGTCGATGAAACAAACTTTGAAGGATATCAAAGTAGTATATGATGAACCAATCTCTATCTTTTGTGATAATACAAGTGCTATTAATATTTAAAGGAATTCGGTAATGCATTCAAGGACAAAGCATATTTCAATCCGGTATCACTTTTTGAGGGAGAAGGTTGTAGAGAATGAGGTGAAGTTGGAGTATGTGTCTACTAAGGATCAAGTTGTAGATATCTTCACAGAGGCTCTTCCTAAGGATACTTTTGAGTATCTCTTGGATAAGTTGGGGTTTATTGCCCCTCCTTTCAACTAGATGCATAAGGATATGCATCGGTCCAATGGGTCTCAAGATTCATTCCTTATTCTGGACTAGTGTTGGTGGCTACCTCTCAGGGGGAGTAGGTAGTGGCATTATTGATTGTTGCAATCAGGAGGAGTAAGTGTTGTCATTGTGTGGTATATAGCTATTTTCCTTTGTCAGTTCTGTCAAAGGATATGTGCATTTGTTTTTGGTTAGTGAAGTATGTTGTTGAGTGTGTAGAGAAGGTGTGAAGAAAATAGAGTGTAGTAGAAGAAAAGGAAGTTGCAGAGCAGATACATGTGTGATTGATGTCAAAGGGGATGTTTCCCTTTGCCATTGATGTCAAAGGGGGAGAGGAAGTTAACTGAAAAACCATATGAAGTAAGGGGGAGAGAAGTCTTGAGAAAGAGAAAATGATGGAAAGTATAGATACTTGTGTAAGGGGGAGCAATGTGCACTATGGTGCAGTACATGAGTTGGTGATCAAAGTTGTTATTTTTGTTGTTGATGGTTTTCCAAGTGTTTCCATCAATGAAAAAGTGGGAGATTGTTGGAAGTTTGTGTTGTCATTGATGTCAATAGACCTTTGTTGTTGCATTGATGTCAACCTATGGAGATGCTTTTTATTGGTTGCATTATGTTGTCATTAGTAGTATCACTATTGTCAACCTCTAGTGTTGCTTTGATGAGCATGTGTTGGTGATGTTCAACCTCTTGTATGGTTGAGATGTTGAGAAGGTGTTCTAGATGTTGAGTGTGAGTTTATGGTGCTTGGTTTCCAAGTGCTTTTGAGAAATTTTGAATAAAACAAGGAAATAGTGTGGTGAAGAGTGTTCAGTGTGACAAAGTGGTGTTCAGCATTTTGCTTTGCATTTCTTCATGGTTGAAGATATACTTGTGCGGTTTGGATATGTTGATTAGAGGTGTTCAGAGGTGTTATATCTATAGTTTCTTATTCTGGATCAATGTGCAGAAAAAATTATGTTCACCAGTGTGTGGACTGTAAAAGTAGTGTTGTTTGAGAGAAATGGTTTTTTTTTTCATTTCTCTACAATTTATTTTTTGGTCTTGCGGATCTAGAAGTGTGCTTATATTGCTCATATCTATCATCAATTTGAGTTGTTTTTCATTTAGTGCTTTGCAAGGTTGGAATCAGGTGTTGCAGTGTGTAGAAGGTTAGCTTGTTGTACAAAATGAATATGTTCTTCTGGTGTATGATGTTGTGAAGGATTTATTGGATTTTAGGGTGTTGATGGAATATTCCATATTGTGTTAAAGTGATGAGTATGGTCTATGAGTTGTCTTAATGGTGTAGGAGCACCTTGGTAATATCATGTTTCCAAGAAGTAAATTTTGAAGGCTGATCAATTTTGATGTGTCAACATTGCTCAAGGGTCATTTTCCATGTATTGAAGTCCTTAGGAGGTCAAGTTTTAAGTTTGTTGTCAAAATTTGAATAAATGTAAAAGTTGTCACAAAGTTACAAAATTGCAAAATTGCTAAAAGGCGACATTGGAAGGTGAAAGGTCATGTTTTAATTTAGGTCGTTGAAGGTAGTTAGAACCTGAAGAGTCAGTTTGAATGCCTTTAAAAAGGCCTTGAATACATTTTGTAACTCGTGGGTGATTGAAATTTGGAGGAATAAAGAAAACCACTATTTTATGCATATTTATTCTGAAATCTACTATTTTTTTATGTTGTACAGCCCTGTACGGGCAGGAATTCATGTTTAAATGTTTGTGAGTGTTAATATGTTAAATCGCCTTCCTTTTGTAATTTGTCTCATGCAATTTGGTGCCATTTAGTGTTAGATATTGTCATTTTTCTGGAAACTATCCATACCATATCCTAGGGTAATAGTGAAGACATAAAAATTCATTTATCAATTTTTGGCCATTAGAATCTCCTAAAATTTGGTGGAAAGAAAGATATTTATGTGTTCTACAAGATTCCTAAGCCACAACACAAGAAAGTGACGGTTTGAGTCAATATTATAATGCCCTATGTCTGAAAACAAGGTTTTATGAACAAAGATTGAGGTTAGAGCCTAGGGTTTGTAAAAATACTTTAGAAAAAGGACTTCTAATGGTTTTATAAGCTTGTACAGGTCTAATAAGGGTTGCTTGAAAGATTTTTTAAGGGAGTTTGTGACTAGAGATAGTGTAACCAATAAACCCTTGAGGAAAATAGGCCTAAATAAGCCTAATTCTGACTGAGATAGCAAAATTTGATGTAAGTGTTACAAAAGAATTGGCACCCATTTTGGAACATGTTTTAGGCAAGCATAAGGGGCATTCAAATGTATGGTTAGGCTTGAGTTTCAGTGCATAATCTGAGAATAAACTTTGACAGTCTCCTTTGGTGACCTACAAGCATTGTAATACATTTGTGAAGGAAATGTACCCAAAATAGGTAACTTGAGTTTTTGGGGTTTAGGATGAGTTTAATTATGTTGTATCAGCCTTAATAAAGATGTCTCAAGTGTTGAATTAGTTTTTGTGTCTTGAAAGGAAAAGTTAGTGTTTGAAGGTCCTATTGGAAATTGGAACTCTGATTGCATGATTGAGTGTTTGAAATCAATTGTTTTATGAAGGGAAATGAGTCCTAATTGAATGGACATGAAAGATTTGGCTGAGTTTTGTTAAGTTGAGATTGTTAGAGTGATTTTCTTCCTCTATCATTGCATCACTTTGGATCAAAGGAAGTGTGTACTTAATTTTTTAATGGTATTAACACAGGTTTAGTCGACCTCAGGTGTTTACACTAATTGTGGATGTGCTTTGGTGTTTGTGAAAGTGTGGCATGGCGTGTATGTGTGTATTTGGGTCCAAGTTAAGGTGTGATATGGTTCACATCCATTCCTCTCCACCGTAAGAATTTTTTGGTGCCGACCTAATTTGAATTCCTATGTTTGAGTTGCATAGTGGTCACGCCCATAAAAGGATATAAAAGTCACAACAGAACTAAACCTGGGAATTGGACATTCCAACAGGTGACTAACATCTCCTCATGGTCATTCATTTACTTTATCAAACTAGGGAACGTATACTTGAAATGGAGCAGCACGGTATGTGCACTAAGAACTAGTTTCCAGTCACCATCTATAGAAAACAAATGCTTAAAAGTAATGAAACGTAAAACTTTTTAACTTAAACACAACTTGGCTAAAACATAAATCATAGCAGCTATTATTAAAGGACAAACTGTGAACTGGCTTTATGTTGTAGGAACAGACACAGGGATGGATTCCCAATGTTGCAGGAACAATACAAAGCTGAGTTTGCATTGAAATCTACAGAAATAGATTCTAACTAGTAATCGACATGAAATTAACAGTTAACTACAACAACTTGCTACAAAATACTTACTAAGTGGGCCCCCTTAGCAAGCATCAACTAGATTACACAAGAAGTTGACTCAAAGCTTCATCGAATTTTATTCATATTCAGAACCAGGATACATCGATTACTCTGTTTGAAAAATAAAAACTTAACACAGAACTCTATTACTTATTCAACTTAATTTTAACACATATTGTTTCATCCTCGTTCACTCACGCAGGAGGAACGGTTATTTAAATGAAAAAGACAACTAACTAATTAACAGAGGGAGTCGTGATCATAAATACATTATGAATCCGCAGAACAGATATTCATAAATGAAAGTCTATCTGCTCGACGCGACCCAAAGAAAATATAGCATTACACACTCCCTAGATCAAAGGATCGTTAAAGCTTCTTCCCAAAGATTCGGTCAAAGAGTTATTACAGGAACGACTTCTTCAACAGAGTCGAGATTCTTGCGCTTGATCAGCTTCAGCTCCCTCCAACAATCCTGCAATAAATGACAGAGGCGAAGGAAAGCATACACACAAGTGACACGTCATCTATTCATTAATCACATGTTAATCCTATTCCATTATCCAAAATCATAAGCATACATCAGCTATGCGGGCGGTCAAAAAGGTAATTAATGAAGTTGTCAAGCTGCAGGAATATGGAATTCATTGCTACAGGATACTACCCAAAAAGTCTTTAATCAACAGGTTTAAACAACTATTAATAACAAAAGTAAGAGTATCAAAAGTTTCAAACTATGAGCATATTTAAGGATCATCACATAGATGACCTTGTGAATTGTTTTCAAGGTTGAAGATGGCATATATGAGTGATGAGTTGATAGAGGATGTATGAGTGAAGTGTGTAATGCGAAGTGTTGAGATGTGAAGTGTGAAAGTGTGAAATGTAGTGTGAGCTTTAATGCCTAAGACTACTAGAAGCAACAAGCATAAAGTGTCTACATTCTACAGAGAGAGTGTGAATGTTCTGGTGAAGCAATGGTAGAACTTTTCTATTGCTTTGAGATGGATTTCTCATTGTAATAATCTTCTTTCTTCTTCTTTCTAATCTAGCAGTGAGCCATTGGCAGTGAGCCCTTCTTTTCTCTTTGGGAAGTGATCCCTCTTATAGTGAGCCTATTGTATTTGAGGTTGCAATTACTTTAAATTGTGAGCTAATCCTCACCATGGTTTTTCCCTTCTTGGGTTTTCCACGTAAATTTGGTGTTTTCATGTGTTTGGATGTGTTTGCATTACTATTTCTCATGTTTTCATTCTGTTAATTCATGATAAGGTTTTAATGGTTGTTAAGTGTTTATGGATTAATGTAGATTTGAATGATAATGAGGATTTTGATGTTTTAATGTACAACTGATTCACCCCCCTCTTAATTGTCTTGTACATTCAACAGAGAGAAACTCATGTAGGTGGAGATTATAGTGGTCCATATTATGACTTCACATTGTGGGTCCCACTAGGTATCAATTCCTTCATTTAAAAATAATAATATTTATCTAATGATTCAATGGATCACATGATCAAAACAACAATAAGAGCATAAATATTTTATTACGATACCAAAATATAAATGCATGGGAGGGAAAGGAGTAAGGACTAAATATATATTGAAAATACACAAAAATTAGGCATGTGTGATCTCAATGTAAGAAATTCACATGTGATTCCACACCCTATCTCTCTATCCCTTTCTCATGTCACCATGAAACTACCTTTCATGATGCACCTGAACTTAACCAACTAGGTAGTGACCATACCTAGTTATATTTTATTAACCATCTAAGAGAAAAGCACAAGGAAATTGAAGCCCAATTAGCGAATCTTACACAAAAATAGAATAAAAAACAAGGCCAATGTTTCCCTCATAGATCTTTACATCAAAAAAATATGAACAATATTTTAATAAATTGTACAATGCAAGGATTCAATTTTGATGACAAGCACAAAGGTTTCCTCCACCAAGATAGCCATCAGTTTAGAAATACACAAAAAAGTAGATTTCTATGGGATCCCTAACTATCCCATCTCAACCCCTAATGAGATTAAGGGAAAGATTCCAAGATTCCAAGGTAATAATACCATATTAGGTGAGGATAATCTTAGGCATTTCATCAATATTACTAATGATTATGAGATTGATCATGAACATGTTGTCATCAAGTTATTTGTGCAGTGGCTAGAATAAAGTGTAAGAGATTGGTACAAAGTCTACCTAGAAATAACATAGACTCATAGGAAGAAAAGAAAACAAGAAGATAGTGGTAGATTTCAATAGTAGGTTCAATGCGATTACGATTAGTAGGTACAAAGTCTACCTAGAATGTATTTATATTACACTACATGGTGATAGGATCTATACTCAAAATTGACTATATATGAGTTGACTACTAGGAGAAAAGAAAACAAGAAGATAGTGGTAGATTTCAATAGTAGGTTCAATGCGATTATGAGGAAGGTGCCACCCAAATTAAGGCCTAATAAATCTGTGTTTAGTGTTGTATTATTGTGCATTTGATGCTAATACAAGATATTGTCTTAAGGATAATAACCCTCAAACCTTAAGAGAGGTCTATGCCATGGACATCAATATTGAAGGTAATATGAGAGCATTAGGATAACATAGCAAAGTAATTGGTGTGCTCAACCAAATAAAGGAGATTCAAGCTAGCCTCTCTCAACTTATGAAATACTAGATACATTAATGGGTGTCATGAAAGATTTATCTTATAAGGTTGTAAAAAATGAAAAGGGGCTAGCACCTAATAATGCTAACACACATTACAATTAAGACCAACATTTACAAAATAGGTCATATAATATTAATTGCTTTAGAAAGCTAGGGAAAAATGATCGATAAGTGGTTCCTAGGCAAGGAAAACAAAGGCCTCAAGATGAGGGATTATTGAAGCTTTAAGAAATGACTATTTGAACTTGCAAGAGACTCTACCTTGGTGTGAAACTTGTTTCTTACCCCTTGAACCCATGAGATGTGTTGTTGCAATTTTCGTCATGAAGGAAGAGTAGTTCCCAAATGATGAAGATGGTCCCATATGCTATGATGATTAAGATGAAGAAGATCAAATTAACACATGTGAACTTTAAGATGCTTGTGATCAACTTAAATTTGATGATTGCATCATTGATGATCAAACTCCTCAACATGACCACATCAATATTGTAGAACAATTTGAAGTTCCTAGCCATATGTAATTTTGTCCACCTCAAAGAACTCATTTAGTAGAGGCACAAAGTATCTAGGCCCTCCCATGAGGATATCAAGGTACATACTAATGAAAATATCATGAAGGTGCGAAGTTGGTATTAGCTAAGGAAAATACATGTCCAGGTACAAATGAATCCAACATTTCAACCAAATTTGGTATTACTACCCCAAATACAAATAAAATAAAATAAAAGGTAGATGTTGAGGCCAGAGTCAGTGGTATTTCAAATAATGTATTTAAAACAAGAGAAGCTCTCAAATGCAAAATCTAAAGGTGGAGAAGAAATATATCTCAAAGACCAAAATGGTTGATATATCTACAAGTAAAGTTGAAAACTTCAAGGAAAAGAGTGAATTTGAAATCAATTGAAGCTTAGAATATTTCTTAGTATACAAAGAAGGATGCTAAGGGAAGTGATTTAATTTCTAGTGATAACAAATATGTAAACATTGGTCATGAAGTTTATCCCTAATATAAGTGTCATTTTTGTAGTTGAGGCTCATCCCTTCCCTACATATGCTCCTATTGGCATGACATTTATTTTGAATCAGTCAACTTCCAAGTGCCTTTAAGCAAGTTATGTAGGATCTTGAAACATAAAAATAGACTTTCATCCTATATGACCATGCCTCTTATCTCAAACCACCTTTTCAACTCTCCCATGGATCCCAACTTTGATGCAAATGTCCAAGAGGTGCCTAAGGTATACCTTGGTTTAACCTTAGTAGGAAGCTACAAATGAATTAGGCTTAAATGTTTCCACATCCAATGCCAATATTATGCAATGAATTTAAGGGAGGTCAATACCATATGAGTTGTTAATAAAGTAGAGTTCTAGTTGGTTGCATACCACAGTCATTTTTTCTTAATAGACATAATCATCGTTGATTGCCTTATGTTGACGTTAGAAACCATTGGATTGGAATCCTATCTGGTTAATTAGATGGTTGTCACACTTTTGACTTAACACTTTCACAACCTTCTTTCAACTCATATGTCAATTATTTCATACATTTTTTTATCTAATAATTCTCAAATCTTTCCTGTGACATCATTAAGAATGCTTATCTGACACTTGAAATTTATAACTATATAAATTTGCTAAAAATTGTATGATAGTTGTGTCTTTCCCCTTTTATTACTTTTTGTTGCACTTTATATTAATATTTATCTTCCATTCATCATGTTGGATGGTTTACTTACGTGCTAGCAACTACTAAATTGCGTGTAGGCCTTCACATATTTGGTTGGTAGTCAAATGCTAGTATTACTTCTCAATCAAATATTACTTGTTAGTTTTGAAGCAAGAAAACTATTTATTTATTACTAAGTTGTCCGTCTACTTTCATGTCAAACTAGCTATAAACTCCCTTGGTTGCGTTGAGCATTGAAATCCATACAAACATTTATATATTTCAATGTTAGGTAGGTTTTTTAATATACTATGCTTCATTTTGTATGGTCTACGCATTTTTTGTTTTTGTTTTTGTTTTTTGGCTCAAATTTAGGTACGCTAGGTTAGCCATATTTTTGTGTTCACTCCTCAAGAAATAATAGTTATGTAAATTTAAAGTTAGATCCAGGTCAAAATATAATCTAGACTATAAGTTAAAAGTTAAAGTGGTGACGTAATGGTGGGTTAGAAAGTTGTTATGTTGTAAATCATTTGATAATGGTAAAGAGAAGTTATGAAGTATGTGTCTAGTAAGTGTTGTGTCATGTGATGTGATAGTAAGGTATGGTTTTCTAGATGGCTTGGACATGATGTACCATTCTTAGTTGAGGCGTGGAGGAATGTTAACTCACCATTGGACGTTAGTTAAATAGGCGAGTTGTTTGTTCTTTCTTATATTTGAAAGAATACAAACAAGAATGAACCCATGCAACAAGTTTAGTTAGACTCCAGATGACCATCAAGACTTCAAAGGCTATTATTTGACCTAAGACTAGTTTTACCCATGCATTGGTGAAATCAAATACCATTTGTAAATGGCTACGACTAGTTCTATGTAAAGACTTGCTAAGAGAACTCTCCATTGTGTCCAAACAATCAATCACTTATTATACCTCTGTTAGGTCCAATACACTCTTATTTTGTCATTGATCTTAGTGATTGGAGAAGATTCACTAAAAAATTCACATATTCAGTATGATTTCAATATACTTAAGTTTGTATATATATCTCAAATATATTTATGTAAAATACATTAATAGATATATAATTATTTTATTTATTTAAAAGTTATTTTATTTTATTTAATATATAAATATATATGGATATGTAGATTTTAGTTTTAATTTAAATATTATTTTATTTTATCTATATTGTTTATTTGGAAAACTATTTTTTGGTAATACACTTGTTTTACTTTTCTATGTAATTTTTAATTTTACTTCTAGAAAAATCACCATTCATTATTTCAATATTTATTTCATTTTATATTTTGCTTTTAAAGGTGATGTAAATATTTTATATCTATATGTTACTTTTTAATAGTGTCAAATTAATATATATAATAAAAAAATTATGTCTTCATATTTTAACTTTTTTCTTTCATGGTCAAACATCACATGCTTCTCCCCCTACCACCACTATATTTTATGCCTCTCAACATAATTAAAGGTTGTTTCTTTAATTAACAATTAATATTACAATTATGTTCACAAATAGAAGCACAAGTTTTGACTTCAAATTTGAGTAGCAAATATGTAAATATTTGGTGACTGTTTGTTGCGGTTATTATGTCATATCCACATACCAAGCAACAAAAAAACTTCAAATTTGTAAACAAACAAATTTAAAACATGAACAATGAACACCAATTTTCTCTAATATTACTTATTTGTCAATGTTGCTCTCAAAGACAAATAATTGTCTAGTTTGAACTATATGCTTATAAACTCAATCTATATTACAACTTATGTTTTTTATATATAACATCTATTCTCCACAAAAGTAAGGAATCTAATCCTAAAATCTTGTTCCTTCACCTTCTAAAGAGAAATATAGTCTATTGTACATGGACTTATAAAAAACAAATTATAACTTAATTGGTGAAATGGATAAGATCAAAAACCAAATCATATCAACTACATTGGTTCCATCTTACACATTTAACATGTAGTTCACTGAATTGTAACATAACTTACATACTTGCATCAAACAATTAACATTTAGCCTCATTAATGGCCTATGCAAATTACTAGTGGATGATGATAACAATTACCTCAATTCCATGACAAAATATTGCATTATGCCAAGGATAGACCTAATAATATATTGATAAATTTATATATTATTCGTATATAATTTTGTTGATACTTAGATATCACAACCACATTTTTTGGTGTATCAAATATGATCATGCCACTAAAAGAGCATCAATAGTAGGATAAAATTCATGTTTCATATCTTTTTATGAGTATAAATGATTCAATCATCTACTTCATGCTCAACTGGGATTTGTGTAACTACTAAAAGCTTTTTTCCTAACAAAGATTTTATATACTTGCATTAACTATTATCAGTGAAATTCATACTCATCAATTCTAAATAACTCATTATTATATGTTTAGTATGATGATTATCTAAACTCCTTGAAGTGCATGGAGACTTATAACTAATAGTGAAAAATTCAATATCTCAATGATCTATTAAAATAAACTTTGATTCTTTAAAGAAGTCAACTAGCACTTTCTTCATCATTTCATTAGAATTTTTATATACCAAGATTGTCGTTGTTTTATGTGAGAATAATTTAAATAGCAACAAAAAAATATATTTTCTAAACAAGCAAATTTGAAATGTGAACAATGAATATCAATTTAAACTAAAATTACTTATTTGGTAGTGTTGCATTAAAATCCAAATAATTGTCTAGATTGTTGTATGCTTCTAAACTCAATCTAATCCTATATCATCTTCTCCACACAAGGAATCTAATCCTAAAGTTGTGTTCATGCACCTTCTAAAGAGAAATATAGGTAGTTGTACATAGATTTATAAAAAATAAATTATAACTTAATTGATGAAATGGATTTAAGATAAAAAAAAAAAACCAAATAATATCACCTCTATTGGCTCCATCTCATATAATTAATCATGCAGTTTAATAAATTGTAACAAAAATTACACACCTATATCAAACAATTGATGTTTGGTCTCATGAATGGATTGTGTAGCACTGGTGGATGATGGTAACAATTATTTTAATTCCATGATAAAAGTTTATTGCATTATACCAAACATAGACCTAATAATGTATTGATAAATATAATGTTACTTGTCTATGATTTTTGTAGATAATTGGATATCACAACCATATTTGTTGGTGTATCAAATATTCTCATGCCACTGAAAGAGCATTAATAGTAGGAAAAAATTCACGTGTCATACTATTTATGAGTATAAATGATCTAATCATCTATTATGTGCTCAATTGGGATCATCTATTCAGAATGGTGGACTAAAATAAGTAACATTAAGCCCTCAAACTAATAGTTGCAACATTTGGATAGTGTGGGGGGGAACACATAAATTTGTTATATAATTTATACCTACAAAAATTATTAATTTAGCATGTATTTACATCTTTATGTATTGAAAAAATCCTCTAAACTTATTGGGGTTAATGCATCTACTTATAATGGATGGTTGTCATCCTAAGAAACTATCTAGGGATCAAACTTGGAAAGGATATCTAACCAATTACTATATGTTTAGTAGGATTATTATCTACTCCTTAAAGTAACAGGGAGATTCACAACTACTTGTAAAAAAATTAACATCTTATTGATATTGTATTATAATAAAATCAATTCTTTAAACAAGTCAACTAGCACTTTCATCATTTTTTTGGTAATATCTATATACCAAGATTGCTACTCTTTTATGTGAACATAATTCAATTAATTATTTATGACATATTTTAAACATATTGGTATACTTATTAATTTTTATTAAACTAAAACCTAAAACTATCATGAACTAAACCCTAAAACTATCATGTGAAAAGAATAATCCTAGCTTATAAGAAGTTTTAAAATACCTAACCATATCTAGACTAAGTATCCAAGACATTTTTCCAAATTTGGCTATTTTACGAGAACTTCAAGTTAACTGGATTTGTAGGAAGGTTCTAGTGAATTAAACCTATCTTATTCAATTCAGATGAATAGTTTTAATGTTGTAGGAACTTCAAGTTCATGTGGATATGAAGGAAAGTCCTGGTGATCTGAACTTGTCTTATCTAATTTGGATTAATAGTTCCAATAATGATGTTAGATAAAGGATAAGATAATGTAACCATGACGTAAACTTGGGTCGAGGGTCAATTTGTAAATGATCATGTAAGCATGACATAAGCTGATGTCATCATTGTACAATCTATAAGAAAATGTAACTAAATCAGATTGTATGCTCTATATGCAAATGCAATGGAAGTACACATGCGCATGATTTAGAGGTTATGTTTAGTAAGCAAAGGAACTTCCACAAAAAGGACAATGATAACATAATGATTATGTTAGCAAGGTATGGATGCAATATTTTTTAAGTGAGCCAGACTTATGAAGAACTTATAATAATCTCATTCAAATGAATGTTAGACTTCTACAAAAAGGACATATAATATTATTTCTTCCTTTGTGGGAATTTCTATTTGTAATGGTTACTTGTAGGACCCTGTCATTGGACATTCCATTATGCAATGATTTAATTAGTTGAAACTATCAATATTGCAATGGTTTAACTTCCTCTGAGCCTAAAGTATAAGATAAAAAATGTTGTTTTGTATAAGGGAGCTTTTTTGGGGGGAAATGATCCGAGTTTTGGGGAAATTATTGAAGATGATTTTAATTGAATTGATTATACTCCTCACGATTTCTATAAAGACTATTATTTTGAGACTTGAAATAAAATTCAAATTAAATTGTTATTGTGTCAAAGTTTTCATTATTAGCTGCTAGATTTTGGTTGTTTGATAAGAACCCCAAATTTACACTACATCATTTGGTATTAGAGTGAGGTTCTTGCTAGAACTAGTGCAACTGTTGAAGAGGTTATAGAGGGTTGGAAGCAATCAAGAGTGTCTCAAAGTCTCTAAGGATTTTTTGCAGGTCTGTGAGAAGGAACCATGCAATTGCAAAGGGTTGAGAAGGACATTAAAATGTGAGAAGGATAAGTTTCTATTTTTCATAGTACATGGACAAAAAAATTAAAGGCGATATTCATAGTTGGTTGTGTTAATACTGAGAAAATGCCCTTGAGAAGGATAGTTCCAAGAATAGAGGATATGTTTGAAATTTTTTGAACTGATATTAGGAATGAGATAGTTGTTTTAGTTATAAGTCTAAACAGAAACCTAAAACATGAAGATGAGTGTAAAAATGATGGAGAAAGTGTAGTTGAAGAATGAGAAAGAGAAAATGAATAACTAATAAATGAAGGAGAAAAACATTTCCTGAGTGCTCTTTCCAGGATTAGTAAAGGAAACAAAATGAAGGTTCCAAATTTTGAAGTATGTTAAACCTTGAGGAGTTAATAGATTGGATTGGTGAATTAGAAGAATAATTTGAATTTGAAAATATTCATGAACCATAGAGGGTAAGGTTGGCACAAATAAAACTTAAGTGACACACTAGCCTTTAGTGTAGAGAGTTATAGAGAGAAATAGTAGAAAATGTAGAAATAAGGATAACCTAGTGGAATCAAATGGTTACCAGGTTAAAAGAAAAAATTATTTTGAGAGATTAAGAATTAGAGTTATTTAGAAGGTGTCAAAATCTAAAACAAAAGAACATGAGTGTAAAGGATTATATAGTAAAATTCTACAAGATGGTAATTAGATCTGGGCATCATGAAATGGATAGAGAGAAGGTAGCCAAGTACATAAATGGGTTGATAGTTAATATCTGAGATGAGATGAGTATGGTAGAAAAAAATATAGTTAAGGAGGATTAATGATATGATTTAAAAGTAGAAGAAAAGATATCCAAAAAGTAGTAGAATAGTTAAAGAGGAAGAGGAAAAAATTTAGTCTAGATAGGACAAACAAGTAGCAATAAGGGGAAACAAACTTTTGAAGAAGAAGCAAGCCCTAAATGGAACAATGAATTAGATCAAGGAACAAGAGGAAAATAATATCCAACAAGAGGATGTGGTAGTAGTAGCAAAGGATTCTTTGGAACATGTCATAGATGTGGAGAAGTCAATCATAGAGCTTATGAGTGCCCTTAATTACATTAGGAAAACAATAAGAGGAGTGTGGCTAGAAATCACATAGTGCAAGAAGATGAATAAAGTATGGCATCACCAAAATGAGTGGAAGAATCAGGTGAAGGAGAATCTCTTATGTTCAAAAGATTATTAGTGAAACCAGGCATAAAGGAGGATGAACCATATCAAAAAAGAAGTATTTTTGAACTCGATACAAATTTATAGGTAAGTGTTGTAAAGTATTGATAGCTCGATTTTTTATGAAATGGAGGAAAATCTAGGTTTGAAGAAAAGTAAACATCGTAGTCCATCTAAAGTTACTTGGCTAGAAAAAGAACATGAATTGGTGGTGGAAGAGTAGTGTTTAGTAAGTTTACAAAAAAAAAATTCAGCAAAAGGCATAGTGCCTATATATATATTTATATTGATAGTAATACAATATTTGCAATAGAAGATATATATCCTTCCCATAGAGATATTTTTACACTGACTATTTCAGCCATATAACATCCCTTGTTACCATCCCCATTACAAAACCAGCCCATTACAAAAGCATCCCATTACAAAACAAAGGCCTAAATATCCCACTTGAGACCTTTAAAACATATTTTGCTACATATTACATTTAGTCGATGAACTGGAGCTTCTATCATCCATCAAAAAACCTTAGTATCCATCAAAAACCTTTTAACCTTGTTCTTATTCATCAACCATCTGCACTGGTTGATCATTTTCACCATGTTCTTCCACTAAATTGCCTTCAATTGCATGAGAAAAAGGCAAAGCATTGAGGTTAATCCCTCTCTCATTTCGAGCACCCACTTGCTGACCATTTTCATCTACAATTTCCTGGACATTTCGAGCACCCAATGGTTGATGAAGACTATTCTCATCTGCTAACTCCTATGGCCGTAATGGTGGCATTGGTGGGTCATGAACATGTGTGAGCAAGTCCAAGATGGCTTGTGTTTTCTCTCTTACTTTTTTAGCTAATTCAGTATCAATATCCCTTGCATACCTTATGAGAGCATTTAACATAAAACTAGAATTTTGTTGAGAAGGAGATTTATTAATTGCAACAAACAATTTAGGAAAAGTTGTTTGATGAAGCAAGAAGTGTCTAGGGAATAAGCCACCTACATAGCCATGGCCCTTCCATAGATCATGCTGCTGACAAGCTTTGTAGAGGACACCATTTTGCAAATACTCTTCGTTTACAACTTTGTTTGTAACAAATTCCATTGACCTGACACATTGTAGCAAATCCATTAGATTGGAAATGAAAACTAAAAGTAGTTGAGATGGGTAAATCAATCTCTTTGCCTCTGGCTCCAAGATTTCAACTCCGATAACCCTTTTGATAAACTTTTTAAAAGTTGCACGATGATCTTTGAACACCAGTTGGAGCTCAACATCACCAATTTCTTCTGAAATGGGCAGTTCCCATTCATTGACAGGGATGAAGACTCTGTAATTCCACGAATAGAACTCCATTTGTTTCCTCTTACACGCTGCACAGAGACGCATTGGAACTCTGAGCTCACCACTGCTAGAGCTCTCCTGTTGAAACATGCACTCTGCAGGCCAATACCTTCGCACAAACAACAATTGTGATTGTGTAATTTTAGGTGATAAGCTAGCATATTTATTACCTGTAATGAGTAGAATATGCCATTTGAGAAACAACTTTTCATGATCTCTACAAACTGCTTGCATATACCAAAAAATGACTACATAGTACACCTTGATGGACAGATATCAAATGCTTGATAAATTTCACACCATTTACCAAATTTAGCTATATAGAGAGGCATCATAAAAAATGCTTCTAAATTTAGACATGTCGCCCCTCAATTTTGTGCATTCAGCCCCAGCTAAAAGTATAGGGAAAATTCTCATCATCAACCTGGTTCACACATGCCAAGTTATGTGAGATTTTATGCTTATGAGACACCTATTACCTACACAGGATGCACAAAGTTAGAAAAGATTGGGATTAACAGACTTGCATCATGATTACGTGCCTCAGCCTAGCTCCAGGATTTAGTTTTCCTTGAAAAGATACTCTGAAGCACTTACATGTAGGCCCCAACTTATATAGAGATATACCACACACACATGGTAGTGCCTTGATAACACATCTTGCACTAAATTTATTTTGATGCACCTGAATATCTCAACTTCTTACAATAATTCCACACACTCTTTCCAATGGTAATTGCATTAGAGAGTACCTTTCTATACTAAAAACCTTCAACATTTAAACAAATGTGAAGTGTGAAGATTATCCGTGTACCTGGTAGATGCTACCTATACTAACCTGAGCTTTGACATTTGCGGTTGATTTAACACCATGAGTAACTTTGCCAGCTTGTGCCATCAAATATGTACTGACGAAGTCAACATTTGGACAGTAGATTTTCCAGCACAACTACTTACATACCTTGGAATCTTGCATGAATTAGCTCTGAGCTTGGTTGATTTAACACCATTACAATCTTATGCCAAATTGAGCCCTCAGATATGTGTTGATGTAGTCAACAAATTGAAATTATTTTTCTATCATCAAAACTTGCATACCCTAGTAGCTTATGCAAAATTTGACATCATTTTGACACCAATATGCTTTAACAATTGTACTACATTTTCCCCCATGACTTAGCACTTAAATACTAAAACCTTATAATTTTAATTAACTTTCCTCTTTTGGCAATAATTCTTCTAATTTAGGATGCAGCTTACCCAACACAACAACATGTATGATTTCATCATCTGCTTGGTCACATCCTAAATTAGCCAGGAAATTTGCCTCTACATTGCCTTCTCTGTAGGTGTGTAGAATTTGATAATTCCCTATCTTATCAAGCAGTGACCAGATCTGTTTCACTATATACCCCAACTTCCAATTAATAATCTTGTGATCCCGACAAGCATTTAACAATATCAAAGAATCTCCTTCTACTTGAATCATGGGGAGCTTGAAGTTGAGAACTAACTTTAAACCTTGCAATAATGCTTGCTCCTCAGCTGCATTATTAGAACCAATTTTCAACTTGAGAGACTTAGCACATAACATTGTCCCTTTATAATTTCTAATAATAACCCCTGCTCCAGATGATCCTGGATTTCCCCTTGATGCTCCATCTATATTCAACTTAAATATACCTGCTGGGGGGGGCTTCCAAGTTATGATAGCTTTGTTTACTTTTTAACCTGGTTGATGAAGATTCCCTTTAAAAGGAAAAGAAAGAAGTGCCCATGATAACATTATCTTTGAATCCCAATCAGTAAAAAGCGAACTAACTTGTTTTGTTTTTTTGCACATACCCATTTACTATTTTTGGTATAGAACATTCTAACAAAATTAATACTTGATCAATGTTGAGCTTTTCTTTTTTGAAGATGCATCTGTTTCTTGCCCACCAAATAGCTCAAACAACTGAGGATGGAATAATATACCAAATGCTTGCAAAAAAGGAGCTTTTATAAATCTTTGGCCAGCTAGAAAACAATTTCCAAAGAGTATCTGGGAATGATGACTGTCAATTCATTTTGGCTACTACAAACAACCAACATAGTTTACAAATTGGGTCATACATAGATGAAGTTTTATATGATGTTATGCTAATGAACGCATGTCATGTTTTTTTGGGAGGATCTTAGCAATTTTATAGAGATGCTATCTATGATGGAAGTAATAATTTGTATACTATAATGAATGGTGAACATAAATATACTTTAAGTTCATTAAAGGAAAAAGAAAAGGAAGTAGAGGATACTAGTCCTATATTTTGTTTCAATTCAAAAAAATAATTGATAAAGGTGGAAAAGAAGATTGAGATCAGCCCAAAGGAAGTTCTTGAAAAGAGGCACATAATTGTGATAAAAGATAACAGTGTTGATTTTGTGAACCAACTGCTTAAAGAAGTGAAGAAGAGCATAAAGAACACAAGTGATCACTACGAAGGTGTTGATTCTAAAGAGGAAAAGAATAAACCATAGGTTGGAAAATTAATATTTTCTCATGGAAGACATGAAGCATATTTGCATCCTTATTGTGAAGGAAAAACAAGTGGTGATAACCCACAAAGTGAAGTTAGAGAACAAAAAGAAAAAGAAAAAGGAAAGGTATGGGAAACAAGAGTTGAGAAATTTAGTGTGGGATGAAGAAGAGAGATCAGATGGATAAAGAAGAAGAGTGGATTATGAACAAGCATGGGATCACCACCACAAGCACCTTTAAATATTCATGAGTTTCAAAGTCATGGAACATTTTACTTACTCGAAATGTCTGATGCAAGAACATCCACATCCATGAGCAATCATGTATCAACCAAAAGATATTTTAGGTTTTCTTTTCAGTTTTAGTTTATTTTTGTGTGCTTCCATTGGTTTTTGGTAGTTGTTTCAAGAGAATTTTTAGATTCAAATTAATCAAGTTAAGGACATCACCTTGAAGAAGGGCTTAATGGGGGCAGTTTCAAATTGGTGAAGAATGGATAAAAAGTGGCTAAGTTATGAGAATGTAGAATTTTCCTATAACCAAATATACAAAACTTAGATGTGGAACCATCAATCGGTTCCAAGTTATTTTCCTACAATTGGTTTCAAGTCATATTTTTCTACTTTTAGCTATTTTATGGGAACTTCAAGTTCAGTTGGATTTGTGGGAAGGTTCTAGTGAACTAAACCTATCTTATTTAGTTTAGATGAACAATTTTGATGTTGCAAGAACTTTAGGTTCAAGTGGACTTGTGGGAAAGTCCTAGTGAATTGAACTCGACATATCTAGTTTTGATGAATAATTTTGGTAGTGATGTTATCTAAAGGACAATATGATGCAAGCATGACATTAGCATGATGTAAAATTGAGGTGAGGGTCACTTGGAAAATGACAATGTAAGAATTACATAAGATGACATCATCATTATATGTTCTGCAAGACAAAGTAATTGAATAGGATTGTACATTCTACAAACAAATACAATAGAATTGGATGTGTGTATCATCTAAAGGTTCCATTTAGTAAGTGAAAGAAATTTTGAAAAAAGGACTATGATAATGTAATGATAATGTCGACAAGGTAATATGCAACATTTTTCAAGTGAATTGAACCTATGAACAAGTTATAATAATCTAGTTTGGATGAACACCAAACTTCTGCAAAAAAGGACTTATATAATATTATTTCTCCCTTTGTGGGAATCCCTATCTATAATGGTTACTTGTCGGACTCTACCCTGCTATCATACATTCTATTATGAAATGATTCAGTTACCTAAAACTATCAATCTTGCAACAACTTAACTTCCTTTGAGCCCAAAGTATATGACAAAATTTGTTGTTTTGTATATGGGAGCTTTTGGGGGAAAATTCTTGAAGATGAATTTACTCCACTTTATAAGAGATTGTATTGTACATGTGTACCTAACATGGCTATTAGCTATGACGCATCATTGTCTTGCATGCATTACTCCCTAAGTTACACTTAAGGGGGGATATTGGTGTAAATAGTGACTTTATCAAACTAGTTAGCTATTAGCCTACCTAGGAGAGTCTTATTCACATTGCTTAAGTCTCCACTTAGGAAACTTCTAGAGTTTTGTCTCACTTGATGTGGTTGAGAAACGTGTCCTCACTTTGTGAGACACCTCTTGCATGCACACTTGCCACTCACAAAATACTTATCATATGAGTTAATAAGTGTTCCATCATTGGAGGGGTAGTCAATCATTATGTTCAACTTGTCTATTTTCACCACCTTGCCTATATAAGCAAGGTTACTTTGTACATTCAAATTATCTCTTGTATTAAATCTTTTATAATATTAATTAGGCTTATTATGTTCAAACATTTTGTAGAAGTCTCTTGGTTTTTACTTTATGATGATGACTTCTCTAAATGCCACTCAAATACTCCATGTCAAGACTAATATTGAACATGTACTAAAAAAAAGTGATGTAAAGTCTTGCTATAAAGAATCTTTGGATGCTCTCAATGAAACATCCCTGAAATTTGATGTATTTATCATAAGCAGAGGCATCTAATTTTCCTTGCAACTAACCCGGTCTCATCATCCTGCCAACTGATTCAAAGGCAAGAAGGAGTAGTTGCGGCCAAGTTTGTTTAGGTGCAAATAAGTTCACCATTCATTATGGATTTCTTTGCCATTGCTTCGTTTTGGCATTGTTTGGTGGTGGATCTCTATCAATTAAACACCTCGCCACAAGACTTGCGGCGAGCACCTGTATTATACTTGCAACATCTTTCAGATCACATGCCCAACAACTCACGTCACATGCCCTTTGCCACGGGCTAGGAATCTATACCTTTGTGAAAGACGCGATTTAGCCACTCCTATTACCACTCCTATTACAAACACAATAGACATAAAGTAATATTTAAGTGGTTAACTGTCAAAACTTTGACATTTTTTTTAGCTGGATAGACTATCAAGCTCCTCATAGTGTTCATAAGGGAGGGAGTCATATTTTTTTTGCGTAAATTTAAAATATAAGTCAAAATTTTAATCATGAATAGTTGATGGAAAGATCTTTCCATTTCGAAGACTTTAGCATTGAGATAATTTAAAAATTGTGTTGTTTAACACATATTTTTTCTCCTTGTTTAAAAGGACAACTTTAAGTTTTTAATTATAAAATTAGGCAAATAGGATTATTATAACTTTTGATTAACTATTCAAATCAAGTATTGCTTTTGTGAAAGTGAATATCACTTGCCCATTTCATTGGAAATGATATGACACTCAATTACAAAGTATCATTATTCGTTCCATTTAAACATTGTTATATGCACTAAAACATATAAAGTGTCAATTTAGGGGGTAAGGGGGGTTGTCTTGAGTTGTGCCCTTGAGCACTTTCATGAGTCATATTGCAAGCACTTCCACACTTCTTTCCACATTTTCAATTGGGAGGATCTAATCACATTAAGAGGTGTATCATGAGTCAGTCCTTGTGTACTTCCATATTTCTCTTAATCATTTTCTTCCTATACAAAACATCATTTGGAGATGAACCAAGTAATCTATTGACATCCATTGTGATCTCATCACTTGTTGCTACATCCAAATTCAGAGTTGGTTCCTTGAGAACTTCTACTAATTTTTTACACGAAGATATCATCTTCCACATTGCAAATTTGGAAGACATCGGTCTTCTTTTGATTGTTCTTGCTACATCAGAGTTTGGAGATGCTTCACTAAGAGCATACACAAATTCTTTATAGCAAGAATTCACATCACTTCTTTCATACATGTTCTACATTATTCTTCACATGGAGCATTTGAGCAAAATTCAGAGAAGTCATCATCATCTTATGGGGTGCTACATAGTCTTTCTTTATTGTATCTCTTTTTGGAGAGGAGCTTTGTTTCCATTGGGTTTTCTCTTTTACTCTGCTTTATACGAGATTGTATTGTACATGGGTACATAACATGGCTAGTAGCTAGGACCCATCATTATCTTGCATACATTACTCCCTGAGTTATACTTAAGGGGAGGTATTGGTGTAAATAGTGACTTAATCAAACTAGTTACCTATTGGCCTACCTAAGAGAGTCTTATTCACATTGCTTAAGTCTCTACTTAGGGACTTCTAGAGTTTTGTCTCACCTCGTGTGGTTGAGACATGTGTCCTCACTTTGTGAGACACTTCTTGCATGCACACTTGCCACTCACAAAACACTTGTCATGCGAGTTAACGAGTGTTCCATCATTGAAGGGGTAGTCAATCATTATGTTTGACTTGCATACCTTCACCACGTTGCATATATAAGCAAGGCTACTTTGTACTTTCAAATTATCTCTTGTATCAACTCTTTGATAGTATCGATTAGGCTTATTGTGTGCATGCATTTTGTGGAAGTCTCTTGGTTTTTATTTTATGATCTTGGACATCATAACATAAATATGAAGTTAAGAATAGTTAGAATGGGAAAACAACTAATAAGAGATATATTGGAAAATAAGATAGGTAAAAGGGGGATGTTGGGAAACGAGGACATGCACATAGTGGGAAATATGGTTGATGGAATAAGTCATAGTAGCTAAGGAGTGGAAAGGGTTAAAGGAGTTGGAAATAACAAAATAGGGGTCAGAAAAGGAGGAAGGTTGAATATCAATAATAGAAAAATGGTC